>OU744737.1:39345956-39457583 GCA_916613615.1 Steromphala cineraria
CGACTCCAAGGACGCTCAAGGACGCCTAGTCCCGTGCCGCTAAAGGCCTGACACCCACTATGGGAAAGGCCCCGATCAGAAGGACTTGGGCACAGGGACACAGCGCCGATAGGCGTCCCAAACACCACAATTCCCGCTAGCGCAGAACCAGGGGATTCGGTGCTGGGCTCTTCCCGCTTCACTCGCCGTTACTAAGGGAATCCTTGTTAGTTTCTTTTCCTCCGCTTACTGATATGCTTAAATTCAGCGGGTAGTCTCGTCTGATCTGAGGTCGGAAAAAGAGAGGAACCTTGTGAAAAGCCCCAATTGACGTAGTTCGCCCAACTCGATCGGTGGCGTCAGTTGGAAGCCCGGCCCCGCCGCACGAGCATGCAAGACGTCGGTCGGTCCTCCCGTGAGGGAAGTCCAACGAAAGCCGCGCGAGAACCAGATGCCGGTCCACGCAGCCTCCATACCAATTAGACTCAATATCCCCTGCAAGCTGTAATAACAGTAGCAGCAGAATGATTACGTTAACCTTTCTAAATTGGCTTTGTAAAACACAAAGAAAACCTATCACAAGGCTTGCTTTACATGACATTGACAGTAGAATACACATTGCATAAAGTTCAGATAGAAAGATCCATACTAAAGAAGAATTACATAAGTTAGTTAATTGAAATGCTTTTCTGGAGCGCATGTATTTTGAACATATTTTACAATGAAATACCCCGATTGTCACATGATGTTGAACAATGTCATTACCCATTATCTAATATCTTAATTGATTGACTCGGTAATGTGTGACATGAAAATCGGGGAATTTCGTTGTAAAAAAGTAAACATTCTTGAAACATACACCTGTTGTAGATTGGAAGTGCAGACCCGGTGAAATAACATATATACATAGAGATTATTACACGAGCAAGTGTGCCATACGACTTATACGAAACGAGTGTGAAATTTTGTATTGCCCGAGCGAGAGCATGTTTACAGCACGAATCTCAGCTGGGACGCCTCTGGTTAGCGCGCAAAGATACGAGAACGGGTCACTTCGAGTTGTAGGTCAACTAATGTAGTGCGTTAGATTTATAAACGTTTTCACCGTCAAAATGAACCCAAATAGAACACTTTCATAGCATAAATATTCCACAACTTTATTGAACTATTATTTTTAGGGCAAAGTTGCCATAACCATAATATAATAACTCTTTCGAAAAACCAGGGGTATTGATAACAAGTTCAAGTAGTGAGGCGGTTTTTTCAAACCGAGTAGTGTCAGTCGTTCGAAGTGTTTTGAGAAATGAAGTGTCAACAACATTAACAGTCAAACAAGATAGAATTGTGAAACTGAATTATCACTCAATAACGTTCAATCCTCATCATCCGAAGACTCAAGTCGTTGAATTCTGCGGTATTTTCTCGCCGGCGACTTTGACACAGATGTTTTCACTGGAATTCCAATGTTGATGTTGAAAACACCGCCATGGATTGGGCCGGCGAATAGAGTGTGAACAAAATCAGAAGACAGGCATTGCTTGGTGTTTTTGGTTGATGTCACGGATTGTGCAAGTGTTTTCGGTTGAGACGATTCAAGCAAAACATGTGGTTGCTGGCGACCAGATTCTAGACTAGAGCAAGTTGAAGCGGCGCCAGATACAACAACCGGATGTTCAGCAAGTGGTTGAAGCGCTCGGTCAATCACTTCGACAGTAGATCGAGTGTTTGTCAAAATTTTGCTATAGTTGCGATGCTGTGTTTCAGATATTGTGGAGTAATTGTTCAAACTTTGGACATTTTTGTGCCCCGACATTTGCATGATGTGGGTTGGAGCCACATCTTGATTTTGGAGCTTTTGTATTAAATGTTTTCGGGCGCTATGATTCGTGATGCGCTTGTCAGATTCAAGATGTGACCCGGATACCATTTTCTTCATTAGTGAACCAAGTTTGTTGCGTCCGACAGGTTGACGCTTGAACCAGATGTATCCCACACGGGGAGGTACCTTACAGGCCGTCGCCAGATAAAATGGACTGTCAGGCTTGCAGAAATCTGCAGGTCGAAGTGACCTGTATTTTTTATATGCATCGACAGGACACCTGGGGATATTTTCGGGGGTGGCCCAAACTCGAGGGGGGAGTTTACGGACATTCCTTATGTCAGACCCGGTTCGAGTCTTTGTTTGACGCTCGTTCATCTCCAGATATTCGAACCCGGAAGCATCAGTTTTCAGTGTGATGTCCCCCCAACACATCAACCTGTGAGGGGTCACTGACCTCATTCCGAAATGGATAGTGTTATTCCACCACATAAGGTTCAAAAGTGATTCAGGATTATCAGTCCCGAGTTGACCACTTGACCATAGGGACTCCACTTCCGTGTCAGATACTGCCTCGGCTACCATGGGTAAGTTCCCTTTACCTTCTTTCTTAAGAGATTTTTGTTTTGATGTGAGAACACTTCGAACTTGAGTGAACACAGGGTCAAGAAGTAGAGAAATTCCATAATTTTGATTTCTTAAATATCGGTCGAAACTTGAAAGCATGCACCTCAAACTTGATGGCTCGTACTCTTCCCCATTTGTTTTCCTCACACCAATGAAAAACCTCGAAAGAAGGGAAGCAAGTTCTGTAGGGGATAGATTTTCAATTTCTCGGTTGTCACTATCTACAGCTTCCATGAAATTTCTAAGAATTTTGATGTCGTATTTTGTCTTGTTTGAAGTATTTTTATTCTCATTTTCAATCAAGAAATCCTGAATGTCGTTTTAAGAAACGGGTACAAATCGTGATGTAGATATAGGCCTAGTCTGGGTAGGTGGGGCAAGAAAGTCATCATTCATGATATCTTCGATAACATGGTCAGGGAGGCTAGATTCATTGTTTACATTTGACGAAACTGTTTCTTGTAAGACATGAAACCGATACCTTGGTAATTGTTTCATAGCTCCGCTTTCTGTACGAATTTGGTACATGTTGAATGTCCCTAAAGGTTGGATAATATCTACCACTCTTCCGGTAATTTGTCCATCAATTTTCACAAGAGTATTTACCCGAATTTCTGACAGGTCAGCCATGACGTCTGCTACAACGACGATGACTACGTCTGTACAGGTTCTTATGTAAAACGTATTAAAACCACAAATTGATGGATTTCAATAAAAAATAACTTTTATTCGGAATTGTTGTTGTGTTTTGATTGAGCAAAATACATGTTAAAATCAAATGAAGGAAATCTCGCGTAAGCGATAACTTAGTAATGAATGAAATTTACACATTTGGAACGGACGTAGTAAAAGTTTATGAATGAAAAAAGTAGTTCCTTTATGTGACGTCAAAGGGTCACGGTCGCTTTCAACCAATCAGTGACGAGTAGTGTCACGTGAAGTGATATGTGCACTAGTGCTCGTATTGAAAATACGGCATGACTTATGTTCAACCATATGGATAATAAAAGAAAGTATTGTCAGGAATAACTGTTCGGAAAGTTGTTAGTCATAAACACATATTATGTAGAGAATAAACTGACTCACACTCAGATGGAAATCCTCACTCAATAAACACTTCACATCACTTAGGCATGGATATACTTGTTCAAGTCCTCTTTACATTCGATGTGTCGCACAGCACCCTCTGGTTGTTCTAGGATGAAAATGCGTCCATCTCTGGTCCAGGCGTTTTCAATCATCTTGCTCTCTTGAGGTCTCTTGCCATCTTGAACAACTTGCTCCTATACTGAGTGAGGTCCTCGTTGATGTACACTCCTTCCATCTTAGATCGTAACTTGCTCCTGAGAGTGTACATTCCATTCTTGTCATGATAACTCACGAACTTCACAATTATCTGACGATTCCTGCCTTCACTTCGTCTCCCAACGCGATGACACCTGTCGATATCCGTGAGTGAAATCTCCTTGTTGATCTTCAAGACTCCAAGGGTCACCTTCTGAATGTCTTCATCCTCACCCTCTTTCACACCGCTTATCCTGATGGAGTTACGGCGACTATACTGTTCCAATTCGTCGGTTTTCTGTGCAATTCCATGGTGGTTTTCTTAAGATCTTCCTTCAGTGTTGATATCTCGTCTTTCATGGGCTGTAACACAGTGTTGAGTGTAGTCGTGATGATGTCTTTAGCAACCTGCTGGGCGAACTTCTCCTGTAACTTTGGTAGCATAAGAGCTTCTGACAGTTTCGTTGTCAACACATCAACTGAAACTTCATCGATGAAGTTGAACAGAGTTGAGGGGTAAGAGATGTTTGGACTACCTGCCTCCGGCGATTGTTCAGTTTGGTTTCCTTTGTTTGAATCACTGGTAGTTGCAGACTTCGGCGTACTTGTGAAAGTGAAGACGTCCGGCATAGTGGGTTGTAGCAGAGGTTTCGACGACTTCGTTGGAAGGGAATCTGTTGGAGATCTTGACGGTTTTCTTTTTTCGATTGAACTCCTTTCTGTCGTTGGCTTTCCACTTCTTTTCAAAGTCCTTTCTCTCGCTGACATGCTTGAATTCTGTAGTTATTACCCTCTGTGTACTAGTGAACAAGTATCTAAAGTGAATAGTGCCTGTGCTGTGCTGAGTTGATCAATTACAAAAATATATCCACACTAGCGGGAGTGATCTTAATGAGCCCAAACAATGTAGTTTATTTTCAGCAACAATTATGACATCTTGGCAAATTAATACCAATAAAATTATTCCCAATTTTGCATCTAACAACATACTCAATGTCACTTTGATATTCAACAGATCAATAAAATTATTTGTTTTTTAATTCACTCTTAAAGGATATAAACAAAAATATAGAGCCATGGGCTCTGAAGCTCATCAGCCTTTGTATTAAATTAAGATTATTTAAAATTTTAGGAAAATGCCTGCCACACCGATATTTGAGGGGGGTAGTCAGGATCAATTCTATAATTTTTGATCCCCTAGGTTCAAGGTACCTCCCCACAAAATGTCAGCTTTAGGGGTGGAGGAAGTGGAAAAGTGGAAAATGTTAAAAGTTTACGGACGACGGACGACCATACCATAAGCCCATCTGACCTTACAGGTCTGATGAGCTAATAAAATTAAATAAAACTGATTGTGTATTATTACCTGTAATAAGAGCAAGCATCATTGAAGTTAGAAGCACCATGTTCAGCCTGCTGCCACGTCCACTGTTTGTAGTATGACATGAAGTTAGAAGCACCATGTTCAGCCTGCTGCCACGTCCACTGTTTGTAGTATGACATGAAGTTAGAAGCACCATGTTCAGCCTGCTGCCACGTCCACTGTTTGTAGTATGACATGAGAGTGGTGCTGAACTTGTAACAATAAAATGAAAATGTAAAATATCCAAATTGCTAAATATTAAACAAGAAAAAAGTGAGCATGGCTCACATACCCCCGCAATCCACTGTCCGTCTGAATAATGTTTTGGCTTTTCAACTCGATAAAAAGTATCATTACGACTATCCAAATATTCCATTAGATGTAACAGTTACTGAGAACTTGTCCCCATTGGAGCACCACAATGGTTATTTGCACAAAATTGAACCGGACATTCAAGGGCCGAAACTCCATGAAAAAAAATGTTTCGGAATTGACTTTCGAACTCGATCAAAAGTATCATCAAGAGTATCTGTAACCAAAATTTCAACCATCTATAATAGTTCCTGAGAAAACATGTCCCCATTGAGCACTGTAGAATTAGGTAAAAAAAGTCGCTACAATATAGAAAGGTTAATTTCACACAGGAAAGGACACTGTCATACTTATAGAAGATTGAGTAAACAAACCCATCAGTGAAAAGTGCCTCATGTAAGTCGTGATGAGATACGAGCCCGTGTTTATGATCTCATCTTCACCTCCATCATGCTGCTTTAGACCGTCACATGAGTTGCACTTCCGATCAAATACTGGAAAATGATTGAAGAAAAAATATAAGTTCTTTTATAATGAAAGAGATTAATAAGTAAACTTATTGAAAAATACAACAAACTAAAGTCATTGTTATTAGATTAAAGGGACACAACGTCCATGATAATTATGAGTCTCATCGTAAAATCTACACTGGCTATGCTGCTAAATGTAGGGGCTGTGCTGAGAGTGAGTGCTAAGACAGATGGACGCCTATGGCTCTCGGCAGTGCTGTAAAAACAAGATGCTAATAGCTCGTTAGCAGACTGGCTTATCAGCAAACACAAATTTAACGATGAGACTCATAATTATCATGGACATAGTGTCCCTTTAAGTTAAAATTGACATGTTCCAATAAAAAAACGTATAATCATAAAAAGTATTATTAAAAAACCAAACATTTATCACATGCCTTTCAGGGTGTGTGAAGATACATCAGAGAAAACATCAGCATTATGAGAATCACAAGGCTTTCGGACCAGGAGCTGCCACAGACACATTTTTACATTTGGAGCTGAAATCAAGCCATTGAAATACATAGTGTTTATTCCTAATGCAGGATATTTACGATCCCAAAACACACGAGCATGATAACTTCTTTATCATACAATGTCATTTTAAAATTTAATTCGAAAAAATGCCTGATAATTCTATTTTAATAGTTAAAATTGTTTTTAGATTCGCGCATTGATATATGCAAATGAGTAGAGCAATGACTTTGACGGTGAATTGACAAAATATAATTTCTCCTTATATATGCCTTTTATTGCCGTTTGAGTTATTTTGTCACGACTCCAAAGTTTTGAAATTCTAAAAATCTATAAAATACGATGATTTTAAAAATTAGACACATATTTTATATGGTCTTTGGCGGGATCGAACTGACGTTCTTTAATCCAACGTCATCGAGAGGACGAGTCAATCTCACCAAGGGGCAAGAGTTGCTTCCCTTCGCCTACGTGACAATGGCAGCTTGCGTTGAGACAGCGATTGAACGAAGATTGATGGCCAGAGAGCTAAACTAGATCATAGTCTGTGGATTTCCGAATCCAAACTAAACAATATTAAAGTAAAGAACACCGAAGATTGGTAAATGAAGTGTTTGAATACGAGACTTGAACTGCCTTTGGTACCTGTGAGTAAAATTGTTCGGTCGGTTTTATTCAAATCGTGATGACAGTGTTTCAGCACTGCTAAGTCATACATATGGCTAAAGACCCATACAGTTTTGTTGTTATTTCTTAGATTAATGTTTATGCAATGTATCATTCATATTGTAATGCCTCTCTGTGTTACTAAAGGCATTCAAAATGTTAACGCTTGTGACGTCATCGGAATTTTTGAAAGAAGTTCCGACCTTGACCTTTGAAATTTGCATTGGTATCCGTATATCCGTTGGCTTTATTATGCCGAGATCACTATCCATTGTATGATAAAACACTTTATTGTCCTCAGTATATGTACATATTGGAAATTTGGCACCCGGCAGCCACAGTGCAGCGCCAGTTAATACGTTGTTCTATCCTTATAATGCTGAGTGTCAAGCAAGGCAGCAACAACTGCCAACTTTCAACGTCTTCTGGTATGACGCGACCGGGAATCAAACCCCGCCTTCCAGGTGAGGAGAGGACACTCTACCAACTGCGCTACCTCCCCAGATGATGTGATAATTGATGTTGTTTAGAGATATTTTCAACGAACTGTTTGGGAGCAATTTTAGAATTAAGAAGTATTAGCAAACTCCATGTCTTCCTTATTCAAAATTAAGATTTCCATCAATTCTGAATAAAGGATAATAATTTCTCTTGGAGATTATTCTCATTACCTTCGTCATATTCCTCCACAGCCTCGGGATTTGCCTTGAGAAGCGACTTCATAGCCTTTATATGTATGCAGTCCTCCTTATATGAAGTTGCTATAAAACATCAGATATGTGGTCATACTTCTTAGTTTATAATACATTTCACCACCACGCTGGATGCACATTTCAAGAGCTCCTGACATATTATGATGATAGGATCAATAGCATTCAAATTTTCAATTTAAAACACTAAATAAACCATACAGATATGATAAAACATTAACAATATGTGCATTAGATCTACTCAGTTTGACAAAATATGTAGTTCATGTGCATCATATATCAATTTATTAAAATCTAAATATTTTAGATGTTTAATAGACTTACCTTACCTTAGATGTGCATGTTCCTATGCTTACCGACCAAGATTGAGACTTGTGTTGACGGGGCTATCTCTATGTGATACAGGAAGTGACACATCAATACGGGGACAGGTATACCTGAAGGTAATACTCAATCACGTGATAACCAAAAACTCTCACTTTTTTCCGCCAGAAAAAGTCCGAAGGAGTCCAAAGAAGCTGGGAGGAAGAGTCCAGCGATGGGCGGAATAAATCCTCTAAGGTAAGGTAAGTCTTTTAAACATCTAAAATATTTAGATTTTAATAAGTTTTAAACTTACCTTACCTTAGATGTGCATACGATTCGACAGCAAGGCAGGTGGGTAGGACTCCAAGAGGACCATGCCAAACTGTGACCGTGCAGGTAGAGGAGATTGAGTGCGACGAATCTAAAAAGACACGAAAAACCAATAATCAACCAAGGCCTAAAGCAACTTGCTAAGGTAAAGAAGAATATAAAACAAACATCTTTACCTAACGAGCCGGCAGTTTGGTGAGTTGCTGAGCAAACACCAAAGGGCCAAAGGACTGTAAACCATCCACATCCTCCACCGCTAGGTCCCTGAGGTAGTGGGAAGCAAAAATGGTGGTGGATCTCCAAAAACAGCCCTCCATGATCGTAGGAACTGAACAGTTCCTGTGTAGAGCCATCGTGGAGGCCAAAGCCCGAAGTTTATGAGGGTTGTTGGCTGTAGGATGGGGTAACCTGTTAAATATAAGGATGTTTCATTATCTTGCACCAAAACCGTAAATTATTATAATCTGTAATGTATACATGTGCCTGTGGCCTTTATACTGAATAAATTTCTTCTATAAACCATCGAATGATGTGAAATGGTAATTGAAAAGATGTTTTATAATTGATTATCTTCATATTGTACGATTGACATAAAGGATATGTGAATACACTGCTTTTAAAATGCCACGGACACACACCAGACAAAAATTATTCTTTTTTTAAACAAGAACTTTTCAACAACATTTGAATCACAACAAGAGCGAGAATGTAACAGCCAATCAGTGATCGCGTGTCAATAAGGGGAATGCCCAGACAAGGTCTTGCCCGCGTCGCTTGGCCGGCGCCCAGTCTGAATCACGTGATCTTGTTACTCGCAAAATCCATTACGTAACGATCTCTTCGGCGATGGTCAATTATCGAGGAAGCCATCCAGCCAAGGGTTCCTTTAAAATGTCATTCTTATAAAACTCAATCAATTTTGTAAATAATTGTTAGATGCTAAATAGTAAAAATTATTATTTCTTTTATTTATTTTTTAACAGTCTTCATCTGTTAACACAGTTCAGAAATGTATGCATGTAAACAGACTTCAGTTACTGTTGTTAAAAGACCAAACAAAACCATCTAATGAATAAACTGAAACATTGGGAGCAACCAGGGATTGAAAAATCTGTTGTCCTTTTTAATGTCTTTGTCTGAATGACATCCAACTGTTTATATTTCATTGCTTTAAAAACAAGATGTGTTTGTGAAACACGCATGCCCCCGGATGCATTCTGCTCGCTGTGTCAAGGTCAAGGTCACAAGGTCAAATGTCATGGTGTCATCTGAAAGGTCTCATCACAAGGGATCCATAATTGTCAAGTGTCAAAGACCTAGCTCTGACCAATCAAAAGTTATGACCACGGTTAAAGTATTTGTGGACAAACGGACATACGGACGGACAGACGGACAGGTGAAAAACAATGATATGACGTCATAATGCTGATGACGTCAAAATGCTATGACCTCACTGTTCAAGAAGCCTTATGGCAGTTTTGTCTCCTGATATGTTCATTCTTTTACCTTTAAGTTTAAGAGAATGATTTGGATGAGAAATAAAATCTCGGCAAGCCTCAGATATTTGTTACTTTAATCAACTCGTGTTGATATTATTTGATATCAGAAGACACTTGGGTGATATTCTCTATTTCTACAACTGAATTATTATAATTCTAATGTGAAATCCATGTTACAGTATAAACATTGAGTTTCAGGGGTAAAAACTATAATACCAAATTCAACGTAATAACCGTCCCTCTCTCAAGGAATATCTTACATGCTTAAATTGGAGATTTCTCAAGATAACTAAGATGTCTGAACTATATTACCTTTTATTTGAAAGCAATCATAAACAAAAATCATTCTGACCTTCATTTGAAATATGCATGTTGAAAAATTGTTTAAAGAGGATATTTTGTGTGTACAGTGTAATTACTAAACTGCACAGTATTTCATAAGTGCATCCGTTATAATTTTAAACTAGTATCCTTATCAACATTCAATAAGCTGGTAATATACCTCATCAATATGAAGAAGAGTGCTACTGGTGGTTCCACAGGCTGACTCAGTGTGAGGGGGGCTCATGTCTACAGGCTCAGCTGCATCTTGTTTTACCACAATACTCTTGCTTTCTTGGGTCTGCAATTTACATATCAGATTATTAGGATTATCTTTAATGTAAATTATTATAATTCTGAAATAAAACTGAAAAACATATATAAATACTTAAATATGTAATAAGATACAATGATTGGTGACAATTTGTAGGCTTTTTGGGTGAACTTTTTTTCACTTCATAAGTTTATAAGCATAGAAAACAAAAGAATCAATAGCAAAGATTATCAACACAGGAACAACTTCACTTGTATCAAGGATCTTTACAAACACTTAATTACGAAGGTTTGGAAGAAGCCCTTCTCCTTCTACGTGGATGAACACTGGGTAGGATCTGATGGCTCATGTCATCATTCCCCACAACTTCCACAGGTTGGACAACTTCAAATAATTGAGAAAACAAATAATCAGCACTTGGAAAGGACATGAAAATTGTCAACATTTTTATAACAGAGATAATCTTCAATTATCATCATCATCATCATCATCATATCCGGTTTATTTGTTGATCAGGCCAGAATTAATCCTCTGAAGAGGGTGTGGCCTGACTGTCTGGTCTCGATCGAAGTCTTCCTCTCCATTCCTGTCTACTGTGGGGGTTGGTGGTTTCCATTTTCAGCGTTTTCCTGTCACGTTGCACAAGGTCTTCCCATGATAGCTTAGGCCTGCCGGAGGTTCTTTCTGATGGTATCCTCATTTGTCGCACTTGAGCTATCCAGCCATTACTGCGCTCTATGTGTCCCAACCAACGTCTGTGATGTTTTTCAGATTGACCTGTGCTAGGAGGGATTCAAACGGGATGTTGTCTTCAGGTTTTGTTAGACATATCCATCTGACCATAGCTCTGTCATTGCGCTGTAGCTTCTTCAGTGTGTTAGCTGAAACAGCCCATGTTTCGGAGCCATACAGTAGCACACTTCTGACACAGGCAGAGTATACATGACCTCTTGTTGCCTTTGGTAGGTGCTTGTTTGTCAGGATTGGTAGCAGCTCTCTAAACTTCTTCCAGGCAGATCTGCATCGTGTTGCTGCAGCGAGTTCACAGCCTCCACCAGATGAGAGCGTATCTCCAAGGTAACAAAAGTCGGTCACTACTTCGAGCTTGTCATCCCCGATATCGACCTCCGTGTGAGATCTGCCATCTATTGGTCTTGCTGCTCCTGTGCAACGTGCACATTTGAAGTTTTTTGATTTTGCATGCTGGGTAATGTGAAGTGTGGACGTGTACACGAGAGCTCCCGATATGGGTATATGTATAGAGCAATATAGAGCTAAAATCGGCTCCTTTTCACAACCTAAAAAGGATAGACAATCAATTCATGGACTATGTGTGACAAAAAAGTATGTATCATTGACTTTGAGACTTATTCTAGCAATATCGATGTTGATCACTTTGAGTGGTGACGTGGAGAGTAACCCTGGCCCACCTAAGTCCACGAGACAATCGAATCTATCTCAAGAAGATACAGGGGCTGTGGGTCTCAACAGCAAATACTCTACTGACGATTTAATGAACGCTATCATGGGACTGAAGTCTGATGTGAAAATTGCGAACGATCGTCTCACACAACTAGACAGCAAGGTAGACAATATGGCGTCTCAGGTGAGAGAACAACGTGAAGAAATTAACAAGTTGAGTGAAGAAAATAAAACCATGTCTGAACAGCTACGGGTTATGAAAGACAAATTAGATGATTATGAATCCCGGTCAAGACGCAATAACCTACTTTTTCACGGCATAAACGGTGAACACAACGAAACTTGGGAAACTTCTGAAAAGAAAGTTCGTGAGTTTACTCGTGACACACTTGAAATCCCTCAAGCAGACGATATTCTGATAGCAAGGGCCCATCGACTTCGGAATGGAAAACGAAATCCACCTATAATTGCCAATTTCGTTCTGACAAATGACAGAAATGATGTTCTGTTTACTGCGAAGAGGAAAATGCGGGACACAGGAGACACAACACGACGAGTGACCGAGGACCTGACACAGCGAGTACGAGAAGCAAGAAGATCATTCGCTCCGTTATACTCGGATGCTCTCAAAGCAGGTCTCAAACCAAAGATACGGCACGACAAGCTAATCATCGATGGAAAAGTGTACATTCATGATCGGGAAAATAACGTCAATAAGTGCATTTCAGAAGGAGAGCACAGAAAGTCACAAACCACTGATGAACAACACAACCACGCCCCTTTGTTTACACATGGTAACGGAAGTGAAGGGGAGAGCACTCTGAATAGAACTACGCGATCAATGAGTACAGCGAAATGAGGTCTCGGTCAAGGCTCAATGAATATTCTCGGCTGGAATATAGAGGGTTTAAATAAACACGTGAGTTCAACCTGTAGTGATTTTGAGAGTTTCTGTTACAAATATGATGTTATTGGTTTTTGTGAGACATTTGCTAAAGACCCAAAGGATTATGATATGTTATTGTCCGGATTTCGATCATATCATTATTATAGACCTAAACAAAACTCATGGGTAGGTATAGTGGAGGGGTGTCTGTGTTTGTGAAACCTGAAATTGATGCATATATCAGTGTATAAAATAGATTTGAAATCTAGCCTGTCCTGAAAATTAATTGGTCAATTCCAAAGGGGAAAATAAAGAAAAAAATTTAAAAGTTACCAGTCCTGACCAAAAAGGAACCAGTCCTGGCAAAAAGTAGCCAGTCAAGGACTGGCGGACGGGCTATATTTTATACACTGCATATATGAGTAGGGTACTGGAAGAATTTGAAGACTGTGTTGTGCTATTGCTAAAATCAACAAAACTCGGTCTGTATAAGGATATCGTGTTAATGTTTGTTTCCGTATCACCGGAAAACTCGCCTATTTATATTGGTAAGGATGTTGATGGTATCCAGCGCCTGGAACATTATATTGAGACCATAAAACATAACTTTCAACAACATCATATTTTACTTGTAGGGGATTTTAATGCAAGAATGAAAACATTTTTAGATTATATTCCCAGTGATGACCTCTATTATGTTCAAAGCAACAGTGAGGACTACCCAAGTGATAGCTTCCAAACTCCACGAAATAGCAAAGATAACATTAGATACAATAATTATGGTAAATCCCTCGCAGAAATGTGTTGCACACATGGTCTACATGTTCTTAATGGAAGGATGTTTGATGACAAGGAAGGAAATTTCACATGTATAACCCATAATGGTGCTAGTGTAGTGGATTATTTCATAGCGAGTACTGAATTATTCCCATATTTCAACTCTTTTGGAGTTCTTGAGAGAGATGAGTCAAACCATTTCCCCTTGTATTGCTCTATTGAATTTCCCAAACCAGCTTTAACTCAAACCAGTGATTTTAACTGTGCCAATCAATCATGTGACATGGATCAAGAACTATGATAAAATACACCTGGTCACCTGACATGTGCAACTTGTTTTTAATTGACTTCCATGAATTGTTTGTAATGCATTATGATAATATACATAAACATATTGAAGAAAATGTTGAAGAAGGTGTTGAAGCAATAACTGATCTATACATGACTGCAGCAGATAAATTCAAGAAAGTATATAGTAAACCAACATCAATTTATTCTAAACAACCACCTTGGTGGGATTTTGAGTTGGAAAATATCAAACAGAAGAAATACTCAGCTCTCAGGGTACACAGATCAAGGGGAGACAATATTGAAAACTATATCCACCATAAGAAACTCTTTAAATCAAAATTTAAACTTAAAAAGAACTTATACTTTCAGGAGCAAAGGAAATTACTCAGTGATTCAAGTAAAGACCCCAAAAAGTTTTGGAGTGTATTAAAATCAAATGCTGTAGTTAGTTCTAACAGTCCAAATATTCCTGTTACTGAATGGCATGATCACTTTAAGAATCTCTTATATTCTGAATCTGTTGATGATTTTGTCGATGACATACTGAGTGAGGATATAGCTGGGAACTCATCGTCACAGTTGAATGACCCCTTTTCAGAACAAGAAGTTAAGTATTGCATAGTCTCCAAAATATCAAGAGTGGCAAATTAGCAGGGCCAGATGGGATAGTCAGTGACTTTTTCAAGGCTTCGAAAAACTATATATCACCATTATTAACTAAATTATTTAATAAACTGTTTGAAGAGAGTATTTTTCCTGACATCTGGGGAAGGAGTATCATTTGCCCTTTGCATAAATCTGGAAGCAAACTAGACCCAAATAATTTCAGAGGAATTTCTCTGATAAACTCAATGTGTAAAATTCTCACTTCAATAATCAACAAAAGGTTACAGCAATGGTGTGATGATAACAACTCAAGCAGGCCTCAGACAAGGTTATTCAACCACTGACCGCATATTGACCTTGCAAGCTATGGCCACCAAATATTTATCAAAAAAGAAGGGGAGATTTTATTGTTTATTCATTGACTTCACAAAAGCCTTCGATTGCATTGATCATCAAACATTGTTTAAGAGTCTTATGAATATTGGTGTGAAGGGCAAGTTCATGAAATTTATTATCAAGATGTATTCATCACTTAGTGCTTGTGTGAGAACTGATACTGGACTATCATCTTATTTCAACTGTAATGTTGGCACTAGGCAAGGCTGTGTCTTAAGTCCTCAACTGTTCATAATTTTTATCAACCAATTATCTCAAATGCTTGAGAGTGATGGTGGAAGAGGTATTTTTATATCCTCGCAAATAGATGATGTCTTTTCTCTTATGTTTGCTGATGACGTCTCCTCTGTATCAGACAGTGCAATGCAACTACAAAGAAAAATAAATGTTATTGAAAATTTTTGTGCTCAAACTGGGATGAAAGTGAATCTCAATAAGACTAAAATAATGGTATTTCGCAATGGAGGTCCTCTGAGAGACTATGAGAAGTGGTTTCTGAATGGAACACAAATTGAAGTTGTTAATATGTACAGATACCTTGGTATTGTGTTCACTCCTAAATTATCATGGACAAAAGCAAAATCTTGTCTATCTTCTCAAGCGAGAAAGGCCATATTTTCAATTAACAGCTATCAAAAACAATTTGGATATATTAATCATCATGAACTCTTAAAGATATTTGATTCAATGATATCACCAATACTGTGTTATGGTTCAGAGATATGGGGGACACATTATTGTAAAGTAATTGAATCTGTTCATTTAAGATTTTGTAAGTCATTTCTCAAAGTAACTAAAACCACAAACAACAACATGGTTCTGGGAGAGTGTGGGAGAGCCCCTCTCCAGTTTCAATATCTTTCAAGAGCAGTCAAGTACTGGTGCAGATTGATGCAGCTTCCACGAAATAGACTTCCTTATCAAGCTTATATAATGATGAAATCTTTGGATGATAATGGAAAAATAACATGGGCTTCCCACATAAGATTGATTTTATTTCAATATGGATTCGGTGTCGTATGGCTATCACAAGATATCGGATGTATCTCAACTTTCATGAAAATCTTCAAACAGAGATTTTACGACTGCTTCACTCAGGACTGGCATTCGTCGCTTCTTTCATCTTCTAAATGTTACTACTACTCGCAATTCAAATCACTCCTCACAGTCGAACCATATTTAACCAACGAATTATTACCAAGTCAGCGAGTAACCATAACCCAATTTAGATGTTGTAACTTCAGACTTGCAGTGGAATGTGGCCGCCATACAAATACCCCATATAATGAACGTCTCTGCGTTTATTGCCATGCTGTTGGCCTTGACTACATTGAGGATGAATTCCATGTAATGTTAATTTGCCAGAAATATTCCCAATTACGAAATGACTGTTTTCAAAATTATCAGATTAAACCACCAATAACTGAAACTTTCCTTCGATTGATGTCATCAGACAATATTAATGTACTAAAATCAGTGAGCAGATATCTCACACAATTCGCCGCATCCGGAATTTAAAGATATAAACGTTAAATGAATTACCAGCATGTACATTTTTTACTTTCTCAAATTTTCATTGTATTATGGGCCTGAGGCCTTAACTACTGAATAAATATGTCTGTCTGTCTGTCTGTCTGTCTGAAGTTTGGATCTTCATGCAATGTGCCCCTTATGCCACTACACTTCTTGTAGACCCAACCTAAACACTGAGTACAGCGGATTGAATTGCTGCCCGTTCCACTCAGACATACTGCACAAGGGTGTTTTCCTGATTTCCGCATCAAGTCAAGGTTGGGGCCGGCAATCATGACCTTGGTCTTATCCATATTGACCCTCAGACCTTTCTCCTCCATGCCACTCTTCCACCTAATCAGACGTTCTTTGAGTGCTTCGAGCGAAGTGTCAATGATCCCGAGGTCGTCGGCATACAGGAGTTCCCATGGGCAACTGGTTCGGAACTCTGATGAAAGTGCTTCAAGAACAATGATGAAAAGTAGTGGGCTTAGATGAAACATATCAAGATGATATTTTTAAATAATAATAATGGATAACTTTAATATAGTTGATTCTCGGCCATTGCAGACTCAAAGTGCTCTGTGCTTCATTACCCTTGTCTAACCCGGGCTGACATATTGTCGCTCAAGGGTCACCTCCAACACAACTTTTTACCAGGTACCCATTTACACTGCTGGGTGACTGCAATGCAGATGAAGTGCCTTGCCCAAGGTCACAACACAGTATAAGGCCCAGGTTTCAAATGTTTGGTGCCTCCACCGGGATTCGAACCCAGGCCTTTGGCATGAGAAGCTAGCACGCTAAACACTACACCACTGTGCTCTCTATTTTCACATGATAATGAAAGCAAAGCAAAATAATGTGTTATAAAAAAGTTTCATTTATATCTCACACAAGGAATATCTATTCATGTTATGGTGGAAGGAAGGTTTTTTCATGATACATTAACTTAATATGTCACTTTTTTAAGGTTTTCTAACATTCAGCAATGCCTTGTCATGTTGCATCATTGTTGTCCCCAGCAATTGCTTCATTTCTCACTTGTTTCTTTATTAATGAGTGTAATAATCATGTCATTTTGTATTTATATATCTATAAACAGGAACCACTGATCTAGACCACTGTGAACGTCAGCCATATCTACTTTGTGTTTATGCTAGTGAGATCCTGGTGTCTTAAAGGGACACTACCTCCATGATAAATATGAGTCTCATCGTTATATCTACGCCGGCTATGCCACAAAAATTAGGGGTAGTGCTTTGAGTGAGTGGACGCCAATGGCTCTCGACAGTGCTGTTTAAACGCTTAAGACGCTTATAGCTCGTTAGTAGATGGGCTAATCACCAAGCGCAAATTTAACGATGAGACTCATAACTATCATGCATGTAGTGTCCCTTGAACCTTTTAATTTCTATCATGGCAACCATGAATAGCTGGCATTTACTAGTGTCTAGACCTAGAATTTCTAAGTAAGGCCTTTTATTTTTTATTACTTTGTTTACATAATATTTTCCTTAAACTTTAATGTAGGTGGTCATAAAAAAGAAAAAGAAAAGTACCGAGGGTACAGAAGCTCACCTTATAATGAATGATGTGGTAAAATGTTTTAATTATACATGTAACCATCTTTTATATAATTGATTATGGCTGCCATCATGATTTTTTTATCTTTTAAAATACTAGTCTTCTTTTGGAAACGACTAGAGCTTGAACAAACATTAATACACAAATGATATAATCATGATAAGTTAACAAGCAGTAGGTTTTTGTATAACTTTTTTGTATATCTATGGCTGAATTGGTGACCATCTTGTACTTTTTAATCTTCAAAATGCTACTTTTATGTGGGCATCCGTATTAATTTCATTATGATATCTTGATTGGTTTAGGTGTATCCATTTAAATGTCATTCATTACTTACAGGATGGTGGCCACTTACATTTGTTTTGTAGTGAATCATTAATATGATTTCAAGATTATTTCACTGATGGTTATGCTGCATGGGATATTGAGAATCCCAAAAGTACAGATTTTTCAAGGAAAATGAATGACTGATTGAGAGGAAAGTCATAAACACAGCAATGCATAAGACACGTTTATTTTGTTCACATAATATTTACGTGTCAAGTGACCATGAGATGTCTTTCATTAAAGTATCAATTTATTTAACACTCATACAGTACTATAATGGTAAACATTTTTGCATTGTCAAATCAACAGAGATATGACAAATCAAATTTCCTTACTTTTTTTTACTAAACCCTTTTCGATTTTCATCTGCATATTTATTCCACATCAACTTATCATGTAGATTGCTAAACACAAAGCTGATTGTAGACAAGTTTTGTGTAAGTTGTTATTCTTAGAAAGAACATATCACTGTCATGATAATACAAGTCCATAACTTTTATTGCATACACATGGGCCATGGCCATATAGCATAATGCTCTACCATATCAATTGGGTCAGGTTGATTATGCAACAGACTAGCAGCTGACACTGTGATGCTAGCAGCCTGCATTGGGATGTGTATTAGCATAGTGGAATATCTGAACTCTGGTTGACCCCTTATGTGTGGTATTTAAAGTAATATAAGGGAGATACCATTGTTTAAAATTTAACATGTTTAATGTGATTTGGTTTTTGCAGCTAGTTGCCATAAAGATTTTTAACAAATTAATCAATTATGTTTGTCTTTCATCTTAATTTTTTTTAGAAACACTTAAAAATATAGAACAACTTGCACGACAATCTTAAATATTCCATATTTAAGATAATATTATGATTAGTAAGTTTAAATTAGAGAATTTATATGGTGCCAGTGATCACTTGATGAAAGCTTAAAATTTAATAATAATGATGTGTCATCTGCAGCTGAAAAGTCAATATGGCTGCTATTGCGGCCATCTTGGATTCTCAAAACTGAAACCTCTACCTTTCTGTGTGGAATCACTATAGGTATAACATACTACAATATAAAAATGATATCTAGATTGGTTTAGGAGAAATAGTCTTTGTCATGAAATCTAATTGAAAATTCAATATGGCTGCCATGGTGGCCATATTGGATTCTCAAAATTTTAACGTCTACCTTTCTGTGAGGAATCACCATAGGTATAACATACTACAATTTCAGAATGATATCTGTATTCGTTTAAAAGGAGTAGTCTTTGTCATGAAATCTAATTGAAAATTCAATATGGCTGCCATGGCGGCCATATTGGATTCTCAAAACTGAAACGTCTACCTTTCTGTGCGAAATCACCATAGGTATAACATACTACAATTTCAGAATGATATCTGTATTCGTTTAGAAGGAGTAGTCTTTTTCATGAAATCTAATTGAAAATTCAATATGGCTGTCATGGCGGCCATATTGGATTCTCAAAACTGACACGTCTACCTTTCTGTGCGGAATCACCATGGGTATAACATAATACAATTTCAGAATGATATCTGTATTCGTTTAGAAGGAGTAGTCTTTTTCATGAAATCTAATTGAAAATTCAATATGGCTGTCATGGCGACCATCTTGGATTCTCAAAACTGAAACGTCTACCTTTCTGTGAGGAATCACCATGGGTATAACATACTACAATTTCAGAATGATATCTGTATTCGTTAAGAAGGAGTAGTCTTTTTCATGAAATCTAATTGAAAATTCAATATGGCTGTCATGGCGGCCATCTTGGATTCTCAAAACTGAAACGTCTACCTTTCTGTGGGGAATCACCATAGGTATAACATACTACAATATAAACATGATGTCTAGATTGGTTTAGAAGAAATAGTCTTTGTCATGAAATCTAATTGAAAATTCAATATGGCTGCCATGGCGGCCATATTGGATTCTCAAAACTTTAACGTCTACCTTTCTGTGCGGAATCACCATAGGTATAACATACTACAATTTCAGAATGATATCTGTATTCGTTTAGAAGGAGTAGTCTTTTGCATGAAATCTAATTGAAAATTCAATATGGCTGTCATGGCGGCCATATTGGATTCTCAAAACTGACACGTCTCCCTTTCTGTGAGGAATCACCATGGGTATAACATACTACAATTTCAGAATGATATCTGTATTCGTTTAGAAGGAGTAATCTTTTTCATGAAATCTAATTGAAAATTCAATATGGCTGTCATGGCGGCCATCTTGGATTCTCAAAACTGAAACGTCTACCTTTCTGTGGGGAATCACCATAGGTATAACATACTACAATTTCAGAATGATATCTGAATTCGTTTAGGAGGAGTAGTCTTTTTCGTGAAAGTTTACGGACGGACGGACGGACAGACAGACGGACGACGGACGAAGCGCCATGACATAAGCTCACATTTACTTTGTAAAGGTGAGCTAAAAATGAGCAAAGCTCACATACCCCCACTATGAGCTTGTCTTTCACAGAAGGAAAGAGGTCAACATAAGTAATCATAAGAGACATGTTTTCAAACCCATAAGGATTATGCACCAGGCTCATGCTAAGCTAAGAGATACAGGGTAAACAAGAGTTTCAAAAGTTATCAATGTGCTGTGATTACCAGGTTGAAAATAAGACAAGGATTATAATGGTTCATGAGATATCAATTTGACAATAAATTCAAAAGTGGTCAAAGTGATGTGGTGACCTTGAAAATAAGGTCATGGTCAGCCAAAGTGACTGGTGTCTGCAAGTTCCCTAATTGAAGGCTGTGACCAAATTAAACCGAAGGGATAAAACAAATATTAGTAGAAGATGTCTTTTCTATCCAGCCCTTATACAAGCACCTTATGAAATTATAAATTTTCAAGAAAACCTCTAATTCCAAAATAAACTAGAAAGTGTTTTTACCCGTAAAAACAGATGTCTCCCCCTTCCTCAAATGCTCCAAACCTCTAAACAATACTATATATCATAAAGCACCATTAATGACATCTGCTCAGGAAACAAAAACTACCCTTTAAAAAAGACTCAGTCCAAATTCTTGCATGGAAATAAACAAAATAATTTGTTTTAAATCTCAAACCTCCAAATGAAACATTTACATGATATGGAGAGACCATACACCAAGTTTGACTAGATATCTGCTCCAGAAACAAACACTACCCTTGAAAAAGACTCAGTCCAAATTGTTGCCATGAAAATAAAAAAAATATAAAAAAATTAAGAAATCTATAACCTCCAAAAGGCACATCTACATGATATGGAGAGACAGTATACCAAGTTTGGTGATGATCGGTCACATAGTTTTAGAGATCTGCTCCGGAAACGATCACTACCCTTGAAAAAGACTAAGTCCAAATTGTTGCCATGGAAATAAATAAATAATTAAATTTTAATAAATCTATAACCTCCAAAAGGCACATCTACATGATATGGAGAGAAAGTATACCAAGTTTGGTGATGATCGGTCACATAGTTTTAGAGATATGCTCCAGAAACAAAATGGGAACGCCAACGCCAACGTGAACTCAGCTCAAACCAATATGTCTCCACGACCCTTCGGGGGGAGACATAACAAGAATACTGAATGAACTTCTTGTAATGATTAGTCAGGAAAACTGGTTGTGTTAAGTCATGGAAGGAATTAATTTGAAAGTTGATCATATTGAAAATGATAGTCGATAAAGCATAAAAACCCTGAAAAGCACGACCTCTAGTGATGATAAATACCAAGTTTCATGGAGATATGTTTTGTGAAATAAATTTCTAAGTAGTGCTTCCAGAGTAATTTACAAAACTCAAAATCTTCGAAAGTTGAAAACCCAAAAAGATACAATTGCATGTTTTGATTAATCAATATACTCTACAAACAATGATCACAGACAGAGAGCCAAGAACTATATATGATAATCCTAAGTACAGCAGTGAAAAGGCTAAAATATTTTTTAAATTGTATTTATACGGTCAGCATATTTATTATATTTTCATTTTAAAATGCTTATTTAATACACTTATAAGCATATTCATATTTATTTTTAAGTAATCTTTTTTCTGTTTCTTTTGTAGTTTTTCAACGCCACCATTTGACAACAACTTGGTCACTTGGCTAAAGAATTCAAACTTGAAGCAAGGCAACATAATGGGAGCTGAATAAAACTTGGGCCCTTTTATTGCCATGATGTCCCCTGTAAATAATGTTGCCAACCCTTATTGCCAAACTATCAGTGCATATTGTCACCTCTGAGAAAACAACTGTCAATGGAAATAAAGTGTTCATAATATGGTTCAGATGAATAAATTATAAATCTTGTGTTAACATTTGTCTGTTCTTGCTACAACAACCATGCATATTGAATAATTTCTTGAGATAAGGTTAGCTGTAAGATGAACAAAAAACAGAAAATTGCATTGTAAAAGTTAAAATACTGAGGACAAGACATAAGACACATTACTCATAACCATACTAAAAAAAACCTGAAAAATGTGCCCAAAACCTTTCTCACAACAATATTAACCACAGAGCTCTTTTCTTATACATTTGGGTAAATAAAAGGGACAATCTCTTGAAGGCATTGATAGTAGCTGCAATACATCTTGAATATAGTTAAGTTTGTCTGTTTTAAATTCATAGAATTGGGATTTTTCATAAAGTAAAAATAAATAACTTATTTTAAAAGTAGCCAAATTCAATTGTCTTATTGTGCAAAAACAGTCAGGTATTCTTGTCTCCGTCCTATGCATTCTAAGTCTCAAAGATTGAGACATATTTTCTTGAATTATTGATATGTGTCTGTCTTTAGAATTTGATCTTTAACAGACAGGTAGATGGAGCAATTTGTAGGTAGGTATGTAGCTAAGATATGTCTGGCAAAGGCTTTATGAAATATATAATATTAACCCAAAATGATGTTATCATCAAAGATTTTCAAAAGTCTGTCCCGTACAATGCACTACATAACCTCATACACAATGCCAATAAATATTTCCAGAATTTTTAAGAAGGTAGAACAATTTCAATAAATTTGAAGTAGGGTCTAAAAGACATGAAATAATGCACAGTATGAACCTAAATTCAAATAAGGTCATGAATTGTTTCAGGGGAGGTAAAACGAAACGCTCTTGATGGCATTGTTTTAAATTCCAGTAAATTACTGATAAATTCTATATGCAAATTAAATTCATCCATAAATAAAAAGTGGAAGACTTCTACAGGTTATCTTGACTAATGCTCAGACATACACATAGAGGGACGGGCAGAGCGTCATATACCCTCAATATTTTATAGATCCGAGAATAATAGAGTTCATCAATAAATATCAATACCAAAAAAAAAAACATCAGTTAAACAAGTGGTAGAATTCAATAGTTAATATTGAAGAATGCCCGGACGGACTGATGGACAGACGGACGGACGGACAGGCGGAGCGCTATATACCCCCACTACTTTGTAGGTGGGGGTATACAAATTCTCTTTCTACAAACATTTGAAACTAAGTTTATGTTTTTATATATTCACTACACTGAAATTGGCATGTTTAGAATATTTGAACTCCCCTCAAAAAGAAAGGCTCCACCTCAGTTGAAATGATCATGTCGTATTTCAAAACGCACAAGTGCTGGTGTTTAGTTATCAGCTAAAGATTGCTACTGAGCATTTCTAAATTCTTTTGAAAAGAAAGTTACTAATTATCATTTCAAATATCTTTTACTATAACACAAATTTTAGTGATAAATTACACCCTCTCAGTTTGACAGGGATCAATCTACAGATATGACCCTCTGAGTCAAGGGACTCGCAAGCAAAAAATCTTTTGAGTCCAAACTGATTTAAATGAGTCCTTTAATAAGTAAGCACATAGTATCACAAAAAAAAACTATGCATCCTAGGACTCACAGCTTAAATTTCTATGAGTCCTTTCTAAATTTAATGAGTATTTGAAGCAGGAGTCGCAGGTAAATTTATCCCTGGTTTGAACATCGATAGAAGAGGTAACTATAAACAAATTCACATTTATCATATAGTGAATAAAGAAACCATGAAATAATATTGTGGTGTAATCACATACCATTTAGAATATCCACTTTTGCCCAAGGTTGGTTACTCTGGTTGGCTATGACTTCTTTGACAACTTCATCTCGGATATCAAAAACATCTTCATATCTGCAAACATAATAAATGATAATAGTAATAAGTATAATAGAACAGAAATATACATATTGAAGAATATAATATAGAGTGAATTTCTCTGGATAGATCTATTTACTGTTACAACATACAATAAGCTTAATATATGCACTCTAATTACGCCACACAAAACATAATATGACATTACCAATAACAATAAATAATATAACATTATATTTTGGTATGAATTGACATTCATTAAAGTTATCAAAACAGAATAGTAAATATATGCTTTAAAGATACTGGGATTTCTCAATGAAATAAACTTTCTATCAAGCTACAGTGACGATATATATTTTCAGATATAACATAGGAATTCTCTTATGTCACATTGTTTCTGTAGCGAAAGGCTGTTTGAAGCCACTCAACATGAATTTCAATGATTAATTCATATTATATAGAATATCTGTCAGTTGACAAATACCACATTTATCTCATCTCTTCAGTCTTGAGGTAGAAAGTTGAAATTCGGTACTTGCGGAATTTAGAGTTACCGTTCCTGATTAGAGTTATCCGCCCTTGGTAGCAGGTATGTTCGCTCGCGACTCGTTGATGTTACCGTCATGGGCCGCGCAAACAAGAAAATGTTTTGTGTAAATGTGATTACTTGCCGGGTTTTTATCATTGGTGGTCAATGAAATGTATTTTATGCTTGAGAATGTAAATCTTCACATGTCTGTAATATAATATATTATTTCAAATGTATTTAATTTAGTTAATTCCTTAAACGGGCCCAGTATAGATCTTTTTGATAATTCTGTTTTATGTGCCAATTGACGCAAATGTGAAAATAATAATACTATCTCAAGGCAAACAAATCGGACATAAGTATCATTAGATCTATTTATTGATAAAACATTTTATTCAGTAATTTATTAATAACAAATACTTCACATCTCATTTAAGTGTAAAAAATTAGTAGAAATGAACAGTTTTGACGGGTAAAATTACGCACCTCACTTCTCTATAAGAGATGAATTATCAGTCATGCCATTAGAGTACAAAATATGATAAGAAAAACCTCTGTTGTTGTTAAAGTGTAGGGTTTGAGCGACAATTCTTTGTAGAACAAGCTTTTTGAATGTTGTTTGGCGGGAAATGTAGGCTAAAGATACACATTCAGTCGAGGTTTAAGAACACATAGCCTTTCTTAATTTTTTCAAAGATTTTAAGTTCAAGGAAGGGAAAAATGATTTGTTTTTGGTTCCATTGACATTCGGTATGTGAAAAGAGATATATTTGACGACGATTAATTTGTAAGGGAATTTGTCAGTTTGTATTAGCTCGTCACTGTATTGTGCCGCGGTTCAACAATATTTTCCCCTTTAAACGGCTTAACTTAATGTCTTCTCAATTCTAAAACATGTTGACACAAATAGATAGTACAAGCTAACCCTCAATATGTACTAATTATTAGGTTAAATAACTTTTGTGTGAGTGCGTATCGTAACACAATTCTAGAATATTCTCCTGCTATATTATTACATGATTATTTCGCACTTATTGTCGTATGTGTTAGTGATGGTAGCATGGTCGTTGTTCTAGATTTAACAATTTGACTTAGAATAAAATGCATCACTACTTCTTGAATCTGGATTCCGATTAGAATTTTTGCAACATGTTTGCCAGGGATGATGATAGGATATTTCTCATTCATTGTTAGAGCACTGTTGGTGAGTCGACCTTTGATCCGTATCATTCCTTCACTATCCAACTGGGGATTTAATGAAACGATAGAATTTCCCTTAGGTATTTCAGCCTTTGATGTCAAAAGGAACAATTACATATATTGTTAGTAATTATTAGTAAACTTACCTCTGGGATGAGATAGCCCTTCTTCCTTTCCATCTGAAAGTGTCTACAGGTAGGAGATATAAAAAATAAAAAAGACTAAAATACAGTCTAAGTCCTGAGTGGTAGCTAGAGTTACTTGCCCCTTAGCCCCTTACCACAATACTCATTATCCTTCCACCATCTTCTGGACACCTGTGGGGAGGAATAAGTAAAATCTTGCTTGGGTGGGAATAAAGTTCCTCATCCCAGAGGTAAGTTTACTAATAATTACTAACAATATATGTAATTGTTCCTAATTATTGGCGTAAATTAACCTCTGGGATGAGATAGCCCCGAATTCCACATAAAGGTGGCGGGGTATCCAGGAGATGACGAGAACATGTTTACATAATTAATTAATCAGAATCATTAAATACCTTTCTTAACCATACTAATTGATCTACTACAGACTTAAAACCATCCTTTCTGAACTGTGTCGTCAGCTTTTGACATGTCATGTCAATTCCAGTTCCCTGACATCTCTTCCATTACTGTGACGTCATATTTGACCTAATGACATCACATCCGTTTGATGACGTCTCTATCAATTCATAATGACGTCACTTCTCATTTGTAAAGACATCACTTCCGGTTCCAAATGACGTCACTTCCGATTTCTGATGATGTCATTTCCAGTTCCAGATGATGTCACTTCCGGGTCCTGATGACGTCACTTCCGGTTTACTTTACTGACTTAACCTTATTTGGTATTTGTAGATCTTTCATTCTGATGTAGGGTATTTTAACTGCACAATAGAATTAAGCGCCTATTCCTCTCCTCTACTACCACTCAGACTTATTTGTGGACTTGACCCCCCCCCCCCCTCCTTCTTTTCCCCCAAAGAGGATCAAGCAGAGGATAAATATGTTGAGGCGATATACACAGTCCCAATGCACTTAGTTCATCCAACACAGAGTAGAAATACAATATATGGATATGCTGACTATCAAACACAGATTGCCTTGCATAGAAGTAGCAATGAAGTGAAAATGTATAATTTTCTTAAAACAATTCTGACCTACAGAATTTTGTTCCTTGGTCCAAAGGACAAGACGGATTGGTCTTCTAGTCAGGACTATATTATATTCCTATAGAAACTGTCCTGAAAGAAAAGAATTTAGCAACACTTAGAAAATCTAAAGAGACAGTTCTTTGGAGGAACCAAGATAGTATGCTATCTAGAAAAAATAGCTCTTTCTCAGTTTGTTCAAGATAGATAAGACAATTAAGGTTTTGATCTTGTCACCTAGAATAGCCTGAAGCTGGGATTGATTGATGAAATTGAAGACATATCTTTTGGATGTCATCTTAAATTTTGCTGCTTCCACAAACGAAAATGAAACAATGAAACACAGTTAAAGCAGCTAGATCCATTATCTTGCATCAATTGAATAATCTGTGAAATGATGGATCGAACCTACTATATATCCCTGATTGATACAAAGGTACCGAGACTGAAGCTGTAGTTGTAGCTGTCTCTGTTTCTCCATGCCATCTGGCAATATAGAACTTGAACGGGAGAACTAAAAGTTCTGTAGCATGTTCTGTAAAGATTGTTCCTGGAGGCATTTCAATGCATGTACGCTAGAGACTGGCCCTGTTTTCAAACAAAACTTTTAGAGCTAATATGATCAAAATGAATAAAACATTGAGCTACTGTCTGTTTATAGGTTCCGATGGCTTAAAACCACAACAATCCAGAGCCTTGGATTGTCATTTCTAGATAGAAAAGGAAATCATGGAGAATCTTGCATTTGGAATGATTTGATTAGTAATAAACACAAATCAAACAAAGACAACCATTTCATCCAAGAAATGGTTACATATCCACTTCCCCGACAAATGGGTATGGTAACTGTTGACAATGAACTCTCTTCCACATCTTATAAGAGACAGTCAAGCTACTGTAAGAACTGAAAGGCTTCGTCCTGCTTGTTCATGCTGAGAAGTCCACCTGATTTCTCCCAAAAAGAATGACTGCTATCTCATTGTTCATGTCTGGAATTGTACTGTTTTAGATTACCGATGGGTGATCTATGTTCATGATTTTCAGTAATCACGATGCAGTATTGTTTTTTACATGCTTTATTGCCATGATGTTTACAAACTAAGGGAGGTAACTCTCCTGCCCTTCAGGTTGTAGCATACCGCTATAACATAAGATCGTTAGAGATGAGTTATAACACTACATCCCTCTTCTCCTTGGATAAAGAATAAGCTTTATAAACTGAAAATAATACTGTCATTTTGTCATGCATTAAAATGAATATAACTTTAGCGTTCATGTATTTAGAAAAACTGAAAAGTTCTGCATTTTCATGAATACTTGATTAAAGTCTTTAAACATTTCACAAAAAAGATACAAGTTGGCGAAAGTCCTTATCGCACTGTTACATGATAAAGTCATTGAATCTGGAGGGGAGACGTCGTTCGCGGGTTGGATATCTCGACTCCTCTGCTTGGTTGGGTACGTTGATTTCTGGATTCGGCTCTACAGGAACATTGTCATTTAATGGATCTGCTATTGACTTGTCAAAGTCAACTGTCTCTTGAGTGTCCTGTACCTGAGACTCTGTAGGTTGGAAAGGAGCTGTTTTGAAGAAACTGCTGTTTCTCGTAACACGCCTTTCTCCGCGTTGAGCACTTATCATCGGACCTTTGGTAGAAGTGACTGTGTAAGGAATCGGTTCATAAGGTGTCTTAGACTTCCGAATTGATGTGTCTTTCAGAAGTACTGCATCACCTTTCTTGAATTCAGCTGGTTTCACATACACTTTTCTGTCTGCATAGGTTTTCATTTTCTGCTTTGCTTGAGTGTCTTTCTTCCTCATTTGAGAATCAGTCTCACTGACCTGATTGTCTATACTGGGCAGTCTGTTTCGAAGATTGCGTTGAAACAAAACAGTTGCAGGAGGAACACCAGTGGATGAGTGTGGTGTTGTTCTGTATGACAATAAGAACTTGTACATCTCCTGTTTCCAATTGGAATGTCCTTGTGCTAAACAACCTTTGATTGTTTTCTTAAGGGTGCGCATGAAACGTTCAGTTTCTGCGTTTGCACGAGGCCACAAAGGAGTTATTTTCCTATGTTTGAATCCTGTAATTTCAGCATACATTCTGAAGTCGTGACTGTTAAATGGCGGTCCATTGTCCGTCTTGAGTTGAGTAGGAATACCAAATTCTGAGAACACCTTGTCGAGTCTTGGAATTACACATCTAGCTGAGATACTGGACATGATTTCAACTACGACATATCTGGAATATTCGTCTTGGATTACCAACAGATAATCACCGGTTTCAATTTGGCAAAAGTCTGCACTCAGTTCACGCCATGGTCCTTTCGGAAGTTCTGACATGCGTAATGGTTCCATGGATGGTGTCTCTGTAGTTATTTGACACGTGAGGCAATTTTTCACAGTGTTTTCAACTAGAGCATGCATATTTGGAAACCAAACTTTCTCACGTAGCAAAGACAGGGTCTTTACTATTCCTTGATGACCAGTGTGGGCCAGGTCAACAGCATGCGTACACAAGCCTTCAGGTAAGACTATTCTTGTTTCTTTTAACAAGACAGTGTCATCCATCACAATTGTCAGTTCATTTTGGCACTTCTTTAATGTGTCATAAATTCTTGGATTCACATCTTTGGTTGAAGATTTCCAGATTCCTGTTTTCATTGACTGAATGACTGCTTGTAATGTCGGATCGTCTCGAGTTGCTTTCACCACATGTTCAATTGTCATTGATTTTGGCACTGTAGTTGATAAAACATACCTGATGTATTCTTCAGCAACTGTTTCTTGTGCACTGATTTCAGCATTCTGAGTTGGGTGACGGCTCAGATAATCTGCAGGGTTGTCTGCACCTGGTCGATAGACAACATTGAAGTCATATTGCTGGATTCTCATCATCCAACGTTCAATTCTTGGTGGCAGATTTGCTTTGGGATTCCCAAACAGATTTGTCAAAGGTTTGTGATCAGTGTGCACAATGAATGATGAACCGAACAGATATATGTGAAAATGTTCACATGACCATGTGATAGCCAGAGCTTCACGTTCGGTTTGAGAGTATCGTTGTTCAGTTGGTGTAAGAGACCTACTGGCAAACTGAACTACTCTCAGATCTCCTTGTCCATCTTTTTGACAGAGAACTGCACATAGTCCAACTGGGCTAGCGTCCACATACAGTTCTGTTTGAGCCTTTGGGTTGAAGTAACTCAGGGTTATACCTTTCTTGAGCTCTTCTTTCAACTTCGAAAGAGCAACTTCATGAGTTTCTGTCCAAGACCAAGGTGTATCCTTGTGTGTGAGTTGACGCAGTTCATGGGTCAATGTTGAGTAGTTGGGAACGTGCCGTGCACCACAAAAGTTAGTCATTCCCAGAAGACTCCTGACTTCTGTAGCATTCTTTGGAGATGGCATGTCCATTATTGAAGACAGTTTTTCCTTGCTCGGAGTGATACCTTGACCACTAAACACATGTCCAAAGAATTCAATGGATGCTTGGTTAAACACACATTTGTCTGGATTCAATGTCAGTCCCTTCTCTCGTAGGCGCTGAAATAACCCTTTCAGATTGTTGTCATGATCCTCTTGTTCACGGCCATGAATAAGGATGTCATCACTGATGTTGATTACACCTGGTAGACCATTCACTGCTTGGCGAATGCTCTCTTGGAAAACTTCAGCAGCACTGTTGATGCCGAAATTCAAACGTTTGTATCGGTAAAGCCCAAGGTGAGTAGCAAACGTTGTGATGTAACGAGATTCTTCACTGAGTTCAAGTTGGTTATAACCTTGATTAAGGTCAACTTTGCTGAACACTGTTGATCCCGCTAGGATGGTTGAAAGTTCATCGAGTGTAGGAGAATTGTGTCTCTCACGTTTGATAGCAATGTTAGGACACCTCATATCCACACAAACTCTTACTTTACCAGGACTGTTGGGTTTTGGAACTACAACTACTGGTGATACCCAAGGTGTTGGTCCACTCGACTTCTCTATGACGTCACGTTCAAGATCTTTCTTGATTTGATCTTCTATGTCTTTCCTGACATGGAATGGAACACGTCTGTATTGTTGAGCAACTGGGGGTATCTCATTGTCAATATGTAGTTTTACCTGCACATCTTTGAGTTTTCCTAAACCTGTAAATAGCTCAGAATATTCAGCAATCAGTTCATTGTCCCTAGCTTTAACATGTCTCACGGATTCGTGAACTTGGAGAAGATTGAGTTCTTGTGACATCTTCCAGCTTAGAAGACATTCTTCGTCATCAGGAACTACACAGATGTTTGTTGTTACCGACGCTGTCTTTGATTCAATTTTCCCTTTGAATCGTCCTAATACTGGAACTGAACCTTTCTTCCCATAAGGAATTATCTTGATTTTACACTTCTCAAGTTTTGGTTTTGGAAACAGCAATTTGTACACATGTTCTGAAATTGTGTTCACACTTGCTCCAGAATCTGCTAACATGCAAACAGTTTTGCCATTAATGTCCAATTCAAACTTAGGAAACTTCATAAAATCACCTTTTGCTAAGAAAACATAGTTCTCTTCTTGGTCACTATTTTCCACATCAGCTTTGCGTACTTTCTTTCTGTGAAAACGTTTATTTCCACTGCTGCCTTTACACACCTTTGAGAAATGATTCATTTTACCACATCTGTCACACGCTTGACCTCTTGCTGGACAATTTCTTTGACCACCCTGATGAGGCCAGTCTTGACCACAATTGTCACATTTTGCTGAAGTTTGTGAGCTTTCTTTCTTTGGAAACTTCTTTGTGTGCTTTTTATCTCTGACTCTATGTGCTTGCTCATTGTAACTACTGTTGTTCGTAGCTGCTTGTATTTCTTTGGCATGTTTGTTAGTAAGCTCTAATGTCCTACCATGAGTTAACAAATCATTCAAAGTCATGCCTGGCGTTGAAAGTCCTTTCTCCCTGACCTTGTTTGATTTGCAACCTGCTATCAACTGTGATTTAATTTCACTCTGCAATCTACCCTCAAAACCACAGGTACTAGCATGCTGTCGTAATTCATGATAGAAATTCTCAATACTGTCAGATTTCTGCCTTAATTGACGAAAAGCATACCTTTGAAATTCAAGATTGACCTCCGGATTGAAATGATTGGTGATAGCTGTCACTAATTTACCAAAATGAGTCTCGCCTTGTCCTGGTTGCACATCGTCTTCGGGAAACGAGTCTACAATGTCATTCAAGTCATCACCACCGAACGATAACAGTAAAGCTTTCTTTTGCCTATCATCTGTGATGTTATAACCTATGAACACATTGTTTTCAAGTCGAGATCTCCATTTGTTCCAACGAACAAGCTTGCCTTCCGATTTGCAATCGAATGGGGGATAGTGCGGTAGATTTACCACTGCTCGCGGCTGTACGTCAGGTTGCGGGGCTTCCTCTGCCATAATATCGATGGATATGTATGTATTCCCGCATCCTCGTCGCCAATGTACTGTTTTAGATTACCGATGGGTGATCTATGTTCATGATTTTCAGTAATCACGATGCAGTATTGTTTTTTACATGCTTTATTGCCATGATGTTTACAAACTAAGGGAGGTAACTCTCCTGCCCTTCAGGTTGTAGCATACCGCTATAACATAAGATCGTTAGAGATGAGTTATAACACTACAGGAATGTGCAAAGCTTTTATAATGATCTTGAACAAGGTAACAAAACAAAAGGAAAAAAGACATAAGATGGCTTTTAGTCCTTGAACGTGTAATGTAACGGTACTTCATACTGATGAAAAAAGATTGCTGACAGCGTTAAAAATTATGTGCAATCACTAGTGTCCTGGTTGTCGTTCAACCTTCTAGCATCTCATCCAAGGAGATGGTGTGATGAAGTAAAACATTTTTAAACTAACATTTTGTTCTTGATACAACATAATGTCCCTCTATCAAAAAAGAGACAATTTGACAATTCTAACGTTGAAAACCTATTGATGTTAACATGAACATAAAAGGCAAGTGAGATGAGAGGGCATCAGGGATATCCACAGTAACATCAAAGTCAAATGACTTAAAATGAATGGATCTAAATTGGTTTAGATTATCAGCTAAGTGCATGTGTTGATACATCTGTGGTAGAAATATGTAGGATATAATTCCCCAGGAATAGAGTTCTATCTTCTGAGTAAGATTACTGAGGAATCACAATTGTCTTGCATGGCAAGGAAAACGGCAATAACACACACTGAGGAAGGACTGAATTATAGCTATCAGGGGGTCTGACCACCTATTTAGGATCATGCGTACATATTAGTCGAAAATTGGAAAGCAAAGTTGCAATAACTGAGATGAACCATCTTATGTAAGATAAGTTGATCACCAATGTTCTAGAAGATAACATTTTGATCATGATTATTCTTATAGGACATTGATACCTTATTTGGTATTAGGAAAGCCAAAAGAAATGAGATCACAACAAATGTAATCTAAAAGTAAAAGGCTGAATTTTAAAGAAGTTTGATGTTAAAATGAGAGATCTTAGTAATGAAATACAGTCTAAATCTACAACTAGCCATGTCTCTAACAGATGGAAGGATTAAAATCTGTGACATGGCTGTGGAGAAGGAAGCATTCCTGTTGAACCAATGTTCACAAGAGGGAGTTGAACCCTTAAAAGAACAGACTGGGAAAAAGTGCACAGTTTTTTAAAATGCATCTTATCAGAAACAGAAATTGGTGGAATTAACTGCTGACAAATTTATGATTAATCAGGGAGGTAGGTTTTCAAGCTTAATAACAATCTGTTCAACATTAGCCATGATTGGACAAATAAAGATAACAAAAAAAGGTAAAACCATCAAAAGTTAGCTTCTAGTCCATGGAAATGGTTGAACGCAATGACATAGAGAAGCTCTGGCTAGCCTGCCTGTAAGGGTTGACATTGATCAATGCAAAGGTGAATGGCCTTAATGTTCCACTTGTGCGGCCAGTCTCTACTTTAACCAAGGCTTAGTAAGCAGAGGTTCTCAGGACCAACACTAGGAATCCTGGCTAATAAAGTCAAGCTTGAGATGGACTACCATAACACCTAGAGTCAAACCAAACCATAAACAGCTGGTAGCGAGACATTTAAACTGCTGAAAAAATTAATAGCCTATAAAGTAACAACTACATAGAGTGTTTGGGCTTCAAAGCCGTTTACTAACAGCTTCAATCTTCGCTTTCTAATTCTCACGGGTCTGTAACACCTTCTTCTGACGTAGTACAGAACTATTGCTTCTGTACCAAATGTTGTAATGGCTTGGATAGACAGTGTTCTGCCGAGAGCGCGGCCTTGCGTCATTGGCGCAATTATTTTTTAATTGACGCAAGATTTTTACATTGCGTGGGTCATCGGGCGCATACAAATTCTGGATGGTCTCAGATATTTATACCATATTCATATATTCAGGGGATGAGCAGGTTGGGGTCATTCTCGGTTTAAAGCCCACCCCCCAATTCTGGGAAATCTGACACGATCGATGTCAGACGATCGAGTTAGCGATGTTTACACCGGAAGCAAAATGCACAAGTTGGGCCCAATAAGTTTACGTCTGTCAGCATTGAACTTGTAAAATGAAACAAAACATTAACCTGTTGTTGTTTTTAACGACTATATACATTGTGAATTAATATTATATATTGTTTATTATAATATTCATGCATCATTCACGCAGTGTTAAATTTCAGCAAAAATCACGATGTACGTGGCTTCACTTGCATCAGCGATCGGGAAATGAAATATTTGATTCCCAAAATATTATCAAGAACTGTCGCTTTGTAAGGCTTGTTATCCATTTTAATTGTTTAATATTGCATATTTCCAAACTTATCATATTTAATCAAAGTTCAAAGAAATCTTTGTCAAATATACTTTCGCGAAAGCGCGTTGTTTCACTGTACTTGGAATATCAATCGTAATTTCTTGACGACAAATAACATTATTAATTTTATTTCGTGTTCATTATCAAAATTTTTGAAAGTTTTTCTTCAAATTTTATTTAAATAAATATTTCAATTAACTGCATGTTGTTTTTGAAAATGTAATATATCGATAATGTTTAACAAATATTTGAATATTTAGACATTTAATATTGTATCGACAATATGTTGTCATGAATTTATTACAATCACGTTTCAGTTTCATACATCGTTTTCAAATCGACTTGCTGATTGGTTGACCTACTTTTCTGGGCCAATGAAAAGGCTTGTAACAAATATCTCTTTACCCGTAAACACATGCAGCAAAAGCTGTCGACTGAATACATGAGAATAATATTATGTTATCTGATTAAAACAAACAACAAACAAAGTAAGTTAGCATTTGCAATTTCTTTTATGCTTCTTTTTAATAATATACGTCTGGAAAAAAGTGTCATTTGATGTTAAGAAGATCGGTTCAACAGTCAACAGTATCGATGTCTATTTTCAACTCAACTCGCATTCACGATTTTCTTGGTTGGGGTCTCTCGCGGTTTAAAGCCCATCCCCCTTTTTTCAAGACATTTGTTTGTCGGGCCCCCTGGTCTTTACCCGCGAGGATACAGTAGTAAAAGTATATATTTCTAAAAACAAGTATCTATATTATATTATATCTCATATTTGGAAATATTTTGAATCCCAGGTCTATTTCTTAACCAAATAAATTTGGTTATTTGTTTTTAGAGGACTTATGGCTTTTTTCCTAACTGGGACTTCATAATAGCCTGTTGAAGAGAATCAGATGCATCAATTTTAATTACATTCTCATTTGTTTTCAATTATGATTAGTATGTAGGTAAACTCAGACAAAATATCAAGTGAATCAGCAACTTTCAACTAAAAAATACATTACGATTTGACTTGACCCCAGGCATGCAGAAAATGACCCCTACTTTTATCTGCATTGGGGTCATTGGCCCCGGGTTTGAAATGTCTTGGCAGAACACTGATAGACGATAGAACCCTAGCTTCGATACCCTTTCATAAAAGAACTTGAACTGGCATCCCTACTGGCTGGACTAGACCTGTCTATGAACCATGGTCTCTGTACACATGGTCTATAATGGCTGGGTTTGATCCGCTACAAATAAATCCCACAGCTTAAGAATGGGAGGTCTGTAGGGGCTGGGTTGATCATCTACAAATTCACGGCTTCCATTCAAAAAAGGTTGTAACAGCCAGACTGACCCATTACAAAAACAAAGTTCCCGTACAAAAGGTCTGTAGTAGCTAGGTTGACCAGTTACAACCCAAGGCTTCCTTACAGGGGAACCGTTAAGACTGGGTTAGTCCCATCAAGGCTCCCGTACACAAAAGTCAGGCCAGACTTGACCCGTTGCAACCCACAGCTTCCATACACTAAGTGTGTAGCGATACGGTTTGACCCGCTATAACCCCACGGCTCCCGTACAAAGGGTCTCTAGTGGCTAGGTTTGACCCGTTACGAAGTCATGGCTTCCGTACTGGGGAACCGTAAAGATTGGTTTTTGGAACCATGGTTTCAATATAGAGAGTCAATACAGCTGGGTTTGAACAACTGGTAAGCCATGGCTTCTGTACTGAAGATCCGCGACGGAGGGTGTGAACTGCCATTTACGGCCAAGGCTTGATACCCATGGCCCGTTATCCGGGTATACAGCCACGGCCACGGCAACGACCAGGGCGGACTGATCTCGGCGGACTGGCCACGGCGGACCGATCACGGCGGACCGATCACGGCGGACTGGCCACGGCGGACCAATCACGGCGGTTCCAGGGCGGACCAGCCATGCCGTCGGCCTTCCCAGCTGTTCCGCCGTGGGAGCCAGACTGAGGTAAGACCTTAGCAAAATGGGCGCAACTGACCCTGCACGTGTGACCCGGCCTGTAAACAACTCATGGGTGAGAAGGAAAAGGTTGACGGTGTCAACAGCGTGCAACCTGTTCAGCTCTGTGCCAGATGAGACGTCAGAGTGAGGCAGGTTATAAATTAACGGATCACCGAGACCCACCAAGGCAGACAGGCCCATGGACGGTAAACACTGTCACTTGGTATCTGGCAGGCCCTGTACAGGTAAACACTGCCGTTAAGTTGCCATAAAAAAGGAGGATACTGCACTGACACGCCCTGTAAAGGTAAACACTGTCACTTGGTATTTGGCAGGCCCTGTACAGGTAAACACTGCCGTTAAGTTGCCATAAAAAAAGGAGGATACTGCACTGACAGGCCCTGTAAAGGTAAACACTGTCACTTGGTATTTGGCAGGCCCTGTACAGGTAAACACTGCCGTTAAGTTGCCATAAAAAAAGAGGATACTGCACTGACAGGCCTTGTAAAGGTAAACACTGTCAAGATTAGCCGTTAATCATTACCTTTTATCCACTGGAGAGCCATGTAAAGGAAAACACTGCCGTAATAAGCCGTTAATAAGCAACTTTTATCCAGTAAAAAGCAACTTTTATCCAGTGGAAGGCCTCAGAAAGGTAAAAACTGCCATAATGAGCCGTTGATATGACATATAACCACTGTCAAACTCAGAAAGATGTCCATACTGCCCAAATAAGCTGTAAAATTTAACAGTAACCACTTACAGGTCATGTACAGGTATATACTACCAAAATTACCCATAGATAAAAGTACCTTATCCCCACTGGTAAGCTGTGTGAAGTAACCCTATAGTGCTATATAAGACATGTTGATTAAGTAATATTCACTGGCAGACCCTGGCAGGTGATACTGTGATTACAGAGTAAAACACTAACTTTTGAGCCAAATAAAAAAGGTTATTAAGCTTGGACTGCAGTACAGAATGTGACTAACAGTACAAGTACATGACCCCACTAAACTAACAGCAAACTAATACGGTAGATATGCAGCCAAAAAATGCAGCAGATAGTACTCTGACCAAAAAATATCAAAATATAATTACCTAAAACTGGACTGGAAGACAAATCTACAGTACCCAAGTATGAGCAATTGAAGACAAGAAAAGAAAATCTAGTCCATTATTTATCACTAAGAATAAAAAAGACTAGAGCTAAAAATCCCTAAAACAGTAAACCTGGACAAAAGCAATCACAAGTGAAAAAACTATGTCCAAAGTAAACAGCAAAAACAAGGAAATTTTTTAATAAAATTCACACAAATAACACAGAATGCGATTGTCAAAGACCCAATTTGATTCCACTAACCAGAAACCCTTGAAAAAGATCCTTGAGGTGATTGTAGACATGTTGAAAATCCCCTATTTGCAGACACATCTTCTCAAAATGGCTACAGGAAGGATAATGAGTATTGTGGTAAGGGGCTAAGGGGCAAGTAACTCTAGCTACCACTCAGGACTTAGACTGTATTTTATTTTTTTTTATTTTTTATATCTCCTACCTGTAGACACTTTCAGATGGAAAGGAAGAAGGGCTATCTCATCCCAGAGGTTAATTTACGCCAATAATTGCGTCCAATTCCTGATGGTAGACCACCTTTTGTACCTGGGAGAACAAAAACATTCCGGCTTCGGTCTCCAGATGTTTTCTTTGTGGCTGTGTTTGTGAGTCAGTATCAGTGTGGCACATTTTTGCTAGAGCTTTCAGTCTTGCAAGAGCCTTCACCAATCTGTTCCATTTTGAAAATTTCTCAAATCTGTGTGAACCGAGGAGGTTTTGCCTGTAAGTGGAAGTGTGGGTTGTCATCATTAGATCTGACTTCTATTTGATCTGTGATGTTGTTTCATCAATAGCCATGCTATTGTCCTCCTTACCATTGTTTTCAAGAGATTTGGGCCTTGGGCCGTTCAACCATGAATTGTCACCTAGAGTGACAGCTGACCCTGGCCGAGTCGCTTGATCAGCTGGATTATCACCTGTACATACATATTTCCACTGAGAGGGTGTGGAATGTTTCCTTATCTTCTCTACTCGGTTGGTTACATACACTGAGAACCGTTTTGTGTTGTTGGAGATGTACCCTAACACAATTCTACTGTCCGTATGATATTGCACAGATTCGGGTGCAATGTTCAATTGACATCCAACAATGAGAGCTATCTCAATGCCAAGTACAGCTGCACATAATTCTAGACTTTTGCCTTACCAAGCACAAGTCCATACTGTTCGTTGCCATCTGTGTCGATCACCTTGATATATGAAACTGCGACAATTGATTTTCAGAATACACATGCAACTCTCTGGATTCCACACAGTCCTTGGAATATGTACATTTTCCGGTTTCCTTAGAGAACTTTTCCACTGATCCCATTTTTGGTAGTGTTCAGGTGGAAGAGTTTCATCCGATTCTACCTTGTCAGAGATTAGATCCCGCATGATACATTTGCCTTCAATAACTACAGGAGCTGCGAAACCCAAAGGATCAAAGATACTGTTAATGGTTGATAAAACACCACGTCTTGTGAATGGCCTGTCTTTCCCTTAAAACCTGAAAGGGAAACATATATCGGTTTTAATGTTCCATGTAATTCCAAGGCTCCTTTGTAACGGGATTGAATCATGCTTCAAATGAAGATCTTTCAGGTCAATCGCTAGGTCCTCATTGGGAAAGGCGTCCATAACTGAACTGTTTGAGATTATCTTGTGTAAACGGATATTTCAATTTTCATACAGAGACGCTTGAGTCCTTTTTAAAAGGCTAATGGCCTCTTCCTCAGTTGGTAGGGATGTGACTCCATCGTCAACATACAAGTCTTTTCAATTAATTTTCTTGTGTCGTTGCCGTTGCTGTCCTCCCCACCATGAGCTGCCCTTCTCAAGCCATAGGTAGCTGTTGCTGGGGATGAAACATTTCCAAAAATGTGTACCTTCATACGGTATTCTGAGAACTGAGTTGAGGGAGGTGCCTTCACACATTGCTGCAGAATCAAACACTACACTAATGGAATTGGGCTTTCGTTGGTGGTACACAGCAAATACTGGTATGTGCCATGACTCAGAGTCACTGTTATTAGGTGGGAGTGCCACTTCAGCATGTTGATTATCGAAAATCTTCTGCATGAATTTCTTGAAGTAAGCCTGCTTATTTGGCCCTATTATACGACTGATCCTTGTTAGCTGTAGCTGCACTAAGTCACTGTAGTTCTAGCCTTGACAGAGTCTTTTTCTGGAGGGAAAGCATTCATCTGCCTTCTGTTACGTCTGAATCTTCCTGTCAGAGTCAGGCTCTATGATGTAGGACCGTGGACCAACTTTGTCCACCATACTACCAACTTCACCTCTGTCTGGTATCCATGCCCTATCGCCCCTCTCTAGGACTGGAAGAGCGCGGACAGCATGGCGTCTGTTGAAGTTCTTCCTCAGCCCGACGTTTGTGGATTTCATGATTGATCAGCTGTCACTTCTCTGGTAGTTTGACATCAAGCTGTCTTGGAACCACCGGGAGCGTAGTTCCCAATTTCCTTGACATCAAGAGTTCAGCTGGAGTGTATCCACAACTATGGGGAGTGAAACGATAGCTGAGTAGAGCTTTGTAAGGATCTTCTGTTGTTTTCAGAAGCGTCTTGATGGTTCTGACAGCTCGTTCAGCTTCTCCATTTCCAGAGGAATGACCAGGACTACTACTGACATGAGAGAAACCATATTCTCTGCTGAATCTTGCAAATTCATCAGCAGTATATTGAGGTCCATTATCATTACCACCACTTGTGGAATTCCATGTCTTGCAAAGATGCTCTTCAAGCTGTTGATCACATCTCTGGAGGTTGTGGAGGATAGCTTGGAGATTTCAATAAATCTTGAATAGAAGACCACAACTAGAACAAACGATGCTTTTCTGAATTCAAACAAATCAGAAGCAACCCTTTCCCAAGGCCTGGCCGGGAACTCTGATGCAATCAGAGGTTCTGGACGGTTGTTTGTTTTCTTGATACAAACATGGCACTTGGATACAAACTCTCCAATTTGCTTGCTGAGGTTTGGCCACCAACACACTGTTTGGCACGATCACAAATTTTTGTAATTCCTTGATGTCCATCATGGAGCTTCTCTGGGATGTCCGGTATCATCATCTGTTCCGGAATCACAATTCGCTCTCCACAGAGAAGAAGACCACCATATAACGAGAGTTCACTTTGGTAGGGCCAATAGTGTTTTGCAATGCCTTTGATCTGATGTTTCTCGGGCCAACCTTCTGTGCAGTATCTTGAGATTTCTCTACAAACTTAATCTTCATTCTGGTGAAGCTTGATCTCTCAAGCTTCTTGTCTGTAGCTGGAAATGATGCAACGACTTGATTGATGAATGATTCAGCTTCTTGCTCCAGTGCAGTGTCTGATGCATTTGGTGAGTCCATGGGAGCTCTGGAGAGAGCATCAGCAGTGTAGAGTTCTTTTCCGGGAACATGCTGGATTGAGTAGGAGTATCTCATTAGTCTCATCCTGAAGCGCTGCATGAACACGTGGCGGCAGCTGGTCAAGATCCTTCATCCCAAGGAGAGGGACTAAAGGTTGTGATCAGTCTCGAGGTCAACCTGAATACCTACAAGGTAATCTTGAAATCTTTCACATGCCCATGCAAGTAAGAGCTAATGCCTCTTTCTCTATTAGGGCGTACCTGGTCTCTGTACCCGAGAGTGAGCGAGATGCATATACCACTGGACGCCAGTCCTGCTTGTGCTGTTGAGTGAGAACAGCATCTAAGCCAAAAGATGATGCATCTGCTGTAACCTTGGTTGGGAGATTTGGATTACCATAACAGGTGAACCATACCTCTCCTCCAACCTTTGCCACACCAGGACTAACCCTTTTGCCGGATCATGGATGTTTGTGGCACGCAGACTGTGTGCTGATTTTCTTGACTCTGGGCCAAGCCACTTTAATAACAGATCAAGTTCCACATTAGCTGAAACATTTAATTCCCCTATAAAATGCTAGATTGCCATACAGGTACTTCTTACGAATTGATAAAGTTTTGAGTAATGCACAATCCATAATATAGCTAGTTTGTGTTTTGGTAGTCTTTAATAAGAAATGATGTTCTGATTGATATCACATTTTGTTAGTGAACTACAGTAGAACACGGATATAGTGAACTACAGTAGAACACTCGGATATAGTGAACTACAGTAGAACACGGATATAGCGAACACTTGGATATAGCGAACTACAGTAGAACTCGGATATAGTGAACACTTGGATATAGCGAACTACAGTAGAACACGGATATAGTGAACACGGATATAGCGAACTACAGTAGAACACGGATATAGCGAACACGGTTATAGTGAACTACAGTAGAACACGGATATAGCGAACACTCCGATATAGCGAACACTCGGATATAGCGAGCACTCGGATATAGCGAACACTCGGAAATAGCGAACTCGGATATAGCGAACTCGGATATAGCGAACACTCGGATATAGCGAACACTCGGATAAAGCAAACACTCGGATATAGCGAACACTCGGATATAGCGAACACTCGGATATAGCGAACACTTGGATATAGCGAACACAGATAAAGCGAACACTCGGATATAGCGAACACTCGGATATAGCGAACACTCGGATATAGTGAATTACAGTAGAACTCGGATATAGTGAACACTGATATAGCGAACTACAGTAGAACACGGATATAGTGAACACGGATATAGTGAACTACAGTAGAACACGGATATAGCGAACTACAGTAGAACACGGATATAGCGAACACTTGGATATAGCGAACTCGGATATAGCCAACACTCGGATATAGCGAACACTCGGATATAGCGAACACTCGGATATAGCGAACACTCGGATATAGCGAACACTCGGACATAGCGAACACACCGATATAGCGAACACTCGGATATAGCAAACACTCGGATATAACGAACACTCGGATATAGCGGATATAGCGAACACTCGGATATAGCGAACACTCGGATATAGCGAACACTCGGATATAGCGAACACTCGGACATAGCGAACACACGGATATAGCGAACACTCGGATATAGCGAACACTTGGATATAGCGAACACTTGGATATAGCGAACACGGAAAAAGCGAACACTCGGATATAGCGAACACTCGGATATAGCGAACACTCGGATATAGCGAACACGGATAAAGCGAACACTCGGATATAGCGAACACTCGGATATAGCGAACACGGATATAGCGAACACTCGGATATAGCGAACACTCGGATATAGCGAACACTCGGATATAGCAAACACTCGGATATAGCGAACACGGATATAGCGAACACTCGGATATAGCGAACACTCGGATATAGCGGATATAGCGAACACTCGGATATAGCGAACACTTGGATATAGCGAACACGGAAAAAGCGAACACTCGGATATAGCGAACACTCGGATATAGCGAACACTCGGATATAGTGAACACGGATAAAGCGAACACTCGGATATAGCGAACACTCGGATATAGCGAACACGGATATAGGGAACACTTGGATATAGCGAACTCGGATATAGCGAACACTCGGATATAGCGAACACTCGGATATAGCGAACACTCGGATATAGCGAACACTCGGATATAGCGAACACTCGGATATAGCAAACACTCGGATATAGCGAACACGGATATAGCGAACACTCGGATATAGCGAACACTCGGATATAGCGAACACTCGGATATAGCGAACACTCGGATATAGCGAACACTCGAATATAGCGAACACTCGGATATAGCGAACACTTGGATATAGCGAACACTCGGATATAGCGAACACGGATAAAGCGAACACTCGGATATAGCGAACACTCGGATATAGCGAACACTCGGATATAGCGAACACGTATAAAGCGAACACTCGGATATAACGAACACTCGGATATAGCGAACACTCAGATATAGCGAACACTTGGATATAGCGAACACGGATAAAGCGAACACTCGGATATAGCGAACACTCGGATATAGCGAACACTCGGATAAAGCGAACACTCTGATATAGCGAACACGGATAAAGCGAACACTCGGATATAGCGAACACGGGGATATAGCGAACTCGGATAAAGCGAACACGGATATAGTGAACTACAGTAGAACACGGATATAGCGAACACGGATAAAGCGAACACTCGGATATAGCGAACAAATTTTCAAGTCCCTTCCCTATGTAATATCATTAAAATTTTACGCGTATAGTGACACCGGATATAGCAAACTAAATTCTTTGGTCCCTTGGAGGTCGTTATATCCGAGTTTTACTGTATTTCAAATGAAAATTTGACATTTTGGCACACTTCTGTCATTTTATTCAAGAAATGTCAATCACCACAATCCGTACACCAGGTTTGGTGTAATCACTAACGATCCGTATACCTGAACAATCCGTACACTAAGATTAGTTTCAGGATTACTTATTCGCCTCGTCCAAACTTTGGTAATGCAGTTCGCAACTCTTTCAAAATTTGCAGTCTGTTTTTAGGTTTATGAAGGGTTAAATAGGCATGGTTATTAGGGCTGGATATTGCCCTGAATTTCATATTGCGATATATTGCAATATTAAAAGAATATTCATATAATTCTTTAATACTTACCTTGCTCTACATATGCATCTTCAATTACCTTAACGAGAAGTTGAAAGCGCTAGTCTTCTGAAATGAGAGTTCGACTCACAGTCTGTAGTAACCCCAGTTCTACCGGTATGCATGTGCATCCGGTCCGTGACGTCAGCATACCAATCCCTCACTTTCAATTTCTCGTTCGAAGTGGAAAGACGTGTCTTTTGAGAGTTATATCCTTCTTAGATTGTTTCTATCTTTGATATATGTTTTGTATTTGTGCATTTACTTGTGAGGTGCGTATTTTATACTCTTACCTCGCTTTTTGTATCCCACGTAGGTTTTCGTTCTTCCCTCGGGTTTTCAGTATTATTCTCGCATTTTTCACGGTCTGTGGGCTCGGCAGGTTTGCTTTACCTGTCGTGTCTTCGTTTTCGCTCGCATTTTGCGTTATATTTAGCTATTTTGGCTTTGTATCTCTCTCGCACGTTTTCGTGTGAGTGTTTTCCTTCTCGCCATTTTGTTTTGGTTTACCCGGCCATCGCCATCTTGATTGTTAAATATGGCTTACGCGACCTCGTGTGACCGGCGAGCCCCGTTGCTTTTTCCTTTCGCATTTATTGCTCATTCTTCGCATTTGCTGCCCGTTTTTTCGCGGATATCTTTATCAGGCTTTTTTCTGTATCGTTACAGATTGGTCTTCCCTTGGTGCATGTACACTAAGCTGTGTGCTAGTTGCAAGGGACGTAAATCAGCTAAGGATCCCCACCTTTTGTGCCCTGACTGTGTTCCTTCGTGTTCAGTGGCCTCTAAGTGTGTTTCGTGTGACTTTTTATCGTCTGCAGACTTTAAAACTTACCTCAGGGTTCTGCACAAGGGAGTTGTTCAGAGAGCTAGGAAGATGGCGGACCCTCAGGTATCTGTTGCGGATTTGCCCCCCCAGTCTCCTACCGCGCCTGTTACCTCCGTTTCGGCGGCGGTGACGTTGACGTCTCAGGCGGCCTCTGTTGTGTCTTCAGCTGGTGGGTCAGTTACGCTTACTGTGGCGTCGGTGGGGTCCTCGACACCTTCTATGGGTAGTCTGAGGCCGCCACTGCCGTCCCAGACGTCGCTGACAACTGGTCTGGGTACGACTCAGGTCTCTCTTGGGTCAATTTCGTCACCGTTTCCGACGCAGGGGGCGTTCCCTCCAACGCCAGGAGCGTTTCAGCAGACGCCAGGGGCGTTTCCTCTAGCGCCTGGGGTGGGTGCTGCTTTTCAGCAGGCGCCTCCTCCTCCTCAGCAGGCGCCCTTTCTCCAGCAGGGGTGGCAACCCTTCATGAACCCGTTCCAGATGATGGCAATGATGTCTCCTCAGATGTCTGCTTGGACTCAACCTACTCCTAAGGCGCCTCCTGTGCCTCCTGGGCCTCCTGCACCTCCTGTGCCTCCTGTGCCTCGTGTTAAGGCGCCTGTCCCTGACGCACCTACACCTGGGACGTCTCGTTCTTCGTCCATCCAGTCTGGGGGGCAGCCTTCAACCTCTAGGGGCTCTGGCAGTAGAAATAGGAGCAGATCCCCCTTGCGTTCCCCTGTCTCTGAGTCGGAGTTTGTTCCCGTTTACAAGGGAGATGTTGACCAGGACGATGTACTTGGTTTTGCCGGCATCATTCCTTGGATTGCAGACAACTTGGGGGACTTGTGCCTTTCACCGGGGCCAGACGTCCCACCTCTCAAGACAGTGCACCTAGACCCTTTCCTGCTACCGCCGCATGCTTCTGCTTTAGATGTCGTGGACACTCTGTCGGAGGATTTTGCGAAGTTGTCCCTTAGTCCATCCTTTAAGGCTACACCGCTCAAGAAGGGCCGTTATGTAGTCCATAGTCTGGATTTTTTGGATTCAGCTGCCAGGGTGAATGAAGACATCAAGTCACTGACCGGTTCCTCTTCCTCCTTTGCGTACAAGACGACAGACAGCAAGGTCGCTCAAGTAGAGACTGAGGTCAAGAGGTCACTCAAGATCTTATCGGTTTTGTTCTCTGCTACGGATGCCATGGATCAGAGTTTGGACGTTGAGAACTTGGAAAGGATTCAGCAGCTTCATACGCTCTTGGCTTGGCAGGCTAGGTCTCTCTCGGATCTGTTTTCCCACTTGAGGGGTGCGTGGGCAGGCCTTCTAGCCTTGAGGAGGTCCGGCTTCCTGTCGTTGTCTTCGTGGGATGAGGCCTACAAGAAAAAGCTGTTGCGTCTCCCTGTGGACCAGCCTTTCCTATTCGCAGATAGGATTCCGGAGTTCCACAAACAAGTTGCCGATTCAGCCCAGTCAGAGGTCACCTTGCGTCTCCTGAAGAGCCTTTCAGCCAGGATGTCCCCAAGGAAGAGGCCGAATACTTACACCTCGAAGCGCTTTCGGCAGGCCGGGTCCAAGGATACCAGGTCGTTTGGGAAAGGGTCCTTCAAGTTTAAGAAGGACGTCCCCGCGCGGTTCAAGAGGGGGGGCAAGCGCCAACGAGGCGCCCCTGACGTCCGACTTGGACCTCCCGCCTTCAGTCGTGACGGTTATGGACAGCCCAGTAGGCGGGAGACTGGGGGTATTTTGGGAAAATTGGGCCTGTTTAGACGATCCCTATATTACAGGCATTCTGAGGAACGGATACTCCCTACCGATAACAGGCTCACCCCCTTTGACAATTTCACCCCTGGAGCAGGCTTATCCTGCAGAACAGCAGGCCCCTCTACAGGAGAATATAAACATCCTCATTCAAAAGAGAGCTGTGGAGGGGGCACCGGTCGGTTCTCCAGGCTTCTATTCAACCAATTTTCTGGTCAAAAAGAAGGGGACAGACAAATTGAGGATGATCCACAATTTGGCAGCCTTCAATCAGCAGTTCCTTGAGAAGCCACCTCATTTCCGCATGGTTACGCTCCCACAACTACGTTTGGAGGTGGCCAGGAACGACTGGCTTGTTTCCCTGGACATCCAGGATGCCTACCTGCACGTCCCGATTGCCCCGGAGCACAGGAAGTTCCTCCGTTTCGTTTTCAATGGGGTCCACTACCAGTGGGCGGTTCTCCCATTTGGAATTTCCTGGGCCCCGTGGTTATTCACTAGAATTACGGCACCAATTGTGAGGTTCCTCCATCTTCGAGGAATACGGTTCTTCCAGTACATAGACGATTGTCTACTCCCGAACAGAGACAGGACATTGCTGGAGACTCAGCTGCAGTTTACGATCAAGTTTTTGCAGCAGCTCGGGTGGTTGATCAACCTCGACAAATCTCACCTGTCCCCCTCTCAGGATTTGCAGTTCATCGGGGGCCGGTTTCTGACCTCGATCGGCAAACTAGCGGTCCCGGAGGAGAGATGGTTGAAGATTCTCGAGGCGAGCTCTCTTGGTCTAAGCAGGCCCCTTTCGCTTCGCGAGTGGCAGACCCTCCTGGGGTTGTTGACATCGGCTCAGGATCTTACGCGTCGAGGGAGGTTGATGTTGAGACCTCTTCAGAGGTTTGTCAATCCTCTAATCAGGTCAGACGATCTGGTTTCACGTTGGCCTCTTCCAGTGTCGCTTCACCAGTATCTCAGTTGGTGGTTGGTGAGAGAGAACGTTTGCGTGGGCGTCTCTCTCGGTGTTCTAACGCACCAACTGGAGTTGTTCGTAGATGCCTTTCAGGAGGGCTGGGGAGCGTACATGAGCGGCAGGACGGTCTCAGGAGTCTGATCTCAGACGCAGAAACAATGACACATCAACAGTTTGGAGTTTCAGGCTCTGATCTTAGCAGTCCGTCACTGGGCAGCAGATCTTCATCAGAAGCACATGTTGGTGGCAACGGACAACACGACTGTCGTCTGGTACATCAAGAATCAGGGGTCGACCCGGGTCACAGTGCCTCCTCGATCAGACCTTCGAGTTCTTCGATCTACTAGACAACCTTCAGTTGGAAGTGTCGGTTCGTCACATTCCAGGCTGTACAAACGTCCTCGCGGACACTCTGTCCAGACCAAGCAGGCCAGCCCCGACCGAGTGGATGCTTCACCGAGGCGTCTTCGAAGTTCTGGTAAACAGAATGTTTCGTCCTCTTCTCGATCTGTTTGCGACGTCGCTCAACAGACGACTTCCAATCTTCGTGTCTCCAGTCCCCGACCCAGCAGCGTGGGCAGTCGACGCCCTGTCGCTGTCGTGGGAGGGTCTCGAGGCTTACGCTTTTCCTCCACCGGTCCTACTATCGAGGGTCATAGCCAAGATAAGGGCAACGAGGGTCCTCAAACTGATTTTGGTCGCGCCTTGGAGGCCGGTGTGTCCGTGGTTTCCGGAGCTCAGAGAGTTGGTAAGCGGAAATCCTTGGCCTCTGCCAGAAAGAACCGACTTACTTCTCCATCCATGCACGAGACTTCCTCATCCGGACCCGCTCAGGTTTCGTCTGCACGCATGGCTCATATGCAGGGAGCCCTAAAGGCTAAGGGTTATTCTTTGCAGGCGGCACGGGTCATTGCTAACGCACATAGACCTTCTACTAGGGGGCTTTACGATGACAAGTGGTCATCTTTTCAATCTTTTTGTGTGGAGAGGAAGAGGGACCCCTTGGAGGTCTCCCCTCAGTTCGTGGCGGAATTCTTTATTTACTTGAGAGAGGTGCGTCACCTTAAGGGTGGCACAATAGCTACTTACTTGGCAGCCATTAACTCGGTCCTGGCTGTTAAGTGTAGCAAGAAGATATCTAAGACACCGGAGTTGGTTTCTATACTTAAAGCCTTTAAGCTAGAGGACCAGAAGATGAAGTTTAGACCTCCGGCTTGGGATCTGAATGTTGTCCTTGACCACCTCAGGGGGGCACCGTATGAACCGCTTCAGAACGCCCCTTTTGAGGTGTTGACTCGGAAGACTGCGTTTTTGCTTTCTTTAGCTACGGCAGCTAGGGTTAGCGAGATGCATGCCTTAGACGTTACTAGAATCCGTTTTGAGAAGGGGAAGCATGCTGCAGTCCACCTTGGATTGGCCTGGGACTTTATTGCCAAGAATCAGCTTCCAGGCCAGCCTGACAGGGAGTTCACCATCTCCCCCTTATCCTCGATTGTGGGGTCGGAGGATGAGGAGGAGTTGTTGTTGTGTCCTGTCAGAGCCTTGAAGGTTTACATCGCCAGGTCCAAACTCAAGCGACGTACAAGGAAGCGTTTGTTTATACCGCTCTCGACGATCTCAGACAAGGAGGTCAACAAAAATGCTCTGACTCTTTGGCTGAGAACCGTTATCCTAGAGGCTTACAAAGCCAAAGGATTGGACCCTCTGGCAGCTCATAATCCACACGAGAACTGTTCGGTGAATGCCATCATGGAGGGCTGTTTTTGGAGGTCGACGTCTGTGTTCGCCTCCCATTACCTCAGGGACTTGTCCGTGGAGGACGTGGAGGGCTTGCAGACCTTTGGTCCCCTAGTGGTGGCACAACGGTTAACCAAACCTCGGTGTTAGGTGAGTTCTGGCATGTTCTCATTCTTTTCTCACCTGGTGGTTTTCTGTTTAAGACTTTAAGTTTTGGTCACGCTGTCACGCCGATTGCCTTAATACGTCTTATGTGACTATGTTACCTTAAACGGTAGGTTAACCTCTGGTCCTAATTTCGTCTCTTTGGGTTGATTGCAGGATGATGGGGCGCCCGTCACTCCCTCCGACCCGAGACTGTCCGATAAGGATGCATATGTAGAGCAAGGTAAGTATTAAAGAATTTATTAAAATCTAAATATTTTAGATATTTGTAAATACTTACCTTGCTCTACAAGTCTTTATCCCGCCCTGCCTTCCCCTGGGCTCCGGGCGCCACCTCCTGCTGTCTCTCTCTGAGAATTGAAAGTGAGGGATTGGTATGCTGACGTCACGGACCGGATGCACATGCATACCGGTAGTACTGGGGTTACTACAGACTGTGAGTCGAACTCTCATTTCAGAAGACTAGCGCTTTCAACTTCTCGTTAAGGTAATTGAAGATGCATATGTAGAGCAAGGTAAGTATTAAAGAATTATATGAATATTCTTTTAATATTGCAAATCCATTTAATTCAAATACTGAATTGATAATATTTGCAAATATATTTGAATCAGAATAAATTCTTAGTTCAAAATATTTTTGATGTAAATTTATTTATCCATGTATATAAGAAAATAAATGATTCAAATGAATAATTTTTGTCATTTGATTTAATTTATTTCATCGTCAAAAATTAATAAAATAAAACATTCAACTCATATGTTCAAAATTGTTTTTAAAAATCAATTAATATTCATATGTATATTGTCTAACTCAAATTTCAGAAATTTAATGAATGTCCGATTTGATTTCTAAAAACAAACGTGCAGTCAGTTTCAAGAAAAAAACTTTAGCAAGTCTTACAGAAAAACGTACCTGTTCAGCTTCCTTAGTTGTATCATAATTAGGACTTGGAAGTTTACAAATGACTAAACGTTTACTGATTCATGTAAACGAAAAACGATTAAAACAATTACTAAAGCATGACAGACTAATGCATAAACTAGACTAATTAAAAGAAATCCTCCAGATATTTGTCAAAAGATATATTACCGGTAGTTATTTGTAGGAATCACGTAACTTATTTGATCTGCCAAGTATGTGACTGTTACTTTGAATTTACGACTGACAACATAATAAAAAAACAACTGGAGATTTAGATTGATACTGAAAGAGTTAATTCTTGAATATCAGTGGATAATTAGATATTGTCAACTAAAACTACCTTCGTTAGAGAAGGGACAGCCATTACTGGGAAGGAATTACACTGTATAATACGTACTTCTGATTGGATAAAACAGGCGGATGTCCCCATAAGGGCCAATCACATTACCTGTTTCATTTTGGTGCTATTTTAAGACATGAGGGAACCCAATGCATCGGACAACTTTCCACTGTGTAAAATAGTTTTATTATTTATTTAAGAGATGATAACAGACTGTTGCTGCATTAGATATATTCTGACAGTGATAGTTTGGATGTTAAAGACTATACTTATGTGGAAACCAAATGCAGATTATTCAAAAGGAGCCAACTTTTTATGACTCAATATATTGCAGAATTGAAACCATATCGCGGTAATCGTATTGCATGGTTCAGAACGGGTTAGTACCGGTATACCGGTAATATTGCACAGCCCTAATGGTTATAATTAAGATTTGTTGATTCATTTAGATGTAAGCAGACGAAATAGGTCATGAGGCCTCATGACCTGCGGACTTAAACAACGTAACTGCAGTGATCAAGTTTAAAAAAGACAAACATATGTTTGTTTACATGACTTCTTGTTGTGTAATAGTAAATAGTTTAATCTTAGTAATAGATATATAGCATTATTGATACAGGATCTGTCAGAATTATGATTATAATTTAGTTTTTATGTTGTGATCAGGACAATGATCAGTTATTGATAAGTGATAACACATCTCTCGCTCTAAGAGTCAGGTGACTGATCAGTAACAACAAACGTCCTCGCGTACACATTACACCCAGTGTATATCATACCAAACTATATAAATACATAAATTGCTGTACTCATTTTTCACTGTATGCTTGAAAACAGTACAAGAATCTATACCGAAACATTGCTACTGTCAAATAAAAAAGTTGTTCATCCATAGATTTACTCGTCTTCCTTATAACATCAACTTCCAGAATGCCACTCAAGCAGCTCATATATATATATATAACAATAGTCTTCACAATCACATATATAATTCATCCACGTATGTAATTACCTTTAAAGGGCACTTATAGATACAGAAATCTTAGTTAAATATTGAAGTTTTTAACTATAGTCTCACTCTGTTCTTTGGTTGCACCACATTGGTCTAGTATGAGCCAATTAACATACTGTGGTAGTAGTAGAGACAGTCTGGGGGATCTCGAAAATAGCAGAACTGATACAGCCATATACATCCCAGGTAGATCCTCCAATTTCAATGTGTCATCAGGTCTTTTCATGGCACCTGCAATTTAAGTAATAAATTAACAGTTTTACTTTTTTGCAAAAACCTGTCATTAATTACATATTAGGCTTCAAATGGATTGTACTTAACTACATACAAATTAAATGTTATCTAAAATTATCATGGAAGTGATCATTAATTGCTTCCCGGGATAATTGCCAGCCACGTTGCGTAATATTAAACAATAATAAGCCCCACTGATTCAGAAACATGTGAATGATTTAAAAACATATTTCAGAGGTTTCTGACAAATTACAAATCTTGACCAAAGTTTTTGCCAGCTACAAAGAATTCCTGCTGATAAATACATAGTTAAACTAGATTAGCGTTTGCGAGACACCGCAAAAGCAGAGCAGCCCTGAAACTTTGGGTTTCGCCTTACCCTGTTCCGCCTTTTACAGGCCTCACCAAATTGGGCATTTTCTCGTGACCTTGACCTTTGACACTCAAGGTCACACTATCAATGAACACATTTCATTGAGTATAACATTAATGTAATGAAATAAAGTGTTAAAAGTTAATTTAATCCACTCTCCATTATGTTGCCCTTGCCATGACCTTGACCAGTTCGTATCCAAAACTTTTTGAAAATTTTGTACTTCTCAAGAGATAATATACACAAAATCTAAACTTCATAGCACAAAAACTTTTCAAGTTATTGTGTATACCAGAAATAGTAATAACTCATATCTCATGACCTTGACCTTTGACCTTCAAGGTTGTCATGTATTGAACTCAACCAAAATGATCAATCTGCCATAAGATAGGAAAGCCCAAGAATCTACTTCAAAGGCTGATTACCTTCCTTTGAAACATTTTGATCACAACATTCAAAATGTAGCATCTTATTTTATCCTTTTCTATGATGTGATATAACAATTAAAAAAGTATGCCATATGGCATTGTAAAACGTATAAAAAACAACAACCTGTAGTTCTATTACATTCACAACCAATTCTCCCTTATTTAAGTCACAATCTGTGTCTTGAGTCAAAATTAACTTCACGGTTGCGGGTATTTGACGCATGATATTTACCATAACAATAAAACGTAAGTGCTGTCTTAAAGGGGCAGTAGCCCGTTTTTGGTTCAGAATAAACCTCATCTCACGAAAATGAAAACAAGGCAAAAGTGAGCGCAGCTCACATACCCCCGCCTGTAGTTTGACCGCCTTTCTTTGACGAAAATGGTGAAAAGTCATATGTTCTGATAAGTCCTAGGATTGTTATCGATGATATAGAAAATAATTCACGTAAAGTCACGTGATCTGGTAATGGCGAGATGCACAGGTGTGAGCTGGCGACAAAAAGGTGTATAAAACCACTTTCAAAGTCTTTATAATCACGAAATTATAAGCAATGTGTGTTTCGGAAGTGTCCTGGATACGGATCGTGCACAATGGGGATAACTACTGACATGTGGAGAGGAAGGATCGGACTTTTTATGTACCGTGGAAGACCAACAGTCAAATTTCGCCCCGGTATACGGCTACCCGCAGGTATACGCTTGTCTCTCCGTCTCTGCTTAGTTGTTGTCTCGCTGTTGACTGTCTGTGGTGACGTCGAATCCAATCCCGGCCCCCCTCGAAAGGATCCTGGCTCACAGTCTCAAGACAGGGCACAGACAAGACTATCATCAAGAAACATTCCGGGTGTCTGTGTATTACCCGAGAGGTTAGACGAGGCTCCATCGTGTACACTCACTGACCTCAATATAACGCTGATGAGTATTCAATCCGAGATCACGTCCCTTCACAACAAGTTCGATGGGTTTACACATGACTTTAACAATAAGATTGTTTATCTCACCGATGAAAGTCATGAACTTAGAGACAAAGTGTTTAAACTCGAAGATAAATTGGATTCTCTTGAAGCCCATTCAAGAAGGAATAATTTAATATTCCATGAATTGACTGATAAGGCAAACGAAACATGGGGAGAGTGTGAAAAACGTGTGAGGAAGTTTATGAACAATATTCTGAAGATAACTGAAGCTGAAAGCATTGAGATTGAAAGAGCCCATAGACTGCATGCTAGATCAGGAACTCGACCTATTATTGTGAAGATGGCCTCATTCAAGGACAAATCTACTGTACTCAGCACAGCACGTCAAGCACTGAAAGGTGATAAAACCTACAGGGTATCAGAAGATTTTACAGAAAGAGTCCGTAAAATCAGGTCTAAACTGTTCCCTTTCATGCAAAAATTTCGTGATGAAAACTCTGTTGCATTTCTTAGTTATGACAAACTTATCGTAGAGGGTGTTGTGTATGTTTACGACGATGACATCGAGGATATTCGCAAAGTGGGACAGAGACGTGACTGCATGGGTACCCAGGAAACCAGCACCATCCCCATCACAGGAATAGGGCACAGGCCGTGGCCTAGACGATATATCTAATGACATTGCACCAAACAAACAAGAAATGACCGACTCTACATTTACTTTGTGTTCGTGGAATATACACGGACTTAAATCAAAACTACCTGATAATGACATACTTTCATTTTTGGAGAACTTAGACCTTTTTTGTTTGACTGAAACAATGACATTAAATGTGGATAATGTGATGTCTAATTATTTCCATAACTGTCATTTTCATGTATGTGATGCAAAACGATATGCAGTTCGTGGCAGGTTTTCAGGGGGTTTAGTCGTTTGTATTAGACAATCATATAGTCATTTATTTACAAGAGTATATGAACATTGGGAAAATTGTGTTTTCTTTCAGATAAATATACCCCAACAAATATACAAAGTGTTCCTCGGATTTATGTACATCCACCCGGAAGGATCGACATTATACAGCCATTCAGAACGAAATGGAATACACCTTTTTGAAGAGAAACTTCTACAGATACTCAGTGACTATGGAAATGAGTGTAAATTCATGATATTTGGTGATTTTAATGCACGCACAGGCGATGAGTTAGATGACATTATAGACGACAGTGCTGATCATCTACCCCTCGGTGATAACTATAATACAGATACATTCAACCATTCTCGGAATAACTGTGACAGTGAAGTGAATGCATATGGGAGATGTTTACTTGATGTATGCAAGATATTTAATATACATATAGTGAATGGTAGATCAATTGGAGATAAAACTGGTGACTTAACATTTCTATCACACCAAGGAACCAGCACAGTAGATTATCTCTTAGCCTCCACTGATTTGTTTCAAAATGTCAGTGACTTTAAAGTATTATCTCGTACAGAATCTGACCATCTGCCACTGTGCTCGTCTTTAACTGGAATTTTTCAGCCCCTGCTCTCTTTGTCATCTAGTGATTTTATTACGCTTCTTCCATCTCCTAAATATCGACTTCCTGAAGATGTGTTACCAGATTTTAAGCAGTTACAAAGGATGAAGCTTTGTGATTCAATTGAGGAAGAATTTATCTCATCATTAGATTCTGACATAAATACTGCTGTCCGTCTGCTAAGGTCCGTGTTTACAAGTTGTGGGGAGGAACTCAGATTGTCATCAAAAAGGTACAAATCAAAATGTAATCAACCTCTATGGTTTGACAGTGACTGTGATCGATTAAAGTCAGAAAAGTACAAATACCTGAATGCATACCGGAGATATAAATGTGATTGGAATTAAAGTAAGTACCTGAGTGCCAAGTCTGATTTTAAGAGATGCTGCAAAATCAAGAAACAGAAATACCATGACAAGTTAACTAGAGACATTGAAGATGTAGTGGAAACCAAGGATTGTAAGAAATTCTGGAATACCATAAAGCGCTTTTTGAGAGGTGGCAATAGTGACAATGGTTTACAACCAGAAGTGTGGTTTAATTATTTTAAAAAGCTGTTGAATTCGGATAGACCAGACACTGATAGCTCAGCATTTGACCAAACTGTACATGACTTTGTAGACAACCATATATGTGAAAATTAATCTGATGTTATTACGAAAAGTGAAATAATAGAGTCCATAAAAGGTTTGAAGAATGGGAAAGCCCCTGGCGAAGACGGTATTCCACCGGAATTTGTGAAAGTCGACTTGCATCTTTTATCATCTTATCTACAACCACTTTTCAACAAAGTATTAGACACTGGAATCTTCCCAGACTCATGGGAAATCGGTATGATTCTGCCGTTACATAAAAGTGGAAGCAAATCGGAACCGAATAACTACCCTGGGATTTCCCTTTTAAACGTGTTTGGCAAAGTATTTGCTATTATTCTGGAAAGGAGATTACGGTCATGGATTGAACTAAATAATATGATATAGGAGTCACAAGCAGGATTCAGACAAGGTTACTCAACCATAGACAATATCTTCGTCCTTCAAGCATTATGTACAAAATATTTGAGCAGATCAAAGGGCAGATTCTACGCTGCGTTTATTGATTTTAGAAAGGCTTTCGACTTTGTTCCAAGGAAGAAATTACTTTACCTACTCCTTCAACATGGTTGCCATGGTAATTTTTATAACATTATCAAAATTATGTACAGTCGTATTGTTTCCTGCATTAAGGTTGATGGACAGAAAACACCCCCATTTTCGACGTCATCTGGTGTAAGACAGGGCTGTGTATTAAGTCCCTTACTATTCATATTTTATATCAACGAACTTGTGGTTGACATGTATAATACATGTGAAAAAAGGAATTTTTGTCTCTTCGTCAATAGAAGATATCATGCTATTGCTGTTTGCGGATGACATTGTTACATTCTCCTACACTATTGTAGGACTTCAAAGACAACTTAACTGTGTGACAGAATACTGCACTAAATGGGGACTGGAGATCAACATGGACAAAACTAATATAATTGTATTTAGAAAGGGTGGCATCGTTTCAAAGAAAGAATCTTGGACTGTCTGTGGAAAACCTCTCAAGACTGTAACCTATTATAAGTTCCTGGGTTTGATATTTTCCTGTGTACTTAAATGGACAAAAGCGTGTCAGACACTGGTGTCACAAGCGGAGAAGGCCGTTTAACCTCTGTATGAACTATTTAGACAGTTTAAAGATTTATCATTCTCCACAGCATCCAAATTGTTTGATACCAAGATATCCCCAATACTACTGTACTCGTCCGAGATATGGGGTGCTACGTACCAAGACTCTATCGAGAAGTTTCACGCTTCATATTTTAAGAGATTTCTAGGTGTGGGAAAATTTGCATCCAACAAAGCCATTCTTGGAGAAACAGGCCGCTTAAAGTTACTCTATGTATATTTGCAGTCAATGTAATGTTATAAAATACTGGCTTCGTCTTCTGAAACTAAACGCACGTAGATATCAGTACAACAGCTACATAATGTTAAAACAACTAGACGAGGATGGAAAATCAACTTGGGTTTCAAATGTGCGCCAGTTACTGTTTGTAACAGGATATTCTTATGTATTGCTGGCACAAGATGTTGGAGATGCTAAAAAGTTTTTATATTTATTCAAACAACGGCTAATAGATATATATCTACAAGACTGGCACAACTCTATCAGTAATTCAACCTTCCTTGAGCATTATCGACGAGTGAAGCTGACCCTTTTCCAAACTGAGAGATACATAACATCGCTACAAGACAGGCAATTAAGAAGAGTATTTTGTAAAATAAGGATATCACTTCATGACTTAGCTGTGAACAAGACAAGACGGGGAAATAACCATTCAGATACATTATGTCCATATTGTTCCTTTGGTGTAGAAGATGAATTTTATGTATTGTTCATTTGTAGTACCGTATTCGTCCTATTAAGCGCCCCCTCCCTAATAAGCGCCCCCTATTACAAATTTCCATATAACAGAGCGCCCCCCCCCCCCTCCCCTTCATACGTAAAATGGCCTAACTACTGCTTTTCCAATAGTTTTTATTTATCCGGGCCTGTCAATGTGTAGTTGCACTGAATTTCAACGATCGACCTACTTTCATTCTCGTTCAGATTCCCGACAAGTGCTAGTTTCGCTTGTCTATAACGTATTCCTAATAAGCGCCCCCCTTTCTGGGGTATCCTAATAAGCGTCCCCTTTGGATTTTTTAAAGCTAAGCGCCCGGGGCGCTTAATAGGACGAATACGGTAAATATGCAACCATAAGAAGTAGATTTTTACCAAATGCTAACACTTCTTATCAAAACATGATTAACTTGTTAAATAGTACAAACATATGGATGTAATCCAATCTGTTGCTCTTTATCTAAAAAATATGTTCAATTACAGGTCCAACACGTGACTGAAATGTATTGTTGCTGTTGTAATTGTACTATAGGCCATGTGGCCACAATACTGAAATAAACAAATTTGAATTTGAATTTGAAAATAACATTAAAATTTAATTTGCCTGAATAGGTGTGAACTGGTATAACTATGATAATAAATGTTTTTCAACAAACTCTCACCTTCCATTCAGTTCAATGTAGGTCAATTTATATTCCAATATATGCATTCTTTGCAGTGGTATCAACATTCCAATATATGTATTCTTTGCAGTGGTAACAACATCAGTCATTTTCTATGTTCATACAGTGTCCATATGAGTATCACAATAGGTCACAATCCCTTTCTTTTGGTTACTTCCCAAAAGATAACTAGAAGGCAAAACAGTCACATTTACAATGTTTATACGGTATATGTTTGTCATTAGGAAATATATTTACAAGCTTGATCCTCAACCTACTGTTTTCGGAATGTTTTGGTTCAAAATTTCAAAAATTATTTGAACTTTGGAATTAAAACCACTAAAAGGCACAACAGCATCATATAGGTTACTGCCATACCAAGTTTGAAAATTCCAAGTGGTATAGTTTTTAAATTATGATCGGGAAACGAGACAAAGTCCGAATATCTGACCGTTTTTGGTCAAAATTTCAAAAATTATTTGAACGTTGGAGGTGAAACCCCAAAAAAGGAACAACAGCATCATATAGGTTACTGCCATACCAAATTTGAATTTTCCAAGTGGTATAGTTTTTTAATTATGCTCTGGAAACGAGACAAAGTCCAGAAATCGGACGGTTTTTGGTCAAAATTTCAAAAATTATTTTAACGGTGGAGGTAAAACCCCTAAAAGGCACAACAGCATCATATAGGCTACTGCCATACCAAATTTGAAGTTTCCAAGTGGTATAGTTTTTTAATTATGCTCCGGAAACGAGACAAAGTCCAGAAATCGGATGGTTTTTGGTCAAAATTTCAAAAATTATTTGAACCATTGAGATGAAACCCCTAAAAGGCACAACAGCATCATATAGGCTACTGCCATACCAAATTTGAAGTCGTAAAACAATCGTTTCCGATTGCAAAAGAATTATATTAAATCAGAAAATAGCGAACAAAAACGAACTTAAAGGCCCAGGAAATATGCCAGAATAAATTTTCTAATCCTAATATTTAAAGGTGTTCACTGAAAAATGGCATCCTTAGGTCGGGTCAAGTCACGTGACTAAAGACGCGATGCCTAAATACCCGGAGCGGAGCTTCAAATATGGGGCCGCACTCGACTCGACTCAAACCAAGTTGACAGAAAATAACCGAACCAGTGTTTTGAAAGTCGACGGCAGTGGTAAATGAGCTGTATGTATACTGGCGGCTTTGGAATATTGGTCATTTGAAGGAGTGAAAGATCTAGTCCAATATACAAGTGACACTGTGGCAGTTATCGGACCTTGCTGTTGACTGTTGTGCTGCCGACCAGGCGTCGAGGTCACGGGAGGTGATCAGTTATGCCAAGTTCTATCATCTTTGAGTAGACAGTGTTGAGAAAAATAGGACCAAAAATTCAGTTATTATACTATCTCGAACTAATCAGATCGAGTTCATTATCTGAGATATGACTGCATGTTCGTTGATGACCATGAATATTCATTTATATCGATACTACATGTACTGTAGGCCAGGCAAAAAAATTCTTAGTGTTGGCGAAGAGACTTTTTGAGAGTAGCATCTGTGTATCTATACACAAAGAACTTAGTTAAGCACCACCGATGTTTTCAGAAAATAAGCTTCTGCTAATAAACCATATAAGGTTCCAGAAAAACAATTAGGGTTTTTCGATAGAACGATCATTTAGCAGTGTAGAAATAAAAACTTCACTCAATTTACGATTCACTGTCTCTGGATAACTTATTTCCCCCAACTTGGTATTTTTGAAAATTCAAGTTTACTTATAACTGAAAATGAAAGTAAATATTTTTTGCTGCAATATGGTAATGATAATTCTCTTGACTGAATTGATGATTTTAAGTAAAGACCTCTTAGGAAATGTTAGTTGTTAGAGCAGTATGAGCCTTCAAAATCACAAAATTATCAAATATCAAATTTGAAAAAAGCTTCCCTAAGAAAAAACTGGCGACTCTTTAAGATTATGGCTTATTTAAAGGGAGAAGAAGTGTTTGACCCACAAGTCCAACTCAAAGAATCTTAAATTCACTCACAGATTTGAAAAATTTAGAAATTTTCTCAATTATGGTTGAAAAAAGTACTGAAAATTCAATGTCCTGCTAGGCTTTTATCGTGAATGATAAAAAAGGTTTCTCTAATTGAATGTCAACTAGGGATCAAACATGTTATTTTTGATTGAAAAAATCCAAAGTTTCATGCGTGGTTTCTCACCAAGGACAATAGTTATATTTTGCCAAATTTCAGTGGTCTCACATTTTTCCTCATATTTTCAATTATTTCGTGTTATAAGGATTTTTACGTCAATTAAATAATAAATAAAACGGCAATTGTTATATCTATAGTGGTCAATACATCAAACATATCACAATATTCAAAGAGATCCCATTTTCATTTTACAAAATGGGCGGTGCTTAATTAAGTTCTTTGTGTATACATGACCAAAGAACATATTTTGAACGAATGACACAACTGCTTGATAAATATTTGACAGCTAACAGTAACTTGAATTATTATCTCTTGACACATATTTGGGTTGTGAAAACCAGTATCAGAATTGTCAGTCACAGACAAAGGAGTTTGAAAATAATATATATATATTTCATAGAAAATAATGAATATAGATATAAATGCGCCCTCCTCGGGGCTCCTATAAGAGAACATTACTTTCTCTATGTAATGTTTTTAGTATGTTTATCATTTTCCATTTCCTGTGACAACGATTCTAATCAATCACTCTCAAATTTGGATTTAAAATATTGTAGTCTTAATTATCATTATTCAACAGTGAAGGCTATATATTGTCTTGATTGGTGTAGCTGTTTGTCATAATTTCAATAAAGAAGTTTAATGAATCTTGTATTTTTCATAATTTAATCTATAATACGTTTAATGAAGTAAACTGTTGTTCCTAGAGGGGGTCCTGGGGAAAATTTACCCACCCTTTTTGCTTGGTGTCCCTTAAATTTTGGAGAAGTAGGCTACTTTCATAATTGCAAGGGGTCCCATCCGCTAGAAAAAGGCCAAAATGACCCCCAAGGAAAAGACTGAAGAAACATTGTATTAAAACTAAAATATCAATTCATTAAATCAAAAATGATAAAATCAAATTACTGTATTTCCTCAAAGAACGCCCCCGGCGTCTATTTTTTCAGACCCCCTTTACCCCTGGCATCTATTCGAGGCCGGAGTCTATTTATTTTTAGTAGAAGATTTCGTCCACGTTACATGTAGAGGGATAAAACTTTATTCGCATTTAACTACGGGAGCATTAATTAATCAACTTTTCATCCGGCATATATTGAAGGCCCGGCATCTATTCGAGACCCGGCGTGTATTTACTTCTAACAGCCATACCCCTGGCGTCTATTCGAGACCCGAGGTATATTCGAGGGCCGGCGTCTATTCGAGGAAATATGGTACAATCTTTCACTTGTTGATTATTTTAAAGGAAATAAGGTATCTATGCTACCGGTATAATAGACCTGGTTGATGAAAACAGCACTTTATTTCTCACAATGCAAGAGAATGATGATCCACCAGACCAAAATTGGTTTTTTACACTATGATAAATAAATAAAATACTTTAGTTTTTTTATATATTTACTATCCAATATTGAAATTTTCAGATACAAAAGAAGATTTTTGTTTCAATATCTTAGTTTATAGGTATACTTAGATAAGAGCACATCTAGTTATTTTAGTACTTATCGGTATACATAATATATATAAATTTTACTGGCCTGGCGGCCACCAAGTCTAAAAAAAGACCAAAACAAGATGTGTTTGTGAAACACGAATGCCCCCGGATGCATCCTGCTCGCTGTGTCAAGGTCAAGGTCACAAGGTCAAATGTCATGGTGTCATCTGAAAGGTCTCATCACAAGGGATCCATATGTCAAGTATCAAAGAGCTAGATCTGACCAATCAAAAGTTATGACCAAGGTTAAAGTTTTTGTGGACAAACGGACAGACGGACGGACGGACGGAAAAGGTCAAATATCATGGTGTCATCTGAAAGGTCTCATCACAAGGGATACACATGTCAAGTATCAAAGACCTAGCACTGACAGTATAGAAACTATAGCCTTGGTTAAAGTTTTCGGAAAAGGCTCGCTGTGTCAAGGTCAAGGTCACAAGGTCAAATGTCATGGTGTCATCTGAAAGGTCTCATCACAAGGGATCCATATGTCAAGTATCAAAGACCTAGCTCTGACCAATCAAAAGTTATGACCAAGGTTAAAGTTTTTGTGGACAAACGGACAGACAGACGGACGGCCATGGCGGCCATCTTGGATTCTCAAAACTGAAACGTCTATACCTTTCTGTGAGGAATCACCATGGGTATAACATACTACAATTTCAGAATGATATCTGCATTCGTTTAGGAGGAGTAGTCTTTTTCCTGAAATCTAATTGAAAATTCAATATGGCTGCCATGGCGGCCATCTTGGATTCTCAAAACTGAAACGTCTACCTTTCTGTGAGGAATCTCCATGGGTATAACATACTACAATTTCAGAATGATATCTGCATTCGTTTAGGAGGAGTAGTCTTTTTCCTGAAATCTAATTGAAAATTCAATATGGCTGCCATGGCGGCCATCTTGGATTCTCAAAACTGAAACGTCTACCTTTCTGTGAGGAATCTCCATGGGTATAACATACTACAATTTCAGAGTGATATCTGCATTATTTTAGGAGGAGTAGTCTTTTTCCTGAAATCTAATTGAAAATTCAATATGGCTGCCATGGCGGCCATCTTGGATTCTCAAAACTAAAACGTCTACCTTTCTGTGAGGAATCACCATGGGTATAACATACTACAATTTCAGAATGATATCTGGATTCGTTTAGGAGGAGTAGTCTTTTTCCTGAAAGTTTACGGACGGACGGACGGACGGACGGACGGACGACGGACGAAGCGCCATGACATAAGCTCACATTTACTTTGTAAAGGAGAGCTAAAAAAATTGGCCCCTTAAAATGTCTTAGCCTTTTTAGCTCATCACGATCATGTCTTAAGGCGGGATGAGCTTACGGTATATAGACATCATATACCTTTTATGGTTTCACCTAGGATATATCAAATTTTCCAGATACTAACTAAATATCGATTTTTTAGTCTCCTCCCACATTAGCTACAGGATGGTTTCACAACATTTTCAGGAAAATTTGCACTGGTAAAATTTAGCAAAATTAATTGTTTCTATTAACATTTCTCAGAGAATAGAATGACAGGTAATATACTTCATATGAATGATGTATAAAAGGGCACACATGAACAAACATTTTTGGAATTTATACAAAAAAAGTATATGTCAGATGGAATTTTCATTACATTAAACATTTCAATCATTTTTTAAAATTGTATTTCTTTTCTATTAAAAGTGAATACATGTGTTGTCAATTATACTTTTTATTATCACAGAAACATTAAACTAAAATAAATGGCTAAATTGCCTAAGTTTAACCTATTTTAAAGATCTCATTTTCCAAAATTTTGAATTCCCGTAAAGGAAAAACAATGACTCAGTGACAAACTATGTATGTCAAATAATAGCTTAAAGTTATTGATGTGTGTATAAAAGACAAAATCAATAAAGTAAATATTCATGAAATATTTGAAAAGCATCATGATCATAATGGGCTGTGATGGTAATGACGAAAAGTTTGTCTTTACCATTCCACCAAATTTGTGATTGTTATGACCGTTTTGTGATAGTAATGACAAAATATCTATCAAATGTAAAAATAACTGTACTCAAGATTTTCCAAGAAGACGATAATGGTGTATGAGGAGCATACTGCTTATGTCTTTAAAGAGAGACAGAGAAAAAGTTGCTTGCCTTAAAAGCATCACAGATGTGGAGCATTTGGTAATGTCAAAGATTAAACATACTTGAAAAACTTAATCTCATATGTCATGTATTTTAAGAAAACCTATAAGCTTATTATTAAAAGTATGTTGTTATCAGATTGAGGTCATTTTGAACAATTTGAACATCTTTCATTCTTGGAATTATCTCCCCTTTGACCTTGATAAGCAATATGAGACATGGTGACATGTCAATGACATTATATTGGGACAGTGATTTTCAAAATTTGATTCATCTTTACAATTAGTTTTAGCTATTTTGAACTCAGAATGTACATCAATTGGCATTGAGATTTACTTACACTTGTTGTTTTTAAAGTTCCCTTTTATTGAAAATATTTTTGTTATTGGATTCAAAGCTTTGAAAGTTTATACATGAAGTTTGAAACATGGGGAAATAACTAATGAGTAGACCCTTTGGCCCTTTGGAGAAGATATTCATTAAATATTTCTTAAACAATGTCTTTGTACAAACCTGGAAGGTCTTAATAGAGTTTCTGATTTCAATAAACACTAATTTGGCATTTCATGACAATATTTTATAAGTAAATATGATATGCATACCCTTGTGACATTAAATGTTCCTCTAGTTGTGAAACCATCTTACAGTGTTAAGGTCACTTGAAGCCCTCAGATCAGTAAACAGATGAGGTGATAGAATTTAATTTAAAACAATAAGACAACATCAGTGATTCAGATGGCTTGTCTGTCATGAAGTATAGATTAGCTCACAGCAATCAGTTAAGTGTCTCGTTTATTTATCCCAATAAACAACAAAGTTACTTGGGGTGGATTGTTGGGGATATTAAAATTTGAGCATCCGTCAATCTGTTATAAATACATTGTTTCCAGCTTAGGAACTTGTACTTTATCAAGCCATTTCAACTCATATTAGTCAGAGAAATGTAAGAACACAATATAACTTGTAATGAGAAACAATTTAAGATTCTAATGTGCTAGATGAGAAGAAGTGATAAATTTCTAAAAACAATTTGAAAATACCAGTTTGTCTAATTACCTCCAAAAACTTATCATCTGAATTAGATCAAGTTTGATTTTGAGAAATATAGTGACCAGATTTATAAGGATAAAACAGGTATAAGATATTTTGGTAAATTTGCATATTTCTGTGATTTTGTTAATTTGTATATTTCTGTGATTCTGAAAACTAATTAGATTTGGCATTGTAGAATTATATTTACTTTGGCTCTTAAATCATCAAATTCATCTTGGAGATAAAAAAGTACATGAAGGATTATCTTGATGATATTGTGTCCTTTTCATCTGTTACCGGTATATAAATCAGCAATATAATATATAGTAATCCTTATATGTAGTGATAGAAAAGGCTTCAATTGACAAGATAGTTAAAAAATAAATGATGCCATTTGTGAGGAATGAAGCTTGACCATATCAGCTGCAGGATGAGTTCTCGATAAGAAATGCTTTGCATACAAAGTAAACTTTATTTGTTATTTTCATAAATAAAGTAACTATTTCAAAATTACTTAACTGGAATGAGCATTAATGTTGATAAATGCATTAAAAACAATACTTTTGTTGCAGGAGGATGTGGAAGAAGAAGAGATTGCAGACAGACAGTTCAAGGCTGAAGATGTCAAAGATTTGCTTGATGAAATACTTGTTCAGAATCCCCCGACTCAAGAACAGCATGAATTGAATGCTGATATCAAATTCTGCATGCAGAATCTCAAGAAAACAGCTGATCATGTCAACCAGCGTTATGCCAACCTTGAGGATCTCAAAAAGAAATGCGAAAGTCCAAAAGGTACTGACTGGAGCAAGTTTTTCATGGAATACCATCAATACACTCAATCAAGAGACTTTCAGTCATCTATTGTGAAGTTGTTCTCACCTAAACCAGTTAATTTGCTTCTCTCAGGACTCCTCATCACCAAAATTAGAAAGAAAATTGTTGAGAATAAAAAAACACCAAAGGATTACTCAACACAGAGCAGTCACATCAGCATTCCAGTTTCTGGACATGGCAAGATCCGTTATGTTGGGGGCAGGACAGTAGCCAAATTAAAGTACCATCTAAACAAGCTTGTCACACAAGACCTCCAAACTTCTGGCATGATTTTGGATAGAACAGCCAAGGACAAGGTTTTGCTTCTTCAAAAATTGACAGTATCACAAGCTGAAATAAATGAAAGCAGCAAACATCCCGAGAGTCTACTGGATACTTACAGGAAGCAAAACCTCTCATGCGGACTCACAAACATATCTGATGATACATTTGAGTTCTTCCTTGATCTCGAAAAGAAACGAGTACCATTGTACAGTAAACAATACTTGCAACAGTATGGTTCTGGATTGTTGGACTTTATCCACAAGGCAATTCAAGATGACAGTGAGCTACGAGGGGCGTTCAATAAGTGTTGCAACTTCAATATAAAACCAACTCGCGTAGTCAATTTTTTACTTTTATTTTTCAACATAGTTACCCTTCACCTCAATACACTTATTCCATTTCTCTTTAAGACTTTTAATGCCGCTTTTGTAGAAGTCTTCCGTTTGCCCCCCTAACCACGCCTCTGTGGCAGCTTTGACGTCTTCGTCATCCCGGAAGTGCCTTCCACGTAGGGCGGATTTCAGGTTTCTGAACAGGAAGTAGTCACTGGGGGCTAGGTCTGGGCTGTAGGGTGGGCGGTTAAGCTGTTCGAATCCACAATCACGTATAGCGGCCTGTGCAACTCTTGACTTGTGGACTGGAGCGTTTTCATGCAAAATCAGAACACCACGTGTCAACATTCCACGGCGTTTCTGTCGAATTGTCTGTCGCAATTCTTGCATTAGGTTGGCATAATATTGACCATTCATTGTACTTTTGGTTGGCAAGTAATCAATTAATAATATGCCTTTTGCATCCCAAAAGATTGTCGCCATAACCTTGCCAGCTGCATGATGGTTGAGTGCGAAACTTCAGGGGAGGCGGTGAACTCGGGTGCTTCCATTGCTTGGATTCCAGTTTAGTTTCCGGGTCCCAGTGGTGGATCCAGGTTTCGTCACCTGTCACCAGACGAGACAAAAACCTGGCTTCATCCGCATTAAACCGATCCAGGAGCTCCATGCAACTTTCGGTTCTTTTCTGGCGATCTTGTGCTGTGAGGTTTCTGGGTACCCATCTTGCAGATACCTTGGACATACCAAGATGGTCATGAATTATTTTTTCAACACTTCCAACTGATATCTGGAATTCCAAAGACAGTTCAGAAACTTTAACACAAGGCGGTCAGCTAAAATTCGTCTTTCGATAGCGGCAATAACTTCCGGTCGGGTGACTTCAGATGGCCTGCCTGACCGTGGGTCATCGTCTAAGGACACCCTGCCCCGCTTGAACTGAAGAGACCAGCGACAAACTGTTGAAAAGTTAGGAGCATCCTTACCCATCACATTACACATTCGATTATGTATTTCTGTAGCTTTGCATCCCTCTTTAGTAAGGAACTTGATCACAGCGCGTTGTTCATGTTTGAGAGAATCCATGATTATGGAGACCCCTAGGTCAGCGCAGCTATTATATCTAAATAATTGTTATGTCTAGAAATTGTTTTGACATGTGTCAATGTTATGTTTTGACTATAGTAACACCTGCTATATGCTGACACTGTTTATGTAAACACCAATGCCCCGCTTGCAACACTTATTGAACGCCCCTCGTATTCCAAATTTGGCTCCGCCTTTTCACAAAGGTCACAAGTTTGAATCTTTGCTCTGACATCGATTCATCAAGTGTAGATGTCATTTTGGAAGATACTAGCGCTGTGTATGGATCAGCGGCTATTAGTGAACTGTTTACAGATACTGTATCATCATATCTGCATGTAGCTGATGCCGAGTACAGAAGAAAATTGATGGAAGGCCTGGGAAAAGAAAAAACAATGGAGCACAGAAAGAAAGTTTTGATGAGGAAAGAGAAACAGTCAAAAAGTACCTCAATGACAATGACCACATTGAAAGATGATACTTCTCAGGGTAAGACAGCTTTCCACTTGAAGCTCATTATCCTTAGACAAGAAGTCATTACAGGATTTCACAAAGGCAGACATCATTGCTCTTGGAAAATGTTATGGAAAGAAACTGCTTATGTCAACAACAAAAGAACAACTTATTGATCAGCTTGCAGACACAGTTGTTTCCTGAAGCTCTAAGTGAAAAAGTGAAGTTGTCCAAGCCTGGGACATCACAAGAGAGTCAGAGTATGTCAACATCTAGCTTCCCTCCATCCAAACAAGGTCAGATAAGTACAAGAAAAGGAAAGGGGAAAGGGAGAGGAAAAGGTAGTGGGAAAGGAAAAGGGAAAGGCAAGGCAAAAGCTATGAAGGCCTCAAAGGAACTTGATGGTGACATGTGTGTGAAATGTGGTGAAGTGTCTAGTGAGGATGAGGAAGATCCTTGGATAAGGTGAAAAGTGTGCTGACATTTCAGATGACACATGGTGCATTGTTTCCGAAACAGATGTAGAATGGAATTGTGATTTCTGTGTCCAAGATATCAAGTAACTGATTGACATAAACATTACAAAAACTTACCTGATGTGCCTTAATTCATCCGAAGAGTTTTCAGAGGTAAAGCGCCCCCTATGGTTGTTGACTTTCTCCTGGAAGAATTAGCTTTTCTTGAAATAATGTTCTGACACAGTGTTATGCTGTTTGTAGCATAAGCATACTGCTTGTAGTTTGGATTGGATCCTCCTCCATGATGAAGCACTCTTTGTTGTGAAAAAGTGTTTTCCAGGATATCACTGTTTATGTACAGTGGGATCACTTGGTGTTTTATTTTCTCTGATGTGACTTCAACAAGTTTCTTAAATCCACTTAAAAGAAACTGCAAGTCTTCACATGTTTCCTTGGACTTGTCCCAGTTGTAAGCTTCAATAAAAACTTTCCACGGAATTGGCTTCAAGTCAACTGAGTCGCGTATGCCACTTCTGATTCCCACTCTTCAAGATATTGTTCCTGATCTTCTTAAACAGATGTGATGGGTCAGATAAGAAGACCAGGGGAAACTGACTGAATGGACTTGATGTAGTCATGTGATGATCCAATGGGGATTCCCTGAAGTGCATTTTGATGAAGGATCTGTTGTTTGAGGCACCATCAAGACAAGTATAAAGAATATGAAATCCCCATGTTTCCAGAGCCTGAATGATGTCCCAGAATATGCAAAAGATTTGAGGTCCCGTTGCTTGACTAGTTGGATAATGGGCCACAAGAAAGCGAAATCCTGTTATGCCATGGAACATGACCTGAAGAACATGGTTGGCCAGAACTGTATTTTGGGACTTGATGGTGTTTCCTTCCGCGCCAAGATCAGTAAACAAGCTGAGATGTACCTTTTTTCCGGATCACCTGTATATCCTCTTGAATTGCCATTTCATCCAGGATAAGCCCTCCAAAATAACCCTCTGGTGGAATCTTCTCATGCTGAGCTTCCAGAAACATCCATTCAAGCATATCTTTATTCACACCAGGCTTCTGTTCCACTGAGTTCTTGTATCTTGACAAAGTTTTTTCTGAAGGAAGAATGAGACTGCCAGTGCTTCTAAGCTGTTCATATGCTCGTGGACTCCTGCACCATATGGACAAAGCCAATTGAATAATGCTGTGATCCCATTTCCTTGCTTGACTTGTGACAGCTTCAGAGTTTACAAGTTGTGAATGAATGAGCTGGGATCCAGGAGTGGGATAGGCTTGGTGGATGAGCTGGGATCCAGGGGTGAGACAGGCTTGGTGGATGAGCTGGGATCACGGAGTGAGACAGGCTTGGTGGATGAGCTGGGATCACGGAGTGAGACAGGCTTGGTGGATTAGCTGGGATCCAGGAGTGGGATAGGCTTGGTGGATGAGCTGGGATCAAGGAGTGAGACAGGCTTGGTGGATGAGCTGGGATCAAGGAGTGGGACAGGCTTGGCAGTCGATGTGTGATCAAGGAGTGAGACAGGCTTGGTGGATGAGCTGGGATCCAGGGTGAGACAGGCTTGGTGGATGAGCTGGGATCAAGGAGTGAGACAGGCTTGGTGGATGAGCTGGGATCCAGGGTGAGACAGGCTTGGTGGATGAGCTGGGATCAAGGAGTGAGACAGGCTTGGTGGATGAGCTGGGATCAAGGAGTGAGACAGGCTTGGTGGATGAGCTGGGATCAAGGAGTGAGACAGGCTTGGTGGATGAGCTGGGATCCAGGAGTGGGACAGGCTTGGCAGTCGATGTGTGATCAAGGAGTGAGACAGGCTTGGTGGATGAGCTGGGATCAAGGAGTGAGATAGGCTTGGTGGATGAGCTGGGATCTAGGAGTGAGACAGGCTTGGCAGTCGATGTGGGATCCAGGGTGAGACAGGCTTGGCAGTCGATGTGTGATCAAGGAGTGAGACATGCTTGGTGGATGAGCTGGGATCAAGGAGTGAGATAGGCTTGGTGGATGAGCTGGGATCTAGGAGTGAGACAGGCTTGGCAGTCGATGTGGGATCCAGGAGTGAGACAGGCTTGGTGGATGAGCTTGGATCAAGGAGTGAGACAGGCTTGGTGGAGGAGCTGGGATCCAGGAGTGAGACAGGCTTGGTGGATGAGCTAGGATCAAGGAGTGAGACAGGCTTGGTGGATGAGCTGGGATCAAGGAGTGAGACAGGCTTGGTGGATGAGCTGGGATCCAGGAGTGGGACAGGCTTGGCAGTCGATGTGTGATCAAGGAGTGAGACAGGCTTGGTGGATGAGCTGGGATCAAGGAGTGAGACAGGCTTGGTGGATGAGCTGGGATCAAGGAGTGAGACAGGCTTGGTGGATGAGCTGGGATCAAGGAGTGAGACAGGCTTGGTGGATGAGCTGGGATCCAGGGTGAGACAGGCTTGGCAGTCGATGTAGGATCAAGGAGTGAGACAGGCTTGGTGGATGAGCTGGGATCAAGGAGTGAGCCAGGCTTGGTGGATGAGCTGGGATCCAGGAGTGGGACAGGCTTGGTGGATGAGCTGGGATCAAGGAGTGAGACAGGCTTGGTGGATGAGCTGGGATCCAGGAGTGGGACAGGCTTGGTGGATGAGCTGGGATCAAGGAGTGAGACAGGCTTGGTGGATGAGCTGGGATCCAGGGTGAGACAGGCTTGGCAGTCGATGTGTGATCAAGGAGTGAGACAGGCTTGGTGGATGAGCTGGGATCAAGGAGTGAGACAGGTTTGGTGGATGAGCTGGGATCCAGGGTGAGACAGGCTTGGCAGTCGATGTGGGATCCAGGGTGAGACAGGCTTGGCAGTCGATGTGTGATCAAGGAGTGAGACAGGCTTGGTGGATGAGCTGGGATCAAGGAGTGAGACAGGCTTGGTGGATGAGCTGGGATCAAGGAGTGAGACAGGCTTGGTGGATGAGCTGGGATCCAGGAGTGGGACAGGCTTGGCAGTCGATGTGTGATCAAGGAGTGAGACAGGCTTGGTGGATGAGCTGGGATCAAGGAGTGAGATAGGCTTGGTGGATGAGCTGGGATCTAGGAGTGAGACAGGCTTGGCAGTCGATGTGGGATCCAGGAGTGAGACAGGCTTGGTGGATGAGCTGGGATCAAGGAGTGAGACAGGCTTGGTGGATGAGCTGGGATCCAGGAGTGGGACAGGCTTGGTGGATGAGCTGGGATCAAGGAGTGAGACAGGCTTGGTGGATGAGCTGGGATCAAGGAGTGAGACAGGCTATGCAGTCGATGTGGGATCCAGGGTGAGACAGGCTTGGCAGTCGATGTGTGATCAAGGAGTGAGACAGGCTTGGTGGATGAGCTGGGATCAAGGAGTGAGACAGGCTTGGTGAATGAGCTGGGATCAAGGAGTGAGACAGGCTTGGTGGATGAGCTGGGATCCAGGAGTGGGACAGGCTTGGCAGTTGATGTGTGATCAAGGAGTGAGACAGGCTTGGTGGATGAGCTGGGATCAAGGAGTGAGACAGGCTTGGTGGATGAGCTGGGATCCAGGGTGAGACAGGCTTGGTGGATGAGCTGGGATCAAGGAGTGAGACAGGCTTGGTGGATGAGCTGGGATCAAGGAGTGAGACAGGCTTGGTGGATGAGCTGGGATCAAGGAGTGAGATAGGCTTGGTGGATGAGCTTGGATCCAGGAGTGGGACAGGCTTGGCAGTCGATGTGGGATCAAGGAGTGAGACAGGCTTGGCAGTCGATGTGGGATCAAGGAGTGAGATAGGCTTGGTGGATGAGCTGGAATCAAGGAGTGAGACGGGCTTGGTGGATGAGCTGGGATCCAGGGTGAGACAGGCTTGGTGGATGAGCTGGGATCAAGGAGTGAGACAGGCTTGGTGGATGAGCTGGGATCAAGGAGTGAGACAGGCTTGGTGGATGAGCTGGGATCAAGGAGTGAGACAGGCTTGGTGGATGAGCTGGGATCAAGGAGTGAGACGGGCTTGGTGGATGAGCTGGGATCAAGGAGTTGGACAGGCTTGGTGGATGAGCTGGGATCCAGGGTGAGACAGGCTTGGTGGATGAGCTAGGATCAAGGAGTGAGACAGGCTTGGTGGATGAGCTGGGATCAAGGAGTGAGACAGGCTTGGCAGTCAATGTGGGATCCAGAAGTGAGACAGGCTTGGTGGATGAGCTAGGATCAAGGAGTGAGACAGGCTTGGTGGATGAGCTGGGATCAAGGAGTGAGACAGGCTTGGCAGTCAATGTGGGATCCAGAAGTGAGACAGGCTTGGTGGATGAGCTAGGATCAAGGAGTGAGACAGGCTTGGTGGATGAGCTGGGATCAAGGAGTGAGACAGGCTTGGCAGTCGATGTGGGATCCAGAAGTGAGACAGGCTTGGTGGATGAGCTAGGATCAAGGAGTGAGACAGGCTTGGTGGATGAGCTGGGATCAAGGAGTGAGACAGGCTTGGCAGTCGATGTGGGATCCAGGGTGAGATAGGCTTGGTGGATGAGCTGGGATCAAGGAGTGAGACAGGCTTGGCAGTCGATGTGTGATCAAGAAGTGAGACAGGCTTGGTGGATGAGCTAGGATCAAGGAGTGAGACAGGCTTGGTGGATGAGCTGGGATCAAGGAGTGAGACAGGCTTGGCAGTCAATGTGGGATCCAGAAGTGAGACAGGCTTGGTGGATGAGCTGGGATCAAGGAGTGAGACAGGCTTGGCAGTCGATGTGGGATCCAGGAGTGAGACAGGCTTGGTGGATGAGCTGGGATCAAGGAGTGAGACAGGCTTGGCAGTCGATGTGGGATCCAGGGTGAGATAGGCTTGGTGGATGAGCTGGGATCAAGGAGTGAGACAGGCTTGGTGGATGAGCTGGGATCAAGGAGTGAGACAGGCTTGGCAGTCGATGTGGGATCCAGGAGTGAGACAGGCTTGGTGGATGAGCTGGGATCAAGGAGTGAGACAGGCTTAGTGGATGAGCTGGGATCAAGGAGTGAGACAGGCTTGGTGGATGAGCTGGGATCAAGGAGTGAGACAGGCTTAGTGGATGAGCTGGGATCAAGGAGTGAGACAGGCTTGGCAGTCGATGTGGGATCCAGGAGTGAGACAGGCTTGGTGAATGAGCTGGGATCAAGGAGTGAGACAGGCTTAGTGGATGAGCTGGGATCAAGGAGTGAGACAGGCTTGGTGGATGAGCTGGGATCAAGGAGTGAGACAGGCTTGGTGGATGAGCTGGGATCAAGGAGTGAGACATGCTTGGTGGATGAGCTGGGATCCAGGAGTGAGACAGGCTTGGTGGATGAGCTGGGATCAAGGAGTGAGACAGGCTTGGTGGATGAGCTGGGATCCAGGGTGAGACAGGCTTGGCAGTTGATGTGGGATCCAGGAGTGAGACAGGCTTGGTGGATGAGCTGGGATCAAGGAGTGAGACAGGCTTGGCAGTTGATGTGGGATCCAGGAGTGAGACAGGCTTGGTGGATCAGCTGGGATCAAGGAGTGAGACAGGCTTGGCAGTCGATGTGGGATCCAGGAGTGAGACAGGCTTGGTGGATGAGCTGGGATCAAGGAGTGAGACAGGCTTGGCAGTCGATGTGGGATCCAGGAGTGAGACAGGCTTGGTGGATGAGCTGGGATCAAGGAGTGAGACAGGCTTGGCAGTCGATGTGGGATCCTGGAGTGAGACAGGCTTGGTGGATGAGCTGGGATCAAGGAGTGAGACGGGCTTGGTGGATGAGCTGGGATCCAGGAGTGAGACAGGCTTGGTGGATGAGCTGGGATCCAGGGTGAGACAGGCTTGGTGGATGAGCTGGGATCAAGGAGTGAGACAGGCTTGGTGGATGAGCTGGGATCCAGGGTGAGACAGGCTTGGTGGATGAGCTGGGATTAAGGAGTGAGACAGGCTTGGCAGTCGATGTGGGATCCAGGAGTGAGACAGGCTTGGCAGTCGATGTGGGATCCAGGAGTGAGACAGGCTTGGTGGATGAGCTGGGATCCAGGGTGAGACAGGCTTGGTGGATGAGCTGGGATCAAGGAATGAGACAGGCTTGGCAGTCGATGTGGGATCCAGGAGTGAGACAGGCTTGGCAGTAGATGTGGGATCGAGGAGTGAGACAGGCTTGGTGGATGAGCTGGGATCCAGGGTGAGACAGGCTTGGCAGACGATGTGGGATCCAGGAGTGAGACAGGCTTGGTGGATGAGCTGGGATCAAGGAGTGAGACAGGCTTGGCAGTCGATGTGTGATCTAGGAGTGAGACAGGCTTGGTGGATGAGCTGGGATCCAGGGTGAGACAGGCTTGGTGGATGAGCTGGGATCCAGGGTGAGACAGGCTTGGTGGATGAGCTGGGATCAAGGAGTGAGACAGGCTTGGCAGTCGATGTGGGATCCAGGAGTGAGACAGGCTTGGTGGATGAGCTGGGATCCAGGGTGAGACAGGCTTAGTGTACGATGTGTGATCTAAGAGTGAAGCAATCTTTGCATATGACGTTTGATCTAGAAGGGAGACAGGCTTGTCTGACAAGATGGGATCTAGGAGGGAGACAGGCTTGTCTGACGAGGTGAGATCTAGGAGGGAGACAGGCTTGTCTGACAAGATGGGATCTAGGAGGGAGACAGGCTTGTCTGACGAGGTGAGATCTAGGAGGGAGACAGGCTTGTCTGACGAGATGGGATCTAGGAGGGAGACAGGCTTGTCTGACGAGGTGAGATCTAGGAGGGAGACAGGCTTGTCTGACGAGATGGGATCTAGGAGGGAGACAGGCTTGTCTGAGGAGGTGAGATCTAGGAGGGAGACAGGCTTGTCTGACGAGATGGGATCTAGGAGGGAGACAGGCTTGTCTGACCAGATGGGATCTAGGAGGGAGACAGGCTTGTCTGACGAGGTGAGATCTAGGAGGGAGACAGGCTTGTCTGACCAGATGGGATCTAGGAGGGATACAGGCTTGTCTGACGAGGTGAGATCTAGGAGGGAGACAGGCTTGTCTGACGAGATGGGATCTAGGAGGGAGACAGGCTTGTCTGACGAGATGGGATCTAGGAGGGAGACAGGCTTGTCTGACGAGGTGAGATCTAGGAGGGAGACAGGCTTGTCTGACGAGATGGGATCTAGGAGGGAGACAGGCTTGTCTGACGAGGTGAGATCTAGGAGGGAGACAGGCTTGTCTGACGAGGTGAGATCTAGGAGGGAGACAGGCTTGTCTGACGAGATGGGATCTAGGAGGGAGACACGCTTGTCTGACGAGATGGGATCTAGGAGGGAGACAGGCTTGTCTGACGAGATGAGATCTAGGAGGGAGACAGGCTTGTCTGACGAGATGAGATCTAGGAGGGAGACAGACTTGTCTGACGAGGTGGGATCTAGGAGGGAGACAGGCTTGTCTGACGAGATGGGATCTAGGAGGGAGACAGGCTTGTCTGATGAGATGGGATCTAGGAGGGAGACAGGCTTGTCTGACGAGATGAGATCTAGGAGGGAGACAGGCTTGTCTGATGAGCTGGGATCCAGGAGGGAGACAGGCTTGTCTGACGAGGTGAGATCTAGGAGGGAGACAGGCTTGATGGATGAGCTGGGATCCAGGGGTGAGACAGGCTTAGTGTACGATGTGTGATCTAGGAGTGAAGCAGTCTTGGCATATGACGTTTGATCTAGGAGGGAGACAGGCTTGTCTGACGAGATTGGATCTAGGAGGGAGACAGGCTTGTCTGACGAGGCAGCCTGTAGGTCATCTTCACAACGTCACGGGCGAAACGAAAAAGTTTCTAAACTTTCCCATTCCTCCCTTGACATCATTGGCCGTGATTTCTGTGCTAGCATTTCAACCCGCTGCACGGAAGTAGAATAGTCCAATCAGAAGACAGCATGTTAACTGAACCGATTTGAAAAAATACTTTTGTATGTGTTTTACAAGGGCGAGAAACAATTAATTTGAGTGATACATAAATGTTTGTCTTCTCTGCATTCTCGGTGCTCATCAAAACGTGAAAACAACCATGCGGACTGAAATTTGAAATTAAATTTCACTCGGATAGTTTTCAAAAAGATCGTCTGTTAGTATTTTGAATTTGTTCCGAAATTTCATTGGCTATTTTGTAAGAGCTGATAAGGGGCGTAACTCATGATCACGATAGGTGTCGCTGCTCCGGATCACCAGTTTTCTACCTTGTGAAGGCAAGGTCTAAAGCGAGGAGAGTTGCTTGATACGTTTTCACCTTGCCGTGGGAAGATGCCTGTAGGTGTGAGACAGCCAATTTGGAATCCTTGTGAGAGACTAGGAAAATGGAATCCACTAGAAAGTTTGAACTCAATGTGCCTTTGCTTTTTGTTGATTGTTTCCATGTTAACTGCCTGCATGGTTTACAAGCTGTTGTAGACATAACTGCCGTTGATGGAATAACCTTTTAGCATGATGAAGCATATCCTACTTCATTCCCATAAAAATCCTGCTGTTTAGTGAAGTTCTCTTTGTTGTGGAGACTAATAGTGTTGATATCAACTCCCTTACAAAACCTCCAAGTGTCTAAACAAGCAAAGACTGTTGAAGGATCTGATGTTAGAAGTCCACAATCTTCAGTAATGGTCTTCCCAACAAGAATAACATTGACTTTATCTCTAGTCATATTGAAAACAATTCTTCCCATTGCATGAAAGCCTGAGATTTTTTCCAACCACTATTTCATTATCCATTTTAGACAAGACAAAAAAGTTTGTTGGTAGGCTTGATATAAATTCATTCTTTTTAGGTGCTCTTTCAATTGAACTTGTTTTCAAACTTATTCCCTGATAGTAAGTTAACCGCTTACTCCAAAGCCCATGTTGTCGTTTTTGAACTTTCTTAACATTCCTGAAAGCACTTTTCAAGCATTTTCCTACAGCTACAGTTGCATGTAGACCAAATCTTTGAGAGAACTTGCTGTTCAATGTTTGAGCTTCAATACTTCCATTTTCATCTTTCATGAAATTCTCATGGAACCTTTAGAAGAAATTTCTGTATTAATAACTGAACATCTTTGACTTTTCAAATTAAATATATTGTTAGAACATTGAGAGTTTATGGTTAACATCTTTTGTGAGGGAGGGGGCACAGAATATAAGCATTATCTTTCACAAGGTGGAATTTTTTATCCCTGAAAAACCTGAGCATTAACATTGTTTAGCAAATCTCAAAAGTAGTTTGATTGTTTGAGGTCTGAAATAGATATAAAAGTGTATTGATAAGTCTTCAACCTTTCTTGCAGCAGAATTCTGTTTTTCTATGGAATGCAATTAAGTTCATTGCATTTGAAGTTGTATCAATGGTTAATTTGAGTATACATTTACAAGCACAGACCATGAATATTTGAATTTGTTTTTATTATTTTGAGATGTTATTTAGATTTTTTTGGGGGATCACATTCAACTAAATTGATCTAGTTTGACTGTACTGATCCTGCTACGTTGCCTACTGTGAGGTCACAAACTGATCTATGTAATATCATTAGATGTAACTGTTTTAAAAGTTACAATTTGTTTACTTAAATTTTGATTAATACCTTTCTGAATAAGCACAACCAATTTCTATTAACAGGAATTCTGTTTAATTAACATACATGGATATATATATATTTACCAATCTCACTAATTAGCCAGTAATTTTCTCAGCAGTCAGTCAGGAGAAGAACTAGAATATTGTCATTTTTTCTGTGCATTATTATGTTGACTATGATTAGTAATTTATAATAGCTAGTTAGCTACCTGTTTTGTTGTCATATTCCAATGTAGGTAGGTTGCCTGTGTGGTAGGAACATATTTATGTAAGAGTTTACAGTTGTAGATTACAAACTGAAAGGTAGTATGTAGTAATTTACTGTTATATTCCTTCAATAATATTCATCAAGGACTCTATCCTATGTTTTTTAAAATATCATTTGTTTTTAACATGTCACTTTGAACTGTATTAGTATATGTGTTGTGATAATCAACTTTCATGGTTCTTAACAGTGTTATTAACCTTAAAGATTTAGGTCTGAAATTGATTACTTAGAAAAGAACTGTATTGAGTAGAGTGCTCATAATTTCATCTGTTTTGGTATAATTGATACAGGTATTCCTAATTGAAGGTAGATTATGATAAGTTATAAGAAAATATTGTTGTAAAAGTGTCTGATTTTATGCAGATTTAACATTCAGATGAATGTTACATGTCCAGTCAGGCCCAGCTTTAAAATTAGAAGGAACCAATTTAACTCAATATTGTATTTCATTACAATACACATTTAGAGTGGGAGTATGATGATGAGCAAATTTGGAAGTATATATCTTCTTTGTGTTTTTTAACATTGCATTATTTGTTTCAAATAATGTATTATATATTTGATTATGTGCATGATGATACATTATTTTCTTGATAATAATCTTATTCTAACATATGTTAGTTGTGTTTTTATGATTCACCACATTGATAATACATCTTTATGTATATCAATAGTCTGTTTTTAAAAATTATTTCACAGAAAAATGTTTCAAGGTGTTGGTACTTCCCAGTATTTTAAAAGTTAATTTCCTGGTATCTGTATTAACAAGGCCTTAATAAAACTACAATGTATACTGTGACAAATATATTTCTTGACAGTGATAAAATGTAATTTACCTTAGAATACGTTTTACTTCCTTGAGATGTAACTTGGCATTACCAGCTGCTTGTTTAATACTCTGGCAATTATAGCCCTCGAATCATAATACATATCCATTGGAAAGATGTTTTTTAGGGAAAGAATAAAGCGAAGAATCAAGAGCAGTTGATTTGTTGTTTTTATCCAACTGTTATGTAATATCATGGGATATAGTCATCGCCCTGTCCGTCCACAATCATGTAAATTCATAATTCAAAAGATGTTAGACCTTACCCAATGAAACCTGGTATGTGGATTTCTCAACATATGTAAATTGACTTTTTTGGAATTTCAACTTCTACAGATATATTTATATTTGAGGTATCCATGGAAATACAAGTTTGAATAAGGTTTAGGATTAAAATTTGAAAACTGTTAGACCTCACTCAAAAAACCTTGGTAGGTGGGTAAGTCGGCATGTGAAGATATGCCTTTTGGTATTTTCCACTTCTTCAACTTTTTAGCTCATAAGGCCTGTAAGGCGCGATAGGTTAATGGCAAGGCATGGTGTGACTTTGGTGTCCATCATCCATCCTTGCGAATTTGTGCATTTTCAAATTATTCTCCAAAAGCATAAAACCTAGAAAGCTGATCCTTTGTGTACAGACTCCTGAAGGCCACCCGAAGTGGCCTTGTGGCCCAAAATAAGGGTCACAGAAAACTCACAGGGCCATGCCCAATCTACTTTCATTGTCTGCTCCATAAGTGTCGGCGGAGAAAGCTGAACTCATATGTACAGACTCCTTAAAGGAAGTCACGGCTGGTCCAATTTCGGCTCGCTGTCAACACTACTCAACCAGGGTAATGAGCGCGTTATGTACTATTTTAGTTGCGTGTCGGGCTCACGTGACACAAACTGGGTCCAGCCCGGTTCGAACCATCCTGTAAACCAAGCGACTCCTTTACTCTCGCTTTTGACGCGCTAAAGGATGAAGTCACCTGGTTTACAGGATGATTTCGAGCATGATCGCACCCTTAAAAATATATTCTTTACCTTAATATCGTAAGCAATTCTAACGAAAGTAATATCATTTGATTTATCCTTTAGCATATTCAAAGGCTCTCCGTAACGCAATAAGCTAAATTCTCAATAGTCAGGCTGCATTTTATTAAATATTTTCTAGGGGATAAACATAGAGAATGAAACATTTTTAGTCGGACGATTTCGTCCACAACTGCAACAACGTTCTGTCTAAGTAGTACTTTTCAACATATACTAGTATGACATATACAACTGTTTAGTTTCGTAAATGTTTTTTAATTCTAATATCCAAACAGCGGCGCTTGACAAGACATTGTAAGTTTTGATTATGGCTGGAGTATTGACAAACCGCCATAAAACTCACTCTGTGAAACAAAGCTTAAAATTTTCGTATTCTCTAAATATTATTTTTTTTAAGATATATTATTTTAATACAATCTCAATTGATGTCTGATGTCAGCGGTAAAGTATTGACGAATCCTCTTATGGCAAATTTTTTTAAAAGGAAATTGTACACAAACAGTACTAGCTATCATGGAGGCATTCTTGATTATTCATATAAATTCCTCTTTTTTTAATATAAGCCAGCTTCGATATGAGGCATACCCAGCAATTAACATTTCAAAACATATTACATACCTACATGTTAACATTTACAATTGTTTCTGAAGCTTCACACTTTCTTGTCTTTGTGTCCAGTTTATGAATCGTGTATAAGAGCGACAATAAAAAAGCCTAATAATCCCGTTAGCCATTTTTTGTTTTATTGTTTGAAATAAAATAATGTTAAACCAATCACTTTGAAAAACATGCTGCTCATAATAACTGCTAAGACAACTGATAAGTACATGTATGAAAGGTAAGGGGTTTAAAAACATCGTTTTAAATTTGTGTGATAAATTGAACAGCCTGAAATCACAAATGATATATTCATTAAAAAGTACCCTGAAGACATCCGGACATCTGCTATTTGAAGTTGTGTATTATGGAGACGGATATTACAGGATAACAGGTGTGAGGTGTCAGTTCATTGATGGCCAGTGACTCTAGGTAGGCCTATGTGTCGTAACAAGTCACAAAACTGCCGGGTCGCTGTTTGATGGCGCCATCGTGTCTGGTTGAGATGACAATACATTTGTATAAGGCAATTGCCGCCAATTAAATGTTATTTCCTTCGCCGACAGAATGTCTAGCTTAATAAACCAAATAAACTAAATAACCGAATGAAAGTTTCATTGTCCGGAAAATTTTTTTATAATTGAACACTTCCAATATTGTACCGATATGCTCAAATGCATTGTTTTGGACAACATATTCATAAGAAATAGTACTGAATGTTGCACAGTTTTAAGTAAAACATTATGCAAAGTATGAAAACAACGCTAGTTTAGAAACTCGCACACAGTTGAACATATCGCGCTTGTACGGCAAGTAGTGGCGAGTTGCGCAAAGCAAACAGCGCTGAGTAGGGATGACGCTGATTGAGATTCCCGACTCACTGTGACCTAATTAATTTTCGCTTTCCAGTGTTTTATTACGAGCCGTGACCATCTTTAACTAATTAGGATTATGATTTGCTGTTTTGGTGATCCTTTGGCCCTTAAAAGTGCTTGGTTAACCTTTGGATCCAATACCCTAAATTATTAATATTTAATATGAAAACTGATGAGGTACAGAGCTAAGGGCTCTATTTTTTACTGTTTGCATGGAAATTCACATTAATGAGGACCGGTGGGATATATCTTCTTCCGATGGCTTATGTCTGAATTCTATTTTTGTGTATCAAGAAAGGAGTGCAGTATTCTCGTGTTATCTAAATTTCAAAACACTTGTCCATCCAATTTTTTGTGATAAAATAATATATGCGAGGAGGCTTATAGCTGATTTAATAATCTAAATATTCTGAATATTTACAGATAACAAATTTAAGAATGTTTGTAAGTGTAGTGTATGGCTTTGCATCACAATACTGTATGTATTACCTTTATCTTTATTTTGATTGATCAATTTGTGTAAAAAAACCTCATGCAGCATAACAGCTGCATAGTTTGTGAGGATTCATTGTTTGTTATTAACTAATTATTTTCATTACCATTATAAAGTTTATCTTATCTTATCTTATCTTAACAGGCATGTAGGCTCATCTGGCATGGCATGGTACTTATATATTACAATCTTCTCCCTTCAGGACTGATATTTCAATGTGATAAACTTTGCACCAACTGTATTAATCAATAAGTGTAGGGCTTTGTTGGTAGACATAATTATTAAGCTGTTTGTAAATGTATGAATATTAAACGTGAACGGTCTTATTGGCTTATGGCATATGGCTGTCAAAAACATTTGACACTTTAAACTTCTTTTAATCCAATAACTCTTAAAAAAATCTTGTGAGTGTCCAGGTACATTTTGTAAGGGGAATTATTAATTGTAGTTTCAGTAACATTGAACATGTTGCATCAAAAAGTTTGGTTTTTTTAATTCATTTCTTGGGAAAAGTGTATTCAAAACTGGTTTTATATTCATTTCTTTGGAAAAGTTTAATCAAAAACTGTTTTTTTATTCATTTCTAAGGAAAAACAAAGTCAATTAAATCTTAAATGTGTGCATGTATTTAGCAAAAAAGTAAGAAGTGGTAGAGTTTTTTTACTCATGATGAGGGCATAAAGTCTGTTCAGGAAAATATGTTTTACATACACAAAACCGCAATGGAGGTTGTATATGGTAAATTTTGGCAAAGGAAACTAACATTTAGATCTATTTGTATTTTTTTATAACCAGAAAAATTTAACTTGCATATATATATTATAAGGTGTACAAAACTTTTGCTGTCTGCCAACACTTTAGCGAGCAATTTAGAATAAATAAGATAATTACAACCTTATTCTATATGTTCTATAAATATTTTGTTTTGATATGTCAATATGGTTTATACCACAGGAAATTGAGAATAATCAAATATAATGTTATAACAATCAACTATAAAGTCAAAATACGAAGCAGGGGGAGTATATTTTATCTGCTTCGTATTTTGACTTTATAATTGATTGTTATAACATTATATTTGATTATTCTCAATTTCCTGTGCAGTAGGCCTACCAATCGATCTAAAATTACATGTTTATGCAAACAATCAACTTCCTACGCAGAGCCTAAAAGGCCAGTTTCCAAACTGTCATTTTATGCCTTGCTGCAGAGACTTTACTTTTCTGTGCTGCTATAGGGTCGGTACAGACCCTAGTGCCTACAGAGTAGAGAGCAAGCACAGAAAACTCAAGCCTATGCAGCAAGGCATGATAAAATGACAGTTTGCAATTGGAAACTGGCCTTTTAGGCTCTGCGTAGGAAGATGGCAAACAATACACTCAAACATAAATCAATAGATCTACAAGAGGACATGTCTACATCGTACTGTCTTTAAATCAAAAGGTCAAGTGAATAGATTGACTTACCAGTTTTTCGCTCAAATATTGTCAGCCGTCTTCCGGTTCCAAGCTCTGCACAGCGCCTACAACCTTGATTCCACGAGCATTTCTACCTCTCTGTTGGAGAGTTCCAAATTTTTTCTCCTTTTTTTTACATCTTTTTCTACGACTACGGATAATCGGGTCGAGTATGAAGATGTTTTACCGTCTAATTTTAAAACTTTTTATGTATACTTTTAATTGAAATATTCAATTTTAACAAATAAAACATCGAAAAAACGTGCTACTGCCCCTTTAACATTTTGGAATCATAGTGTTCTATCTCCATTTATTTGTTAAAAATGCTATTTTATTCCTGATAACTACTTGAAAGTTGATGAAAGAAATGTTATACTGATATTAAGCCTATAGGTAAGTTTCTTTAACTGTATTTTACTTGCATTTTGTCAAAATACTCATGACTATGCCATCCTTCCTTTGTGATCTTCAGGATCATAAGGTTATATATCCATGCGACTTGGAATCATAGGTTCTATCTCCAGGCCACATGATCTTGTTCAGAGCTGTGATTGGATGTTGACATAGAACCTTCTGTTTCTGGGGGACATTTAAGTTTTTGGACATAGAACCATGTAATTTTGTGAGCTTCAGATTAAAGATATGGACTTGAAACTGTTATTTAATCTTGCAGAAATACTTATCATTAACAAAAAAAGGAAAACATCAATTTTCACGAAAAGTGGGCATAGAACCTTCTGTTTCTCAGGCAACGACTAGTTTAATCATCTCAGCTACAGCCTAATAATTCTTTTAAAATGTTTATTGATTATCTAGGGAACGGATTCAATTTGATGTGCATGTTACAAAAGTAACATATGTCAATTTCACATAAAATATTCGGTTGCATTAGGAAAAATCAATGTCACAGTTATTGTTTGCATTACAAAATCCACCCTGTTAGTTACACTTCATTTAAAGGGGCAGTAGCACGTTTTTTGAACATTTTATGATTTAAAATTTTCACTGATAATTGTACGTTAACGCTAATTTTATTATCTTGATCTCATTTAACACAAATCAGTCACTCATAATCAGAGGACAAAGTATGAAGATCCCATAAAATCCATTGGCGGCCATTTTGTGTGAACACCTTTAATTAATTTTGTGTTTTAAATTAATTTTGTGATTTAAATTAATTTTGTGTTTTAAATTAATTTTGTGTTTTAAATTAATTTTGTGTTTTAAATTATTACTGCATCATTTAGTTTAAATACTTTGTCTTTCAATTGGAACCATTATTTTTCAATTTCAATTTAATAATATAAAGATATCAAATCTCACATCTCACATCTTCATTCAATTAAAATCATGTAGATGTGACTAAAAACAAAAACAAACAGAAAACAAACTAACAAACAAAAAACGAATAGAGTATTTTGGACTTCAGCATTCAGGGGGTTAAGGAGAAAACACAATAGATTGAAGAGTCTTGTCATAGTTGCAACAATGTTGTATATTCGGGGTCGCTCAAGTGTACGTCGACCGACACAAGCCGAGAATATTGTAAACGTGAAACGAACTGGCTCGGGTTTGCACATCAAACCGAACTCGCTGATTACATAGTGGATACAGTAATACTACACTATTCCTAACTTCTATCACGTCAATGTACGCATATTTATAAGATAAGTTGATTCTGTAATATGCGATTTCTCATTCAATAACTACTATATGACCATGTATTTAATAAATACCGTAAAACCTACCAAAGGAATAACCTGTCTTGAATAAAGGCCGGGTTTAATTCAGCAATGTAATGCAGATGGTTCTGTTTTTGAAAAAGTAACTACGCGCTTATCAAGGTTTTACGTTAAAACAAATGCTAGCTCAATTATTGCAAGTAGCTAGTTCTTCATGTACCGTAAATCCTAGCATAACCGTTCGTCTTAATAATCGCTGGGCCACCTAAAAAAATAAAAGATGAATAGTGATATAAGATTTTTTCATTGTTAAAAATATAAGGCATAATTATTCGACGTTTGATCTCACGGCACAAAGTGTCTATCCACAGTAAAGCCTAAAAAGTAATTTTGCATTATTATTTACTCTATCTAAGAAGTTGACAACATTCAATCCTGTGGTCAAATCTTTGTTTTGTAATTATTAAGCGTTATAATGCTGTTATTAATGAACTGACTACTTATATCACATTAATAACTAGTTCTCTGTCCTATTTGTATTTCAAATAATGAAATTTTTAGTAAATTATTGTCATACAAGTCATCTTTGACATGAAAATAAATTTGTTATACTTATAAGTTATTTGAGATATGGTAGTTTTATATATAGTTCGGCATTATGTTGACGGGACAGATTCACAGATTGATTTCATTATCTTATTATACTGTAGCCTATCTTAGCCTATGTGTTAAGAATTGACTCATAAATGTGAAATTTATTTTTTCAGTGACGGGGGACCTAATAATTGGCATGACATGGATGAAGATAACGTGATCTCATACCTGTAAATTCAGCGAATAAAGCTTTTGACTTAAGGAGAAATCTTATTGTTATTCAAACATATATTATTTAACGTACTATACCGTCTCCGACTCACCGTAGCCCATTGATTGCCTATCAATCATCTCTCGACCCATAACACAGAAAAAACAACACGGGAGTTACCTGCACATCCCCGCCACGCCTCCTATGTCTACGTCACCAAAACCTCATTCCAACTTCCTGTCGCTCAGTGATCGGTTGTGTCTCTGAGCTCTCTCGAAGTTTTCTTGCCTTGTCTAATATTAAAGTTTGTAGACCATATTTCTCGATCCTTGGGAGTAAGAGTATCCTCTCTTACCTCCCGTTCTCCTTCCAAATTGCCACATTTGGAGGTTGTTGTTGTTGTTAGGGTTCTGCCTGGGGGACAGGCAGGCTTCTCATTTTCGCGCGACCGGCGCTTGGATTGCACGTGCTGCTCGTGCGGTAAGTAGGTCACGCCTCGGGGTGTCTGACCTTTGACCTCTGGCTTCGTGTGCGGGACGTGTGCAAGCAGTGTCAGCTTGGCAGTTCGCTCCGCTGGGGTGAGTGGATCGTCACGTGATCCGCCTGGGTACGCGGTTGCCCCGCTTCACTCCGCTTGGTCCGTCTGGCGAGTGGCGGACGGGAGTGACTGGTCCGTCCTCCGCCTTGATACGCGCTTGCTTCGCTTCACTCCGCCTTGGTCCGTCTGGCGATTGACGGACGAGAGTGACTGGTCTGTTCTCCGCCTTGGTTTGCTTCGCTTCACTCCGCTCGGTCCGTCTGGCGAGTGGCGGACGGGAGTGACTGGTCCGTCCTCCGCCTTGATACGCGCTTGCTTCGCTTCACTCCGCCTTGGTCCGTCTGGCGATTGACGGACGAGAGTGACTGGTCTGTTCTCCGCCTTGGTTTGCTTCGCTTCACTCCGCTCGGTCCGTCTGGCGAGTGACGGACGGGAGTGACTGGTCCGTCCTCCACCTTAGTACGCGTTTGCTCCGCTTCGCTCCACCTTGGTCCGTCTGGCGAGTGACGGACGGGAGTGAGTGACGGACGGGAGTGTCTGTTCTCCACCTTAGTACGCGCTTGCTTCGCTTCACTCCGCCTTGGTCCGTCTGGCGAGTGACGGACGAGAGTGACTGATCCGTCCTCCGTCCTGGTACGCGTTTGCTCCGCTTCGCTCCACCTTGGTCCGTCTGGCGAGTGACGGACGGTAGTGAGTGACGGACAGGAGTGTCTGTTCCGTCCTCCGTTTTTGATACGCGTTTGCTCCGCTTCTCTCGCGGTCGGACCAGGGTATCGTCAGCGATGTACCCTGGTTTCTGTGGGCGATGTGGACTTAGGAAGTCGGGGACACATGACCCCCACTCCCTCTGTCGTTCATGCACCTCTGCTTGCTCCCTGCAAGACAGGTGTGAAGAGTGTGAGTCCCTCTCGACGGAAGCTTTCAAGCTCTACTTTCAGGCGCTAAGGAAGAGGAGAGGGACGCGGTAGGTGCGAAGCGTAGGGGTCGCACCTCCGGGAACCCGTCGGCCTCGTCCACCATCACTTCCCCCCCGGAGGGGTTCGTCATATCGGAGGATACGAGGGAATTTGAGGCGGATGAACGGGGCTCCGATTCAGACAGGGACGCGCGCGGGAATAGTGTCGGGAATCAGTCACCACCCCTTCCCCCTCGTCCATCCGCTCATCACCGTTCCTCGTCGGTGTCTTCAGCCCCCTCCCGCACGTCGCCCCCTCGCGTGCGGAAGAAGTCGAAGAAGAGGAAGAGGAGGTCGGAGGATCGAAGTCAGTTCAGGCGGCCTTCTCCGCTCAACTGCTCGCGTCCGTCAAGGTCATGGTGTCGGGGATGCTGGACGCCAGGGGGTCCGCCCCGCCCGCTAGCGGACGACGGGAGGTGACTCCCCCACCCCGGAGGAGGAGTTCACTCACAAGTCTCCTTCCCCTCCGCCTCGCTCCGGCCGTAGGGTCACCCTCCACTACCCGGAGTTCTCCCCCAGTGACACGTCCACCCCCGCCTTGTCCCCTGATCACTTGGATCACCAGTTCGTCGACACGACGAACCCTCCCCTCATTCCCATCACCGAAACAGGGAACGGGAGCACGGCGGGTTCGGACGCGGCCGATAAAATGGACGCGGTGGCGGAGTGGGCGGGGAGCAGCGGGACTTCGTGATCGGCCTGTTCAGGAGGCTGGGGTGGCTGGTAAACCTGGACAAGTCGGACTTACAACCCACCACCTCGCTCACCTTCCTGGGCGCCAGACTGGACACCGTTCAGTACAGGGCGTTCGTTCCCCAGGAACGGATGGCCAGGATAGACAGTCTATTGGATCGGGGACTCAGGGGTCCGCTTCTGCTCCGACAGTGGCAGCGGATCTTAGGGTTACTCACCTCAGCTCAGGACCTCACCGCGAGGGGACGGCTGGAGCTGAGGCCTCTTCAGGTTTTTCTAAACCCTCACGTCAGGGAGGAAGTGTGCAGGCACGCATTCCCGCTCCCCCAGCGGCTCGTCCCTCACCTAGCCTGGTGGAGGGTGGAGGCGAATGTCTTCGCGGGTGTTCCCCTCAGACCTCCCGCGGCGACCGCCCATCTCTTCGTGGATGCGTCAAAGCAGGGGTGGGGGGCCCATCTGGGAACGGAACAGACCGCGGGGCTCTGGTCATTGACCCAGCGCACGCGACACATCAACGAGCTGGAGATGGAGGCGATCAGACTGGCAATCTGTCACTGGTCCGCTCTGCTATGGGGACGCTCTTTCCAGGACGGACAAACCACCGTCCACGGAGTGGAAACTTCTCCCCCAGGCGTTCCAACAAGTGTGCCAGCACTTCGGAAGACCACACATAGACCTTTTCGCGACCCGGCTAAACCACCAGCTGCCGGTCTATGTGTCTCCCGTCCCCGATCCCGGGGCGTGGGGCTTAGACGCTCTGTCGTGCGAATGGGAGGGGATGGACGCCTACGCTTTCCCTCCCCCGAGCATTCTCACTCAAGTGGTGGCGAAGATCGAGGCGACACGGTCGATCAGGCTAATCCTGATAGCTCCCTTCTGGCCAGCGAGGCCGTGGTTCGTACCCCTGCGGAGGATGTGTCAGGGGGATCCAATCCCCATTCCTCTCAGGTGGAATCTCTTAGTGAGCGAGCCAAGCGGGCGGGTGCACGAGAACCCGCAAGCACTGGACCTTCACGCTTGGCTTGTCTCCAAAAGGGGCTGAAACGGGCGGGCTACTCGGAGGAAGTCGCAGCCGCGGTTTCCTCGGCCCAGCGTGTCACCACCCGTAAGCTGTACGACGTACAGTGGGGGTCATTTGCCACTTTCTGTGCAGACAAGGGCTGGGATGTCCAGGTAGCGATCGTTCCCCAGGTGGCGGAGTACTTAGTGTACCTCCGGGAGGAGAGGGGACTTAAGGCCTCCTCTATTAACACCCACCTAGCGGCAATCATTATGGTCTTACGCAAGCGGGACCCCGCGGTGGACATCTCCGTTCTCAAGGAGGTGATCAGGACCTTTCGTCAGGAGGACGGGCGGCTCAAACCTAGACCTCCCGAGTGGGACCTAGCGATTGTCCTCGAGCATTTATGCTCGGACTTCTACGAACCCCTGACGGAATCCATCATTCTCCGACTGACGGTCAAGACCGCCTTCCTGGTGGCGATGGCGATGGCGATGGCGATGACTTGCTCCGGTTTGAAGCGAGGGATGGGGGTAAGGCCACGCTGGGACTTGCTCCGGACTTCGTTTGCAAGAACCAGGGGTCGGACGAACGGGGCAGGGTATTCCACATTCCCGCCCTCTCAGGTTCGGTCTCTCCCACGGACGAAGAGAGCAGACTCCTCTGTCCGGTCCGAGCTCTTCGGGTTTACGCTGAACGCACGCGTTCTCTCCGCCAGGGGAGGAGGAGACTTTTCCTTCCTCACTCCCAGCGTAGCACGAAGGAGATAGACAAACGTCTCTTGGGTGTCTATCTGCGGTCCGCTATCCTGGATGCCTACAAAGCCAAGGAGTTAGCCCCGCCGGCTCGGACTAATCCCCATGAGATCAGAGCGATCTCAGCCACTATGGCTTTTCACAGCAACATCGCCGTAGCGGACATCATGTCAGGCTGTTTCTGGAAGTCCGGCATGGTTTTCGCTAACCACTACCTCCGAGACGTGTCCACGGAAGACCTTGCGGGCGTGGCCAGGCTGGGGCCACAGGTGTTCGAGCAGCATCGCACTGCGGGTGCGGCTCCCCCTAGAGGGGTCTCAGCTCACCGATAGGTCTTGTTTTGCTTTCTGTTGTTTTTCAATAAACTTCGCATCGCATCTCCGTGTGTCGTTTGTTCTTTCTTCCGGCCGGGCGGGCTTCCCTCCTTAGGAGGGGAACTGGGCACCCGCCGTTAGTTAGACGTAGTGGGGGGAGTAACTGCTCTCCTGCCGCCTCGCTCTCGCAGCCCTCCACCCTCTGTGGTAGTCGGGGCTACGGTGAGTCGGAGACGGTATAGTACGTTAAATAATAGTACGTTTTTGAGTAAACGTCATTATTTGTACTTACCGTCGACGACTCACCAATCTTTATTTCCCACACATGCCTCCCCTCCTGCGAGTAGGTTCGATCTAGCGTTCACTGGCTCCAGGTAGGTTGGATGAGGTTTTGGTGACGTAGACATAGGGGGCGTGGCGGGGATGTGCAGGTAACTCCCGTGTTGTTTTTTCTGTGTTATGGGTCGAGAGATGATTGATAGGCAATCAATGGGCTACGGTGAGTCGTCGACGGTAAGTACAAATAATGACGTTTACTCAAAAACATACTATTTTAAGTAGAAATTTATTTTACTGTCTTCATCTGCTCTAGCAGGAAATTCAATGTGTTGAATTTTAGAGTATTTCGAGTTAATTTGAAACTGCCAATTGTGCTCAAAGGTTTCCTGAACGTTTCTTAAAAACGTTTCCTTACAACGTTTCTGAAACGGAAAAAAACCTCCACAAAACGTTTCTGAAACCAAAAGGAAATGTTTCAGAAACGTTGTAGGAACGTTTCTGTGTTAACTGGGAAGCTAATGGCGGGGAAAGTCGACATGGGATTAGACACCTCGAACAGACGTATCTCCAACACAAGGTTACGTCCCCCCACAACAGCACCTTTGGACTGAACCAGATGGAAGGCTAAAGGAAAAAGTTTTGAAATGGTAAATGGTATATTCAAAATGGTTCGGTTCTAAGGTTCGTTTCACTCAAAAACGACAATTCAGTATCTTCTATTTATTCTATTTATTCCGATATAGTCGACATGTAGATAGAAGATTAAAGATTGACTGCAAAACTCGAATAAAGCTTTATTTAGTAACATCAGTTCACGTGTAACGCTTGTAATGTAAGTTTTACACTTCTTACATAGAAAATATGCTTTATTACTTCAAGAGTAGCATTCTAATTATAAATATTACTAATATTGGAAATGTGATACAAAATATTTCTGACAGTGGACATCCGTGTTTGTCAACAGTTACTCTATCATTTAGTTTAGACAAAAATAATTAATCATTTACAAATCCCAATTATAGGGAGCCAGGTACTCTGTAGCTCGGATTGATTTACCAAATATTTTAATATGAGCGTTGTCTCTTTGAATACTTATTCTATCTTCTCATAATGATATTTTGCAATTGTATTCTTTAAGATGGATGAATGCTGAATAAATCTTGAAAGGTTTTACAAAATTGCTTTCGCTTCTTTCATAGGAACTATTTTCTCAATCCAGTATCAAAAGGTTTCTTTTATCTGAAAGATTCAGTCTGGAATTTAGTTACAATTAGTGAATAAATATACATTATAGTCATGCGAGACATTGCTAAAATTAAATGGAAGGAATGAGGAAGAATGATCACAACTTTACCTAACCAAATGAACATATATATATTGTCTGACTCAAAGATTCTAAGTAACGATTAAGCCAAATTAATCACGCCATACCTGCATTCTGGCTCAGTTGTGACTGATTCAAAATTTAATCTCTCCTTCCAACGTTCAGCGAGCCCAACCAATCAACAAAACAGCTTCCCAGCTTGGGAGTTCAGTAGACTGTCCTCCCGTTCACTGACTAATTATCTTCCCAAACTCACGGCCACTGTTTACAGGCTGGAAACAAGCTAAAGCAAGTCTATATGTCCAGGAGATTCACGTTCCGTGGCATTTTGTTTGTCTATTTTGTAAACAATAACTTTGACATTTCAACTGATGAAAAACATTACAAGATAACTATGTTCATGTTTGTTTTTGTGCTGTGCATTGTTTGAAAGTAGGTAAATTAAATTCAGGTTAGGTACCGTTGTGAACTATCAACATTGATTGGGATTCTGTACAATATTTCACACGTCTTTCCTGCACGATAACATGTCCATATGCATAACCATGAATATGTCTGCGAATAAGTTTGAAATAATTATATATACACGTAAGTATAAAAGGGGAGTGTTCTAAAAGTCGTTTCAACAACAACAAAATACTCCGATAGGACTGTCCCTTTAACTGAATAACGGTGCTGGTGTTGTGTATCGTGTGTTACACCTTATAACTGTTGTCTGCAAGAGAGCTTATATATCTACATTTCATAATTTATAACAAGAGAATGTTATATTTGGGGTTACGTTATCTTAAAAAGTACAGGTTCTTATACTTTTTCGGGCCGAGCATGACGGGTGGTTGCTCAACGCTATTTATAGCCTGTCTGTTTTCAGCAAACTATTTCGAACTCCATACACTGTTGTGTAGTGATGTCGCACGTAGAAATCTAAGAGCGCAGGATTTGGAGCTTAGCGGGAGACTGCAATGAGAATCAGATTTATTATCTAATAGCACTCCTATTGGTTAATTTGAATCACGAGGTGAGCACGCGGAACGAAGCCAAGAAACTAGTTTGTCGCTATCGCTGAAAGGGCATCATTTGATTGGCTTGCTATACATAGCGATACGTATCAGGGGATAGGTTGTAGCATTAGCGGAGACATATACGCTGATGTAGCAGGATGCGGGCCGAGTCCCATGCGGGATTCGAACCCACACCCTCAGAGTCAGGAAACAAGCTAACCAACTCGCCCGTTTCGCCATCCACATCCGCCAATTGGTTAGCTGTTTGTCTGCAAGTGAGCTATGACGCAGTGGCACATTGTAAACGGGGAATCCCCTTGGATTGACGTCCTGTCATGTGACTGGCGGCCATTGGTTACGGGTCAGTTCGCTCCAAAACCAGTTCCTCCAGGTCGGTTCGCTCCAGAATTAAACAATCAGAACTGGGTTGATATGTATATTTTATTACCTACGAGGGCAGTCATATCTAAGTTCATATTTTTCATATGTTGCCCTAGGGCAAAATATCACTTTTGCATTGTGACGTCACGTAATAAACAATGCTTTGACGTCACGCTTCACCTATGACGTCACAATCTCGGCGGCGGCTAGTCCGCTTATGCTGAGAAGTAATTTTTGAGTATTTTCTTTAATTTTGGGACAACGGTAATAAACAGAATATCATATTCGTGCCCATGACATACTATGTTTACGACACTCGTGCCTTAATATCAGTATATCCCTCGCTCTCGCTCGGGAAATACTAATATTTAGCCACTCGTGTCGTAAACATAGTATGCCATGGACACTCATATAATATCCTCTATATATTAAGAGGTTTTATGATCAGAAAACTACCTTTGTGGTACAGAACAACTACCAATATGTAAATTAACTGAGTTAGTATTTATTGAATTAACGGATTAGGCGTTATGCGCCAATCCCTGAGTAGATATAGAGATTATTAACCGAGTGTGTTTCCGTATCATTAATATCATATAATAGGAATAAACTCCCGGCGACGCTATCAATGTTTAGAGACCGGTTTAGGACTCGCATGACATGCATGGAGTTTTGAGAAAATAGTTCGGGTTTTGACCTCATTTGCATTGTTATCAGGGATCTGATAACATGATTACAAGATGGGTTTATTGCACAGATAACACTGCCCATTATATGATAAATCATTATAGTAGATAGGCCATTATAACATGTTAAAACAACAAATTGAGATGTTTTTAAGAAATCCATGAGTATATGTGTATTAATTAAGAATGTTTTGACGATAAAGTATTTGAACCCTGTTTATTGTTTTTATTTTATAGATATTCGACAGGCGTTCGAATTCTCAACGCGAGTAATTTCCTACTGAAGGCGGCTGCCGTGTTACGTTGGAAACACTGAAATGAAAATGATGAAAGCTGATTGACTGTTGACTGTCTGAATAAATGTATGCATTTTTCATTCAATAAAATGTTGAATGTGTGTATTTTATATTCAAAAAAATGTGGACTGTTTGTATTTTTTTTTCAATAAAATATTGATTGAATGTTCATTGAGTAAATGCTTTACCACTCTCACTACAGCGTGATGAATGTCACATGTGAAATATATATGTACTTGAAATAAAATTATATCTTTTATAGTTTGTATTTTATTGTCTTTTCTACATCATTAAATCTGAAATGTAAAAAAATAACGAAATGATACAAGTCGACTAAACAACACAAATATTGTAAACAAAATATCTCAAATGCATGTTACCTATTTTCGATGTATTCCACGTGTCAAATTCATAATCAAAATGCACACTCAAGCGATTTCAAAACCATCTGCACCACAGATAAAGGTATAATAAAGAACAATCATATGTAGAGGTGGACGTGTTCTCCATGAGGTGAGCGGAGCTGAACGAAATTTTCCCTGTTATGGTGGAAACTCTATGAAGATAATGGAACAAAATATGAGAATTATGTGGTGAAACACTCCTTTAATACGATTTACGTACCTAATCGATTGGATGGTGTAATTTCCATTGGATATTAAGAGATTAAGCTGGACATCAAACAAGGCTCAAACAATATAAGAGAAAACACTATGTCTATGTGAAAGTTTAGGGTTTATAGTTGACAATTCTTTATGTGGAAGAATCTTTTGGAAATTCTTTTGTGAAGTTTTTCTAACGACTACTACCCCCTATTTCGGGAAGATCCGGAAGTGTAGGCTAAAGATACGCAGGCAGGTTTTGAATACACCTAACATTATCAATTTTATAATATTTATAGGTTTTGAATTTTTTTCAGAAGTTCAGGGAATGACATGATATTGATTTGAGGACCAATAATTGTGTATCAATCGACATTTAATATTGGAGAAGAGAACATATTTTATGACAATCAATTTGTTAGGAATTTTGTCAGTTTGTACAAACATGTCACTGTTTTGTGCCGCTGTTCAAAATCTTACTCTGTTTAAATCAATCTAAAATCTTTTAATGTCTTCTTAATTTCAAAAAGATGTAAAGACAACAAAAACTTACAAGCTAACACTTAATGTGCATTTACTATGTCAACTTTTGTGTAAGTGCGTAGCTTTTTTACCTCCGCGTATCTTTACCCGACATGGCTGTACATGATGTTATCATTCGCAAGTTATTTTTGTATTCTGATGAGGACACGCATTTAAATAAGGCTCTGGCTTGTTAGCGTGTCCTAATTCATGTATCATTAACATGAATAAACATGTTTAAACAAACATATGTATCAGTGACGGTTAAATTTATTGGAGCGAACCGATCTAGGATGATAGATAGATAAATGTTTATTCATCTCTCACCTCACAAATACACATAGATTACAAATTATAAAAATACATTTGAAATATAATACACGTGAGCCACACAAATAAGGGTTATGAGAGACAAATTTAGCAATTTAAAAACATACACAATATAAAATATAGAAATGCAGTATATACATACATTATAAGAAACTAGGTTTTATATAATATACTCTTTCTTTTTTGTTATAAAAGGTTGCAGGTTCTGGCACATTCATTTATCACAGTAGGGCTGGAGAGAATAAAACACACTTTCTGTAAATCATTAAAATTCGTAAAATTATCACAGTTAGCTGAACATTCTTGTACAAGTTTCTGACGTATTTCCTCGTATAAAGGACACTTCAATAAAACATGGGATTCATAAAACAGATTCTCTGGTCCACTGGTGTGTTGTTGTATCGTCCCGTCTCCAGGTGAAGAGGGGCCACTCCACGTCTAAATCTTGCTACAGCACTCCGATTGTACCTTGACAAGTGGGTTACAGCATACCTTTCAGGTGCTAGAGTTGATTTAAAATTCCTGTAGAGCCTCAGCTTATTACCTCCCTGATATCTTTTACCGTCTACTCTCGCTAAATCTTCTTGCCAGTCTTGTTTAAAACCTTCCATAACTTTACAGGACAGTTCGGATGATATAAAATTGATGTTAAAAGTATTGTCTATTTTTATAAAATGCTGTAGATTTTCTGTGTTTAGTTTCTCGTGTATTCTCCAGTTCCATTTGTGTTTTCTTCGTTCCGCCTGAGTGTTGGCCCACATGAATACCTTAAATAGAAGTCTTTTCGCTGGTGTAATACAAAGGCGTTTATAAAACTTAATACACTTCCCCACTGTCGTACATCCGGGGGCCTCCAGCCCATCTCTCCTACCACAGCTGAGTTGGGTGTGTACTTGGGAACAGGACGAACTGGTTTTGGAGCGAACTGATCCGTAACCCGGCCATTACACCAAGCCAGTAAAGCGAGGTCTGTGAAGCTGATCTTCTTCTTAGGCTGCATGTGAGTAAAATCAGTTATTTGATGTCATGGAGCATATTTAGTACGTACATTGATAAGCCTGACACAACTACCTACTGTTTAAGTATACAACCTTTCAATAAGGTTCCTTGGGTTATGTGGAGGTCATTATACCCGTGTCGGGGTAGGATTCGGATATCTCTCGTTTCTGGTGGGATAAGGGTTTTATACGTGTCCGATAGGATTAGGATTTTGCACGTTTCTGGTAGGATAAGGGTTGTATACATGTGTAATAAGATAAAGATTAAAACGTGTGAAGTGAGCGATTGTGTTACAGTGTTGAAATCATAGGACACGAAAGATTTGCCTACAAGTCGTCAGCGTGTATTCAGCAGTATTTGCCTTCTCCTTTTGCTGTTATTGATTTGGTGACTTTCATCAAATACTTTTCGTATGACTGGTCTTCTTTTAACTTCTTTGGGTCATTTTAGAAGTTCTTAATACATGATATGCGACGTTTCGACAAGAGTCTTGTGTCCTTCTCAAGCAGAAGTGAGTTCTCTTATGGTTTTCTAGTATCTAATATATGTAAGCTTTTAGAAACTGTAGGTCTCTCCAAATAAATCTCAAGAATTTATAATTTGTGACATATTGATTTATAATTTTAGGAAAATAATTACGCCACAAGTTGTTTAGTGTCGACAAGATTCTATTATATGAAACAAATATTGTAAAGTTAGTTAGCCCATATGTTGTATAGTCGCATGATCTTAGTCACATGATATTCATCTGATTTATGACTTATATTTAAAGAGACACTCTGTAATCTTCATGACACATTTGTTCAGTCGAAGTAAACCTAAACTCAATATTATGCGTTTCACTCCTATACTGAGTCTAAAAAGGTCAAGTAGAGACGTCAGCCGACCTTTCTGCGACCTATGACCCTCCACTATTGTGGGCTGACGCGACCCTCTACTAGACCTTTCTAGACTCAGTATAGGAGTGAAACAGATAATATTGAGTCTAGGTTCTTAGACTGACATTTGTTTGGTTTTTTAAAAGACTCAAAATGTGAAATATGCTTATATAGATTTAAAACATTTCAATGACTCATCTCGAAAAGACGTAAAAAATCCTATTTTGCGTGGAGAATTTAATGACGTCTTATACCAGCTAGAAGTCGTTATTTCAAAGAAAATTTAATCCAAAATAGGCAACTCCTAACCATTACATTGGCTGCAATAGATACGTCATCACATTTGACCCCAACATTTCTGGAATGTCTGTTTAACGTGCAGTGTACGAACAAAAGCTAACACTCCAGCAGTGAAGCATGTAACCCAGTTTTACCCGAGCACTACTCTACTCTGTCTATACAAAGGAACCCCGGGTAATAAGGATGGCGATATGAGAGGTCGCTATCACATTACATAAGATAGGGCGTATCTCCGGTGTAGTCACACTAAGAAACGAAGTAGCCGGATAGCCAGATAGCCAGACTTGTAACTAGTATAGACTTGAAGAATACCTGTCTGGATTTCAACAATGAAACGAGTGGAGACATTTATTTATAAATTTATATTAATTTACATTATTATTTATAGGGGCATATTCCCGACTTGCGGTATTGGGAGTTATCGTTCCTGATTAGAGTTATCCGCCCTTGGGAACAGGTATGTGCACTCTCGACCCGTTGACGTTACCGTCATGGGTAGTGATTATTGCGTCATAAAAGACTGCAGTACATTCAGATTCCTCGAGATTTGTATCAGGTTTGACCTATCAGTTGACCTTATTATCGTAGTTACCCATTTATCGCAGCAAAACCATATCACTCTCAAATATTTAACAAAATTAGGCCTTATAGGTATATCTGATGCACATAGAAGATCTAAATGAGGAAACGAATCTAGATAATTATAATATAGTTACTTTCTTCATATATTCTGGTAAAATTTATGTGCAAGTTTAAATAAAAATTCACAATGTTAATATTCAACTAATTTTATTGAAATGTACTTGAAAAATTATACACTCATTCTCAATACGGCAGTAGGCCTACACTACATAACTTGCAAAAACTGACGCCGTCCTGTTAAATAGTTTGTTTCTCGTAAACTGTTATTTCGTACTTTTATATACAAAAATTTAGAAATTAAATATATAGATAACACATATCGAGGAAAATTAGTAGTTTCGTATTTAGGCCTATACAATTGTCTCAATAGTTCATTGTTTTTCTTAGATATATCTTACTAAACTTTTTCAAAAATGTTATTTGGTTCATGTCGCTGTTTTTATATAAATTGCGTTACGGATTTAAATTAGCTTGTTATGTTATGTGCGGGAAACATGAGTAATTACGTTTTCTTGTGAGTTGTAAAAGTTCTGAAAAAGAAAATCCGAGGAATTGTCACTGTTAACATAGTCCCTTGTGTTTCCGACATAAATATAATCCTGTAATAAAAAGTACTCACGAAAATATATTAAAATACCTCAGCGATTATTTCTTAACATGATAGAGAATTTTGATTTGAATGCTAAATATTCATTTACAATTTTTTGTTGTTGACACATTTTGTTAAATTCCCTAAAAATAATAGTTTACAGGAGATCAAAACGTGTCATTGTTACACCTTGAAATAATTAAGTCAAAATATATATGCTTCTGGTGCAAGCTAAAGTTAGTAAATGAGCTCTAATCTCAATACAGTCACGTAAAATTTAACGTCATGAAAAATATTTATCAACCGTTTTTCCGTTACTATAGGTTTTAAGGTGATAAAATTCGCGTTGTCTTGAAGAGTGTTTTATTCCTAAACACGTGTTACAAAATACTATTCCTACGAGTTAATTCATAGTTTTTTGAAACCGTAAGCGCAACGTGAACACGTGAACGTCCCATGTCAAATGCTATGCACGTTTGTTTTGGTCATTATGTTAATTGTGGCGAAGAACTTCTTTCTTAATGTGTAGCAAATATGATTTTTTTTTTTGACAATTTTACCTGTAAAGGGCAATAGAAATGATATGTATGTGATGCATTTACAAGGCCTTCAACATTTGATTGAAAATGAATACATTTATTAATCGAGAAATACAAAAATAAATGCCAAAAAGCATGTCATATTGATTCCATGAGTACTATAGCAACAGGCGTATAGTTAGGGTTATTATCTACGTTTCTTGTAAATATTAAAAATAATTAAGTCCTTAAAAATATTTCTTGGGATCTAAAATGTTCAAAGGAGTTCTTCATAAACATGGAGAATATCGCCGAGATCGGAACGCTTGTAGGGCAAGAAATGTAAATATAGAAACATGTTATTGACGTAAAAGTGAAAATTACCGTACGAGTAATATGTAATTTCCGCTTTATGTCTTCTAGTGAGTGAGTTATTGTTTAGCGCAGCTTGGGCAATATTGCAGCCATTAGCGGCTTTAGGTCTTCTAAGTATGTAAGAGAGGCCTATATAAATGTTCAAAAACTGGTAGGTACTCGAGATAAGATAGTTCGTTAAGTTCTGTCCATTCTAAAGTTTTATTGTAAAATTGAAAATAGATAAACACAAACTCACATTGCTTCGAATTCAAAACCAATTTACTTTTTTTGAGCGTACGGCGGTTGATCTCTTCGATCACGGAGCATGATCAAAAACGAAAGGTTATAAACGTCAAACATAAAAGTTCTGGTCAAACCAAAATAAAATACTCTTAAAAACATTACACTATAATTTCTTGTTCATTTTTCAGTGAGCAGAAGAGGTTCAAAGCGCTTGTAAATCTTTAACGATAGGCCTATAACAATGACAATTTTTGTGATGTAGCAGGCGAACACAACGTATTCGAAACAGTTTTTAAAGAATTTCAGGATACACTTTACTCCAATCAATTATGACCATATATATCTATATTCTTTATCTTCAGTACACTAAAAAAATCTTCTATCGCCACTTTTTAATTGATTTGCAAAATTTATTTTGTACTTGTGATGATGGTGATCTAATTTGTTTCCATTCATTAACGCATTTTAAAGACTATTCCATTACTTAATATGTTCAATGTTCAACAATTTGATTTTAAAAATATCAGCATTGATTGCTTGAAAAATTTGTGTCGGGTAGATACGCGGTGGCCGTTAAAGGGACAGTCCTATCGGGTTATTTTTGTGGAAACGAACTGATTCAAGAGGAAGTAGTGATGCATTTTAAATTGTTAAATCTAGAAAAAGAAACCATCGCTTAATAATTAGATAAGTGCGAAATAATCATGTAATAATAATGTATAGCAGGGAAATATTCTTGAATTTCGTTTTCTCCAAAATTACGCCGAGAGGACTGTCCCTTTAGATACGCACTCACACAAAAGTTACCTTGTACCTTGTAAAGGGTTACCTTGTACTATCTAATCGTGTCAACATTTTTTTTAAGGGTAGTCGACATTAAGACCTTTTTTTTAAATATGAAAATGTAAGTGTAGGCCTACTTAAACCCTGCCTGTATGCGTAGGCTTATATTCAGCCTACATTTCCCGTCAAAAAAGGGGGATACCCGTTGGAAAACAATATTCGAAACAATTTTTCTACAAAGAATTGTCAATCAAATCTTACACTTTAATAATGACAGAAGGTTTTTTAAAAAATCTTATTGTCTACTTTACTGGCATGACTGATGATTTATCTCAGTCTTAGAGAAGTTGTAGGTGCGTTAAGTTTCCCGTCAGCACTGTTCATTACATATTTTGTTCTCTTAAATGAGCTGTGAAGTATTGGCTACGCATAAATCACGGAATAAACTGTTGTATTCATAAATAAATTTGGATACCTGTGACCGATTTGTTTGCCATCAATTAGCACATCATAAACATAATTATCAAAAGATCTACTCGTTTATTGAATTAACTCAATTAAATACATATGAAATAATATATAATATTACAGACAAGATTTACATACTGAAGCATAAAATACATTCATAGACAATTACTGATAAATACCAAATAATCACATTTACACAAAGCAACTTGTGGTTTCGACAATTTCCTTTTTGTGCGGCCCGTGACGGTAACGTCAACGAGTCGAGACTCCACATACCTGCTACCAAGGGCGGATAACTCTAATCAGGAACGGTAACTCTAAATTCCGCAAGTACCGAATAGGCCTAATACAGTTCAACCGCCGTTATAAACAATGATAAGGATGAACCAACGAGGTCCTTTTAAGGCGGGATGCCTGTACAGCTCAACCGCAATATTATGGAAATAGCATGCCAGCGATAAGCATTCCTTCCCATCAAGTAGCACTTGTATCAGCATTGCGTCCCTGGCGATACGACTGATAAGCGGAACTGAGCATGCGCAAGTTGCATAGGCGGAAACCAACTTTCGAGACTAATGGCGGGGGAGATTAATATCTCCATGCAAAAACAGCAAACAATGTAAGTTATCATTTGCAATTTCTTTTATCATTCTTTTTAATAATATTCGTCTGGAAAAAGTGTCATTTGATATTTAAGAAGACCTGAAAAACAGTCAAAAGTATCGATGTCAATTTTCAATGCAACTCGCATGAAGGATTTTCTTGGTTTAAAGCCCAACCCCCTATATTCAAGATATTTGTTTGCCGGGCCCCCTGATTTATACCCGCGAGGATACGGTATATTATACGTATAATTATTTTTGAATAAATGTAACAGATAGGATGATAGGGGCATATTTTTGTTCATATTTTGTTATATGATTGTTAATCACAAACTTAGTCATACTTAGAACGAAGTTATCATATTTATAGAATGAAGAATAATATCGCATCTAAATATCTGATTCTCCTGCCTCAACGGTGATCGGGGGATAAGTCACAGTCCTTCATTCACCTCAACTACCTAAAACAACAAATGACTAAAAGCTCTGTCATGAAAGCATTCTTGTATTTCTATATAAACTGCCTTTTCTTGTGAGATCACACTCCATCAGGGCGGATCCAGGATTTTTGAAAGGGGGGGGTCCCAAAATAATTTTTCTTCACTCAGTGGGGGGGGGGGGGGGGGGGGGGGTCCATGACCCGTTATACATGGATTTGAAAGGGGGGGGTCAGGACCCCCTGGACCCCCCCCCCTGGATCCGCTAGTGAGCCCAGAGCGCTATCAACATTTAAACCACTAAAAGCTCAGAGAAAATTCATCCTTTCGGACAATGAAATGAAGAAAGGGGACAAATGCTTGGGAGTAATGGTGCAACAAAAGTAGGCCTATCAAATTTATTTAATCCTGATATCAAAAATAAAGATATACATAACACAGTTTCAAAAATACAAATTTCGGACAACTGTGATATTCAATATGTATTAAATTATAAAATGATAAATATTGTTAACAAAGACAACATAAGATAAGTCATACCATGTGGCCTATCATCAGTCAACTTATTTTCAACACAGAACTTATTTGAAATACCAAACATGATTTCAATAAGCATTACTATCATAAAATATTGTGATTTTTCCCTAGGCAAATTCATCAGTCAACTTAATATCAACACACAGAACTTATTTGAAATACCAAACATTTCAATAAGCATTACTATCATAAAATATTGTGATTTTTCCCTAGGCAAATTCATCAGTCAACTTAATTTCAACACACAGAACTTATTTGAAATACCAAACATTTCAATAAGCATTACTATCATAAAATATTGTGATTTTTCCCTAGGCAAATTCGTGACTTTTTTAGCTCATCAGAACTGAGAGTCCAGATGGGCTTATGGCATGGCCCGTCATCCGGCGTCCGTCCGTCCTTCGTCCGTCCGTCCGTAAACTTTTGACAATTTCGACTTCTTCTCATGAACCATACACATTAGAGAGCTGAAATTTTGTGTACAAGTACCTTAGCATATGGAGATTCTAATTTGTAACTTTGGTGACCCTGTGACCCCAAATAGGGTCACAGGGGTCACAACTTTAAAAACCTATTTTCATCTTCTTCTCCAGTTCTAAAAGGACTAGAGAGTTGAAAGTGATATGTGCAGACTCCTTGGACATTGGGGATTCTAATTTGTAACTTGGGTGAACCTGTGACCCCAAATAGGGTCACAGGGGTCACAACCTTAAAAACCTATGTTCATCTTCTTCTCCAGTTCTAAAAGGACTAGAGAGTTGAAAGTGATATGTGCAGACTCCTTGGACAATGGGGATTCTAATTTGTAACTTTGGTGAACCTGTGACCCCAAATAGGGTCACAGGGGTCACAACCTTAAAAACCTATTTTCATCTTCTTCTCCAATACTTAAAGGACTATAGAGTTGAAAATGATATGTGCAGACTCTTTGGCCAATAGGGATTCTTAATTGTAGATTTCGTGACCCCATGACCCCAAACAGGGTCACAGGGGTCACAACCTTAAAAACTTATTTTCATCATCATCTTTAGCTCCTAAAGGTCTATTGAGCTGAAAGACTGCATGTAGACTCCTTGGCCAATTGGGATTCTAAACTGTACGTTTTGTGACCCCATGACCCAAATAGGGTCACAGGGGTCACAATCTTAAAAACCTATTTTTCTCCATTAGATGACAGTCTATGGCAAATTTATTTCTCCTAGGATATTTTAGTGTGGACTTCTTTCACTGTCTGATATTGGCGATCTAGAAAGTGTTGAATAATAATACATTAAATTTTGTTTTGTAATTATTTTATAGTTTTTTTTGCAATAGGTAACATCAGTTTCATTTTTAGCTCATCTTGCCTGTATAAAGCAAACTTGATATGATGCCTGATGAGCTACAGAGCCAATGGCTCTATTTTTTTCGTTTACCATGTCAGATGCGGTCACGGATTTCAAAACGATGTACACTATTTTCAACAAATCATACAAGATAGAAATCATTCTTCTATTTGAAAGGGTTTGTTAAAAGCAATACAAATATGAAATAATAATAATGATATATATAATAATAATAATAAATATGAAAATGCAATAACATAAAAAGTTTCATTCTCTACGTTTATCCTCTTTGTAATAAATCATTTTATTAAAATGTAGCCCAACTGGCTATTGAGAATAAAGCTGAGTGTGTTCGACGGATCTTTGACTATGCTGAAGGCTTTATCAAATAATAGTGCTTTCGTTAGAATTCTTTATGATATTGGGGTGAAAATCATATTTTTTATTTGTGCGATCACACTTAGGTTACGAAACCCGAGGTTACGAAATCTTCTACAGCTGCCGGGCGGTCCCCAGTTCGTGTCACGTGACCGCGTTACGCAACTAAAAAAAGTTCCTCGAACTCTCATTACCTTGGCTGATTAGTGTTGTCAGCAACCTCCAAGACAGGGCGCCTTCCCTCCGATTGTCTCTCCGGTAGTTATATTAGTGACGTCACGGAGCGGATAATCGCTGTCTAGAGCTAGTGTTGTCCTGAGGATAGTCTCCCTTATACCTTATCCCTTATATATGTAAACGAAGTAGCCGGATAGCCGGACTGGTAACTAGCATAGACTTGAAGTTCGGATATGGGGCATATACAAAATTAAGATGTTCTGAATAAATATTGTTGTTTTTGGTTGACATTATTTATATGAATAAGACTACATTACAGTGAACTGGAATTGTATATAGTTCCACAGTGAACAATATACAGGCAGGAACATACCTTGATCTTTATAGTGTAATTTTAGTTATGGTAAAATTTATTTTGGTGGGTGGAATTGCCGCCCCTGCATGTGAATTATCTCCCTTCTCTAACATGGCAGCTGCCATGTACAACATGCTTTTCCCATGCGGTTTCGCATTTGCGGCATTACAAGCTGATATGGTCGCTTCTCACATCTTCATCTAAATTTACCTAAATTTTATGGTTATTATTGCATCATGGCTACATCAGGCCAAGAAAGGCAATCTAAACGTCCAAATGCGGGAAACAAACTCGATGAACTTTTACAGTTGGAACGGAGACAGAGTCCCCTCTCCCCAACAGCAGCAGGGGAAAGCAAACGAAGCCTTCGAAGCGGTCCGGCTTGGAAAATGAAGTGCAGCGTCTGGAAGATGAAATTCGGACTCTCAAACTAGAAAATAAGCTGAAAGCTTTACAGCAAGAAAAGGCCGATCTACTGTTGCCCCCACGTACAGCTACGATGACAGGCTCATCTCCTCAGAGTCGTCCTGCAAGACATCCCACGTTAACTCAAGATACCACAAGTAGACCTGCTCCTACTGACTCTGTGTCATCTCTTCAAACTATGCTCTCAAATTCAGGTATTAACTCTAACTGTGCGTCTACTACAAAGTGTTAACCCTTACTTGTAGTTGATTATATCTGGGATGTAAAGGGCTCTGACAGTGAAGATAAAGGTCAAGTAAAATTCACTTTGAAGCCTGAGATAACTTTTGAACAATGGGGCTATGCCAACCTGAAAATCATGTCCAAACTAATACAGGAAGGTCAATTACAGGGTCAAGATATTGAAGGTTATTTGAAATACTCAAGGGATATCTGTAGATTGGCTTCCAAATACACTTGGAAGAGTGTGTATTGCTATGACAAAGAATACAGGGAAAGGCAAATAGAGGATGGCTTTGCTTGGGGTACGTACAGACCAGATCTCCATGATTTTTGCCTAGAGACAAAACGTTCTGAATATAATCACAAGGGAAACTCTGCCTCTGCAAATAAGGGACGACTTCGAGGACCTTTCCTCCCCAATGGTAGGGAAATCTGCAGAAGATTTAATTCAGAGGATTGTATAAGTCAGGATTGTAAGCTTGCCCATAACTGTGCTCTCTGTTACTCACAGCAACACTCGGCCAGAAATCATGGTAACTCAATACCAAGGTGGCGGGGTCCCCCCATTTCAGGACTTCAACAACCGTCTCAATCAAAAAACTAAAGAAGGCCCCTCCTGAGCCTTTGTCTGATACTGACATTTTCAAAAGACAGTGTATTGTTGCTCACCCCTGTGCAGATAACTTTAGCTTGAACTATGAGGAGTGGGACACACTCCTACCCCCAGGTGATAAAGATAGGACATTTATTTTGAATGGGGTGTGTGAGGGTTTTAAAATAATTGATGATGATCAACTTCTTAACATTAAACAATGTTGTGTGGAGAACTTAGCAATCAGCTTTAAAACAATAGAAATGCAGTAGACAGTCAAATTTGTGATGAAATTATTCATGGAAATTATGTGGTGTGTACAGAGATGCCAATGATGTGCAGTGCAATTGGTACCATCCAGAAAAGTAATGGCAAAGTACGCCTTATTCATGATGCAAGCAGACCTGTAAGTTATGGACTGAACTCATATGTATCAAATTGCTCCACTGAATACATGGATCTGAGGGAGGCAACCAAGTTTCTCACAAAAGATTGTTATCTTGCTAAAGTGGACGTAAGTAGTGCCTACAGGTCTGTACCAATTCACCCATCTAACTATAAGGCGACAGGATTACAGTGGCAGTTTGAGGGGGACAGCCATCCAACTTACATGTATGATACAAAACTGCCGTTTGGAGCTGCCAAAAGTCCAAAATTATTTCAAACGTTATCTTCAAGTGTATGTCGTATGATGAAACACCACTTTGGCATTGTAGTAGTTGCTTATCTGGAATGACTTTTTGATTATATCACGTACACAAGATGAAAGTGCACATGGCCTGCGTGTACTCTGTACTATTTTGAGACGACTAGGATTTAGAATTAACTGGTCAAAAGTAGACGGCCCGTCACAGCACCTTACTTTTCTAGGCATCCTAATCAACACTCAAGCTATGACTCTTGGGCTCACAGGAGCAAAACTTGCTAAACTTGTTTCCACACTCAAATCCTTCAGTTTGCGTAAAAGGGCCAGTAAACGTCAACTGCAGTCTTTAGAGGGCTTACTTAATTGGGCATCACAGGTGATTCATGGTGGCCGAACGTTTCTCCGCAGGGTGATTGAACTACAGACAGTTCTTCAGTTACCTTCACATAAAACGAGACTGACCGAGGAATTTCATGCTGATATCAACTGGTGGCTACAGTTTGTTTCAGTGTTTAATGGCACAAAGTGTATACTGGACAATAAGCCAATAACCACTGTTCATACAGATGCATGTACAGTTGGAGCTGGTGGTGTGTATGAAGGGGACTATTTTTATGTGAACTGGTCGTTAGCTATGCCTAGTGTGATAGATTGGCATATCAACTATAAAGAAGTCATGGCTATTATATGGGCTTGTTTCAGGTGGGCCCCATTCTGGCGTGACAAACATGTGATACTGTTTACTGACAATATGACGGCAAAATAAACGCTAAACAAGTCTACATCAAGATTTAAGCCAATAATGCCATTTCTCAGGTCCCTATGTTTCATATCCGCAATATATTATTTCAAATTGAGTGTCAAACACATTGCTGGATAGGCTAATACTCAAGCTGACATATGTTCGCGCCTCCATGAAATAGGTCATCTATCTGAACTGTACGAAGCTGCAACACCAAGAGTTTTCTGTGCTAGAATTAAGCAGTCATATGTCTAAAACTTTCATCTCTTACAGATGGCCTAAGATGGAACAATCACCTTGCAAGGCGTGTCCAGCATTACGTCAGTCAGTCCTGGGCGACATCAACAAAGCAAACATACCAGACCCACCTTAAGTGTTATCTTGACTTCTGTGAGCTGATGTCATGGAAACCTGTGCCTTTAGCGTCAGACCAAGTGATGTGTTATATGGTCTATCTAGCTGATGTTAAAAAGCTGAAGTACCATAGTATTAAGAGCTATGTGAATATTGTGTCAATACTGCATAAGTCTGCAGATATGTGTGACCCTACCAAGGGTAATTGGAAAATGTCACAGTTATTATGTGGCATGAAAAGGGAGTTGGGTGCAGCTCAATCATGTGTAAAACCTATCACTCCCGAGTTGTTGCTTTGTATGAAACAAAATCTGTGCTTTAATGATATTTGTGATGTGATGTTCTGGTCAGCCTGTCTCCTTGCTTTTTTCGGGCTTCTCAGACCAGGCAACTTCCTCCTTAAAGGACCGTTTAATCCGGAAAAACACATCCGGAGATTGGATGCAATCCCTGTCCAAGATGCATATGTGGTGGAGTTAAGATGGACAAAAACAATACAATTTGGTCAGCGCATGCTCTACACTGTCTTACCACGGCTTGCCTCTCATCCCTTGTGTCCAGTTGCAGCACTGGAACAGCTGTTGGATAGGACAACTGATAACAGTGGTCTAGAACCACTGTTCCATGAGAAAAACTTTGGAAGTCTGACTTATGCCTATTTCAAAGATAGATTGAAACAAATGATATCAGTCATAGGACTTGACCCTGCAGATTTTGCAGGCCACTCATTCAGGCGGGGCGAAGCTTGTTGGGCGCAACACTGTGGTTGCACACCTGAAGAAATTAAAACTCTTGGAGATTGGGCAACATCTGCGTTTACAAGATACTGTGATGACAATCTTACTCAGCGCATGTCTGTAATTAAACGATTTGGAGGGCTCCTCCCTCAAGCGATGTAACACTCCTTCTAAAATCCATTTATATTTTATTATTACCTTTTCACATGGTAATGGTTGGGCTTGGGATTACCTTACTAGTTTATTGTAATACACATCTTTCCTTGCATCTAAATTTCCACTCCCTCCCACCCAGTAGCATTATTGGTGGAGGCTGTAGTAACAAACTAACTTACTAGTTTATTGTAATACAAAGGGATTACCTTTTATAACATTTCTAATTCTGTTTCATGTTCATGCATATGTCTGGCAGTTATGTTATTAAAGTGTTCTTTATGTAATTAAACTTGCCCAACCAGTACCATTGTGTTTCTCATACTTTGTCATTTATTCATCCTGAATATTGTAATCTACCAAATTGTTGTTGTAGTATAGTTTTAGTTGATAAATACATTGTAATTGCACTTACATGTGAAGACAAGATGAGGCATGATTATCAGTTTGATTATTGTTGGTCGTGCAGTCATGGAAGTTATGTCGGCAAATTCCGTTCGAGCATTTTTTATTTTCATGCTTTTTGTTTTCCCTCTTATGAAACAAGTTGAATATGTGTCTATTAATAGTTCACTACATCAGCCATAACATCACAAAATCCATATGGTGATCTGCGAAATTAAACATACAAATCATCATCGACTTCTCTTGTAGGGATTACTTTAAGGTAAAATATTTCCCTAATGCAACTCCATATTGAGCCTTATATGAGTTGAACAGAGTTCATTGTACATTTAGACAGCTTGTGTAGTTGATACCGTCACGTGCAGGTTTGTTAATTCTAACAGGTGCATCTAAAGAGTAGTTAAAATCTGGGGAAGTAAATTCTTCCTTACTCAAAGGTCTTATTGCTGACGTCTCACGTACACATACAACTATTTAAAGTTTGATCAATATTTTGAAGGAGACACCATTTTCTAAAAAAACATAATCACTGTTTAACAAAAGTTTGAACCTTTCCAATATACATTTTTGTTGTTGCTACCAGGGGCCTTATTAACTTTCCGAGTCCAATACAGAAGGGAATGACCTATGATAAACTTCAAGTTATGCAGATATATCGTGGGATCTCCAGTTAGCTGCCCGGTAGCTTAAACTAAACCCAAACACGCTTCCATATACAACTGTGGATACTAAAATGCATGTCGGTTTCATTTTTAGATGTTAATTTCAAAAACAGAAAGCTGAATTACCAATATCAGACGTCCGGGCAATAGCATTGACATCATCTAACTGGGGAGGGAGAGACAGGGGCAAATATGAGCTGATACACTAGTGGCAATTTCTTTCTGAAGATTGTACAGACACATTGTATATCTAGAACCTCTGTTTAGATGGAAGGAGGGGAAGAGACACCAGGGAGAATGTCTTCCGATGACAACAAGAGGCCATGTCCAGTACAAGATGTAAGCACTGAGAAGATGGCCAACAATGAACCCGAGGAGAGGACCGAGGGGTATGTATGGTATAACTGATTCATGAGATCGTTTGAACGTGTTTCAACTAATGAGAGAGTTCCACATTTGTCAAGTTTGACAATAAATGATCATTGGGCATT
>OU744737.1:39458083-39763083 GCA_916613615.1 Steromphala cineraria
TGAAGAACAACACTTTGAATATAACAATTATTAAGATAAGGCCCTGTTTATCTTGATTTGAAAATCTATTGGTAGCTGTCAAACTTCCAACTAAAGGTGTATTTGTTTGCAAATATCTTTCTTAAAATTATGTATTTGTTTAGTGTAATTAAGGAAATTTACATAATATTCCTCATAGCAAGGAAACATTATGAAATATAATAAGTTAGAATAAAAAACCTAATATAATGAACGATTGACAGGTTTGCGATCCTTTCTCTTTTTTGATGAAATTTATTTCATTCCAAACAACCGGACTCAAAACATTCACTTCATTTGACTTCAGTAACGGTAGTATGAACGGGCATTGACGGAATAGAGTTACCGTTAATCTGTGAATAGTCGGCGCCATTGACAGAATAGAGTTACCATTAATCTGTGAATAATCGCCGCCATTGACAGAATAGAGTTACCGTTTATCTCTGAATAATCGCCGCCATTGACAGAATAGAGTAATCGTTAATCTTTGAATAATCGCCGCCATTGACAGAATAGAGTTACCATTAATCTTTGAATAATCGCCGCCATTGACAGAATAGAGTTACCGTTAATCTTTGAATAATCGCCGCCATTGACAGAATAGAGTTACCGTTAATCTTTGAATAATCGCCGCCATTGACAGAATAGAGTTACCGTTAATCTTTGAATAATCGCCGCCATTGACAGAATAGAGTTACCATTAACCTGTGAATAATCGCCGCCATTGACAGAATAGAGTTACCGTTAATCTTTGAATAATCGCCGCCATTGACAGAATAGAGTTACCGTTAATCTTTGAATAATCGCCGCCATTGACAGAATAGAGTTACCATTAACCTGTGAATAATCGCCGCCATTGACAGAATAGAGTTACCATTAACCTGTGAATAATCGCCGCCATTGACAGAATAGAGTTACCGTTAATCTTTGAATAATCGCCGCCATTGACAGAATAGAGTTACCATTAACCTGTGAATAATCGCCGCCATTGACAGAATAGAGTTACCATTAACCTGTGAATAATCGCCGCCATTGACAGAATAGAGTTACCATTAACCTGTGAATAATCGCCGCCATTGACAGAATAGAGTTACCATTAACCTGTGAATAATCGCCGCCATTGACAGAATAGAGTTACCATTAACCTGTGAATAATCGCCGCCATTGACAGAATAGAGTTACCATTAACCTGTGAATAATCGCCGCCATTGACAGAATAGAGTTACCATTAACCTGTGAATAATCGCCGCCATTGACAGAATAGAGTTACCATTAACCTGTGAATAATCGCCGCCATTGACAGAATAGAGTTACCATTAACCTGTGAATAATCGCCGCCATTGACAGAATAGAGTTACCATTAACCTGTGAATAATCGCCGCCATTGACAGAATAGAGTTACCATTAACCTGTGAATAATCGCCGCCATTGACAGAATAGAGTTACCATTAACCTGTGAATAATCGCCGCCATTGACCCTTTGTTTAACTCAAGCGTTATGTTGTTGGAGATGTCTTTAGGATTCTGCAGTAAAAATGATATTATTTATATAGTACAGACATAAACAAAATGTAAAAATTGTAAATGTTAATTATTGAAAGCGGTTACTTTTTGTAATGAACTGATGTAAGCATTCAGGATGTTGTTGTTTGTTATATTATCTAGGGATTCGTTTCCGTACAATACCGTTTTGATATCATATCCTTGTGTATAGAAAAACATATTTATTCTTAAGTTAAGGTAGTTTCGACAGACACACAAATATGGAAGGGCGTCCTCGTTAAAAATGGCCGCAAGAACACCTAGATATTTCAGATATGTGTCGGTTATATATATATGCATTTAAATGGATGCAACCAAGCTTGAGGTGGCAATGAATTATTTGACAAAAGCGGGTCCCGAAATAGAAATCAAAGTTACTTGGGGATACAGCTCGGCTTATCATCGTTTTAGATGGGGCAGGGATATGGCATTCGTCACTGCGACGGGTAAAGAGTTCCATGAATCAATGACTCTAGGTAAAACAAAAAGAGAATATCTCAGTCCTACAATTGATTGATTAAGTGGAAGTGCTGTTTCGTAGAGTATAGTTACTTAGCTCCGATACTGTACCTGGTACAAGTTCGTTTAGATAGTCTCATGCCATACCGTGATAAATTTTATAAAACCTCGTGAGTTTAAAACGATGCCTTTGACTTTTCAATGTGCTATAGTTAGTTACATGGTATAGTTTATCATGACTAGTGCCTCGAACTGCACCACAAATCGTTCTTAATGCATTCACATGAAGACTTTCCAGTATATTTGCTCGTTCAATCGTACAATTATCCCATATCTGCCAACCATAATCAAATAGTGGTTAAATGAAAAATCTGTATAGATAGTGTTTTACGAAACAAACGGTATTTCAAACTTCACAAACAATTGATCCTTGGTTTTATTTTCTTTATCATTTGTGGCCGGGTATATCTGTTTGGCACTGGGCCGCTAGTCAAGACGTGACAAACAAGATGGTAGTGATTTGATTTGATGGGGTTGATGAATCTGTTGCTGAGGTACAATCTGGAAATGAAATAAGTGTTTCCACCTCAGCAATAGAAATTGGAGTCATAAAACAATATATTTCAAATAAATAATTTCAACAATATCCATTTAGTATTATATCACATTCATATTGCAAGTATAATTATCACAGGAACATAATTCACATTAAAGATATAAATATTGCACTTAATAATTATTCCTATTTAAAAGCACATGGCATGGTCATTTTATTAAATTACAGAGATTATTAAATACTATTTTACTGAATTAAATAAATATTTTACAAATTAAATATTATCATTATTGGTTTATAATTATTATTTAGATAACACTAAACACCTTACAAAAGAGTATGAAAGAGAATTGAGGCAGATGGAAAAGATTAGAAAATCACCATACCTGGAAATGAAATAAGTGCTTCCACCTCAGCAACAGAAATTGGAGTGAGGTGGGATACAGGTAGGCAAAGGAAGTGGTAACAGGGGACTACAGTAGCCAATTAGAAGACAGGTAACACATCAAAGGAAGCCTTTGATGTGACCTATAAATAGAATAGGGGAAGCCCAAGAGGTGGGTAGCCTGTAAAGCTGATCTAAAAATAGAGTAGGAAGTGAAGGGAGTTGCTTGTTGGCAAGGCTCCTGAAGCAGAAGAGTACAGGTGAAAAATGTATAGGGGTGGCGTTCAATGGCAAACAACTACAACAGAAGACATATGAACATTTAACATATAATGAATGAAGAAATGATAAAAATGATAACATTATAGTGGTTTTAGGCAAAATAGTTAATTATGCCCTGTCACATTCACCCCCCTTTGGGAAATGGCGTCCTCGCCATTAACTAATCTGACAGATTAGTCTAGGTGAAAAGAGAAACAAAAATGATAAAATAATAAACTCAATGGATTATCAGAATTAGTAAAAACCTCAAAGCAGAAATACAAATAACTCATCAAAGGACCAAGCAAATCAAACCCAAACAACATTTTCCTTGACCTTGGAAATATACCTCGAGTATATACCACAAGTAATCATGTTGAATCATGCGTGTTATCCAATCCATTTGTACAATGAACTCTGAATTGCAATATTTAATATGAAACGTTCTTATTGACCTTCAACTTGAATTTTTAGAATGTAGATGGAACTTTTCTTCTGCCCGTGAGTGTAACTATCGTACTTGATAACACCTCATCAACTAACATCCTAAAGAAACTTTACCATTTTCAAAATGATATATAGCAAACTATATAATATTGATGCTGTCAGTTGAATTCGAAATGAAAAAGTTGTCAAAGATTAAAGAGTAATATTTTATGCTTGAAACTTTCAATGGAGCAGTGCCCATGCATTTTGTGAAAATTTTAAAAGAAAGTAAAAATCAAGTAACCTTGGTGCCGGTGTCGGGACATGTGACGAAAACGTTTTTCGTTTCACATGGCAGTTGTGGAAGTGATAACACACTGGTTGCTCATACCTGGCTACCAAATAACACATTGTATAACTTAAACCAACCTTATTGCGTAAAAATCATTTTAATGAACGTCTGAACAAATGAAATGTCCGTTATACAAGATCATTTGACTGGATCATACCTGATTGCAGTGTGTACGATCTTGGTACACAATGTTAACGATTTAAAGGAAAGTCATAAAGAGCACCTGTTGAAGTGTAAAGTATGTTCTTAATTCTTTATGTACACGACGTTTCCTTTGGACAGAAAAGCTTTATCTAATCTTATGATCTGTCATTTTCATATTGTAGCTTTGACATAGTTCACTTTCCAGTGCAAACACACAAACTGACAATCATTGAAAGTGTCTCTATACTTTCAAAATTAAAACCGGTATGATTTCGGCAACTTAAACAATACTCTTCAATTCATTCTGGTTTTGCAACAGCGAAGATCAATTCCATTACACTATTGAAAATGGAAAGATTGGTTGTATACTCTTTTTGTCGTGTTCATAATATCTGCTTTCTTTTACAGTTTAAAACGAGGAAATAAGAGAGAAAGCCTTGACAATGGATACAGGTGTCTCCACGCCGAGGTATGTTCATAAAAATATTTTCTCCGCTCTCCTTATGGAGTCATAATATTTTGTATTTGCTTAATAAACAGTTGATATTCTATGAAGTCAGGTTTCTGAAGAACATAACATTGTGTATTAACCTGATAAACAGTTGATATCCTCTGAAGTCAGGTTTTTGGAAAACATAGTATTTCACATTAACCTGACAAACAGTTGATATCCTATGAAGTCAGGTTTCTCAAGAACAAAAGTGTGTGTATTAACCTGATCAACAGTTGATATTCTATGAAGTCAGGTTTCTAAAAAACATAATATTTTATATCAACATGGCAAACAGTTGATATCCTATGAAGTCAACTTTCTCAAGAACAAAATATTTTGTATTAACCTGACAAACAGTTGATATCCTATGAAGTCAGGTTTCTGAAGAACATCATATTTTGTATTAACCTGAATAACAGTTGATATCCTATGAAGTCAGCATTTAAAGCCTGGAATTGTCCTAATTTGAAAATGATTAATTTTTTATTCAAATCTACGAACACACCAGTCATTGTCAGATTATTGCTATGTTAAATCGTTGTAGATTTTTTTAGGATTCAAACATCAAGAAAACCACATGATAATATCTTTCAAAGGCAATTAGATTCTCAGAGATAGAAAAATGTAAAAATAATAACTGATGTATTTGATATTCCATAGGTATGTAATAGATTAAATTCCTATTTTGCATATTGGGTCCCTGTAATATGGGCAATCAGAATATCTGCACTAGTATTTGTTAAATGTTGTGAATGGGTTGTGTAATTACACCCGTGATGACAAAAACACATTTCATCTTCTGAATCCTTAATTTCATTTCCATTCACAAGAACTTTGCACCAATGTTTAATTACGACCATTTAAATGATTTCTCTTTACTTTCTTTATTATTTTCCGAAACAAAAGTAGTAACTGAGCGTATCACTTTTTCATTGCAGTGGACAGATGTCGCACAAAGAGATCTTGAGGAGGAATTATGTCTATCTGCGAGATAATCTCACGTCGGGGGAATTGATTGATTATCTGTACCAGGAGGACGTTCTAACGCGACGAGAATACAATAAACTGAGGGATGAACGCCTTGAAGTAGAACGGACAATACAACTGATTGAACTATTGGAACGAAAAAACAGACACAAGTTCGCGACGTTTCTTCATAGTTTGGAGCGGTCCCACGCCTTTGTGATAGATTATTTAGACAACAAAACAGGTAAGATATTTCAATCACAAAATCTTTATATATCAATTGTTTAGATATTTCGAATAAAAGAACTTATTCTTAAGTATGGATATCGATTGCCTACATTCTATCAACAATCAACTCCCAGGAGAATCTTTATTTCTACCATCTCGATAGATTCTGTTTATACAAATACGGTATTGCTTTTAATTTGTGCAGACATATTGATATATCTGTTATATGACTCTCTTTATCATCATAAAACTTTCCAGGTAAAATGAAAATATTAGTATACAGGTATTGCAAGGTAATTGAATTTAGTCAAATGTTTTTTTTTTATAATTGTGTTTAATTTGTTAATTCTTATTTTAGATAATTAAAGAATAACAGCATTGCAATCACGATTCAAAACTGGTCATAACATGTAACATCATCTCACCTATTAATACAATTTTGTAGAAAATGCAATCAACCTATCGCAATTAGCCACGCCTCTTGAAATCAAGAAAGTTAACTCTTGTTAGAATGATAGTAATAATAGCAATTTCCTGCTTGGTGAACAGAGACCCATTTTGAATAACGCCCCTTGTGTCTCAGTGTTGGACAGGAAATCAACCCTTCAAACTTTTGCTTTATTCAGCAGTAACCGGTTAACCCACTAATCCAGCGAGCCGCGCCCGTTGTTGCTGAACTTAGCTGATAGTGGTCAACTAAGTTTATGCTCACTGTTATTCTTTTACGTTTAATAATTTAATTTTCACATCGAATGAACGAACATCAAAAGTTTCAAATCAAGTTTGAATAGGAAAACTGATTTGATTGGAAATTTGTTTAAATTAATAGAAATGTTTAATCAACGTTGACAAACAGCAAGGAATCTTCCACTATATTGACATTTTCTAACAGGATGACTTTAAAAAAAAAAATCATTATTGTCGTTTAAATGTTGCTGTGGTCTGTTGTATTTATCATTCATTTTGAAAATACTTCTTATAAAAATATAATTTAGAGGAAATACCTATTACAATTAGTTTTGAAAATTCTTTTAATAATTTTATCTTTTCCGAGTATTTTATTAAATCCAAAAGATAAGATTACATTAACTACATTCTTTATCGACTAATTATTACCCTTTGTTTTAATTATGGATATATGCCAACTATTTGAGGTATAATCTGTGATATATAATGAATTCAATGTCAATTGTTAGTCATCAATATTGAGTTGATTATTGTATTCCCGACAATGTTATTTAGATGTTTGATGAATATAAAAACACGTAGATATTATGATTAATGAAGCTATTATTGAATCCAATGTGTCGATGACAATTATTTTTATGATTCTTTATCATTGCATTCACAATTAACAGTCTATATGATATGATCTTGTATAGGCTAAAAATTCTTTAACCCTTAAATAACATCGGTATTCTTCCATTTCCATAATGTTGAGCACTTTGCCAAATATTTACAAGACCAATTCATACAAAACCAAACTCGTTACCATATTCGTCCTAATAAGCGCCCCCTCCCTAATAAGCGCCCCCTATTACAAATTTCCATATAACAGAGCGCCCCCCTCCCCTTTATACGTAAAATGGCCTATCTCTACTGCTTTTCCAATAGAGTCCGAAGTCACTGTATTAGTTTATCCGGGCCTGTGAATGTGTATATGCACTGAATTTCCACGATCGACCTACTTTCATTCTCGTTCAGAAACCCGACAAGTGCTAGTTTCGCTTGTCTATAACGTATTCCTAATCCCCCCCCCCCCCCCCCCCCCCCCCTTTCTGGGGTATCCTAATAAGCGATTTTGGATTTTTGCAAGCTAAGCGCCCGGGGCGCTTATTAGGACGAATACGGTATTTGTTGTATTTATATATATATATTATCATTATCATTATCAGTTAAAGCTTTGTGTTGGGAAAATGCAAACTTTTCCAGTATTGGATGTGCCCGTCCTAGATATATGCTTACTTACTGGCAGTCTGTCTCTAACAATTCATTTATCGTAAGGAGCCACAAGGCATGGACTAAGCTAAACATTTTGACCTGTGTCTTACCCTGTGGCAAGGCATTTCATCCTCATTGCACTCAGTTGACCGAACTTAGTACAAGAAAACAGGATGTATGGTCTCGATTAGCGCTAAGTAGCATATGTGAAAATATAACCTTTAGGATAATTATTTAGGTAACGCTATTAAGAATGCTGTATAAGATATTCATTCATGTCCTTTCATGGCAAAAAGTGAAAATTCAAAAATGACAAATTATTCTCCAACCTTTGAAGGTTTATCCCTGAGGAAAGAATTCCCAGTTGGTTCATGGATGAAGCGCAAACATGACAATAAGGTACACAACTGTTGCTGTTTTTATATTTCCTTTGTATTGACAGAAAATGGCTCTATAGCTATTAATGTTCTTAGACATCAAAGAGTGAAGTCATCAATGACATTATATAAACAATTAGTCACTAGTCACTTTCATTAAAGACCTAGTAATAACGTGTGCGATTATGAGACTTCATAGAAAATGATATGTTTCATGTGAGATATGGTGCCATAGGTAAATTAAAGATTATAGGGATTGTTCTTAAGAGGAGTAGTAACTCGCGACAGACTTGCCTATATAGGGTGGTCCGGAAACAACAGATCTAGCAAACTGACTTACCAACATGTCTCCAAGTGTCCTTGTGTTATCTATCAGCAGCTAAAATGACATATTTTTTATTTAAAATTTTCAGGAGCTGGAGGATGAACATGAACATGAGATTGAAGAAAAACAATTGAAACTCGAAGGTAAGATCAAGATCTTCTCATCACAATATTTATTTCGAATTCTTTCATCACTATAACCGTTTAATGGAAAATATCAAGGCTTGCAAAGTACAATGTTTATTCATAATGCAGAATATTTACGATCCCAAAACACACTCGCATGATGACCTCTATTTATGACTCACATGATGTACGTAAAAGTGTTAAATCTCGTTTGTCACTAGTGGGTCGATCTAGCCTTCAGGCTTCAGGCAGCGAGTTTCTGCTCCATGACGTCACTAATATAATAGCTGCAATCAGAAGCTTTCCTAACAACGACTCAAGAAAGAAATCGACAAGCAATTTTTTTATTTATTTTTTCAAGTGTCCTTTCCATTATAAAACATATCCTACCAATTAGCAATATCATGAATAATAATGATCCAAACCAATTACATCAACGTATGGCATATCCATACGCCAAACGTAAAGTATGCTCTCGAACTGATTTATTGGTAAACTTAGCCTTTAGTTTGACGTTATTCAGTGACGTCATTTCGATTGATACTCGAAACCCATACGACAAGGCAACTTCCGTAGAGTAAATCGGAGGGTAGGCGCACTGACTTGGAGGTTGTCTACGCTTACCTGTGTTGTTTCAGGCCTATGGCGTAATAAACATGATGACGTCACAATGCTTTGACATCACCCTTTGAGAGGTCAAGGGTAGTGCAGTGTTCAGAGATGTACATTTTCATGTAAAAGTAATGAAAAATCATTTTGGATGATAAATAAAATCGCACCATCGTCTTCTGATATCAAATGTATCAACACTCGTTGATAGAATTAAAATATTTTCGGATATGTATTACTTTTATCAACTTGAGAGATTCTCTCTTTATAATTGCTGCTTTAAAAAACACACGATTAATGGAATGTTTAGTTTGAAGACTAATAACTATTTTCTTTTAACAATAGAAGAAAGGAATATTGAGTGCAAGATCAATTTAAAGTTGCAAAAGCAGCATGAAAAACAGCCTGTTAATATCTTTTCTTCACATACACTTGGATACTAGACATGTTCACTACGCTAAATCCTGCGTTTAACTTTGATGATGTTAAGTCAAAGATTTTCATGGATAAACATATATGGAATAATGTGCAATATGCTCAAGACATTGATTTAAATGTTTACTTTTACAAATAAAAAGCTTTTTCTGTCTTGTCTTGGAATTGAATGCTTAAGGATGTTTGGTTTCTCTTTGGATTCCAAATATATTTAATATTCTTTCTCAAACTCAAGGTAAAAATCAAGATCGTCTCGTCAAATTCAAATGAAAAGGTCTCCCTAGCGCAAAATGATAGATATTGCGTTTGGTATATGTCTTTGATAAAAATTCATTTGACTCTCATTATTCCACTTGACAGTACAATATCATTTTATTTTTAGCTCACCTTTACAAAGTAAATGTGAGCTTATGTCATGGCGCTTCGTCCGTCGTCCGTCTGTCTGTCCGTCCGTCCGTCCGTCCGTCCGTCCGTCCGTCCGTCCGTCCGTAAACTTTCAGGAAAAAGACTACTTCTCCTAAACGAATGCAGATATCATTCTGAAATTTTAGTATGTTATACCCATGGTGATTCCTCACAGAAAGGTAGACGTCTCAGTTTTGAGAATCCAAGATGGCCGCCATGGCAGCCATATTGAATTTTCAATTAGATTTCAGGAAAAAGACTACTCCTCCTAAACGAATGCAGATATCATTCTGAAATTGTAGTATGTTATACCCATGGTGATTCCTCACAGAAAGGTAGACGCTTCAGTTTTGAGAATCCAAGATGGCCGCCATGGCAGCCATATTGAATTTTCAATTAGATTTCAGGAAAAAGACTACTCCTCCTAAACAAATGCAGATATCATTCTGAAATTGTAGTATGTTATACCTAGGTGATTCCTCACAGAAAGGTAGACGTCTCAGTTTTGAGAATCCAAGATCGCCGCCATGGCAGCCATATTGAATTTTCAATTAGATTTCATGAAAAAGACTACTCCTCCTAAACGAATGCAGATATCATTCTGAAATTGTAGTATGTTATACCCATGGTGATTCCTCACAGAAAGGTAGACGTTTCAGTTTTGAGAATCCAAGATGACCGCCATGGCAGCCATATTGAATTTTCAATAAGATTTCAGGAAAAAGACTACTCCTCCTAAACGAATGCAGATATCATTCTGAAATTGTAGTATGTTATACCCATGGTGATTCCGCACAGAAAGGTAGACGTTTCAATTTTGAGAATCCAATATGGCCGCCATGGCAGCCATATTGAATTTTCAATTAGATTTCATGAAAATGACTCCTTCTCCTAAACCAATCTAGATATCATTTTCATATTAGTATGTTATACCTATAGTGATTCCTCCCACAAAGGTAGACGTTTCAGTTCTAAGAATCCAAGACGGCCGCGATAGCAGCCATATTGACTTTTCAGCTGCAGATGACACATCATTATTACTAAATTTTAAGCTTTCATCAAGTGATCACTGGCACCTTATAAATTCTCTAATTTGAACTTACTAATCATAATATTATCTTGAATATGGAATATTTAAGATTGTCATGCAAGTTGTTCTATATTTTTAAGTGTTTCTAAAACATTAAGATGAAAGACAAACATAATTAATTAATTTGTTTAAAAAATTTATGGCAACTAGCTGCAAAAACCCAATGACATTAAACATCATGTTGAATTTTAAACAATGGTATCTCCCTTTAAATACCACACAAAAGGGGTCAACCAGAGTTAAGATATTCCTGTTGAGTCCACTATGCATTTCTAATACACATCCCGATACAGGCTGCTAGCATCACAGTCTCAGCTGCTAGCATGTTGCATAATCAACCTGACCCAATTGATATGGTAGAGCATTATGCTATATGGCCATGTGTATGCAATAAGAGTTATGGAAATTAGACTTGTATTCTCATGACAGTGATATGTTCTTTCTAAGAAAAACAACTTACACAAAATTTGTCAACAATCAGCTTTGTGTTTAGCAATCTACATGATAAGTTGATGTGGAAAGATTTTGCATCAGGTTCCAGTTCCTGTGTTTTACTCATATTTGTACCATTTCTATATCTAACAGAAGTTCTTCTTGACACAAAATCAATTTAGGACATAAGCTAACTATATTTTGTGAAATTATATATATTTTTCACAACAATTCATGTTCTCTCCCGTCAAGTCTTTTAATACCACACATAAGGGCTTAGCCAGAGTTCAGGTTAACATGCTCGGCACACTAGGGTGCTTCTCCAAATATACGTACACAAAGCCAAATACACAAATTGCTACACTCTCCTTAAAGGGGCAGTAGCACGTTTTTAGAGGGAATATAAGGTGATGTCAGGAAAATGAAAATTAATGGTTCCAATTGAAAGGTAATGTATTTAAACCAAATGGAGCAGTAATAATTCAAATATATAATGTAAAGTTTAGCCATGCGATTCTTTTTCTTACACAAAATGAATTAAAGGTGTTCACACAAAAATGGCCGCCAATGGATTTTAGGTAAATCTTCATACTTTGTTCTCTGACTATGAATGATTGGCTTGTGTAATGAGATTTTGGACACTATCAAAGTAATACATTTAGCGTTAACATACAATTATCAGTGAAAATTTTTAAATATAAAATTCTCAAAAAACGTGCTACTGCCCTTTTAAGGATCTTGGGCTAGCAGCCCTGCCTGCTTGTATGTTGCATAGTAATCCTGACCTAATTGATAAATAGAACATAATGGACTTTATGGAAAGTATATAAATTGTCTTTATGAAAAATATACTTGTATTCTAATAATAGTAATACTTTTTACAAATAGCAATTTAAACAAGTCAAGAATCAGCTTTTGTGTACAACAATCTGCATGATGAGTTAATATTAACAAGTCAAGAATCTGCTTTTATGTACAGTAATCTACATGATAAGTTAATAATAGAGGTATTTTGTATCAGGTTCCAGTTCCAATACCATGTGTTTTATAAATACCTGTAAAACTTAATGATAATTATATCATGCTGAAGGGGTTCTGGGAACAACATGTCATCATAGAAGTCATTATTTTTCAATTAGATTTCAGGCCAAGTACTACTCCTACTAAATCAATTAAGATATCATTCTGAAAAGTGAGTATTTTTTTATATAGTGATTCCTGACAAAGACGCATTTATTTTATTATCAAGAATCCAAGATGGTCAATATGTCAATTATATTGAATTTTCAATTAGGTTTCATGAAATTCATTGAAAAGAATACATTTCCTGATCAATCAAATCAATGTCATTATATTTGTATTGATACGCTTGTTGTAATATTTATCAACACTATAAATACAGTTACAAAAAAATGTATGAATCATCTTTATCTGCGAACAGCCTGAGACATGACTGTTTTAATAAATCTTTTTTAATAAAACATAAAATGATAAAAGTTGTTCACTCCATCAGTGGGTTACATAATTCCTGAGACTTCATATATGGCAAATAACATAGCCAGTGAGGGATAAATATACATTTTTAAATCATCTATATCTGATTACGGTCTGAACAATGATTATCTAGATAATTATAATGATCATTCAATTCAAACAAATCCTTTTCAAAAGCATTTAAAATGATTAAATTTGTTCACTCCCAACACTAACTGTAAGGCTTTTTACTCCTTTGTTCCAATGCAATTAATTTATTCCAAATTGAAAATTTTGGTTAATGAATAACTAATTATCTTTTATTTTGTTTGTCATGCTAATAAAAGATATAATATTCATCTTCAAAACAGCATTCATTAAACAGCTGTCTGAACAAATTTTATTTTACAAAGTCTTTCTCACCAATTCTCTCTGTTAGTTAAGATACTTCAATAAACATATTACTGAGTTGACCTCCAGATTATTTCCATTGCAAACCTCTCTTTTACCCCCACCCCTTCTATCCCCCCCCCCCCCCCCCCCAACCACCCCCTTTCCCCTCCTATCCTTCCAGCCCCTCTCCTGCAACTCTCCTCTAAAGGGTATCTGTATTGCATATTGAAATGAGGGGAGGACACTCACTATATGGAATAACAGTAACTTACATAAGAGGATAAGTTACATTAGCTACATGCAGGTGCAAGAGGTCATCATAGGTCATCATATCTAGTAATTAGCATAAACCCCCATGTTGCTAGCCTATTCTGACCAATCACATTGCACTAACATATGTCAAGATTTAAGATATTCAGAAATCTACAGTTAGAATTACATGGGACATTGACCTGGACAGTTTACTTTGGCAATTGGACTTATCACTAGCTGAATTTGTGATTTGTGTCAGAGGGATATATTCCAAATGTTTATGTGCATCATCTTTTTAGTTCTTTGGAAGTTGAGAGTGTGACTAAATGAATACTCCCAAACCAATCAAGATATCATAATGAAATTAATACAGATGCCCACATAATAAAAGTAGCATTTTGAAGATTAAAAAGTCCAAGATGGTCACCAATTCAGCCATAGATATACAAAAAACTTATACAAAAACCTACTGCTTGTTAACAAATCATGATTATATCATTCTTGTATTAATGTTTGTTCAAGCTCTAGTGGTTTCCAACAGAAGAATAGCATTTTAAACGATAAAAAAATCATGATGGCAGCCATAATCAATTATCATATAAAAGATGGTTACACAATTAAACTATATTACCACATCATTCATTTTAAGGTGAGCTTCTGTACCCTCGGTACTTTTATTTATATTTACTTCAATAACATGTGTATGACAAAGAGGAACTATGCAAATGATGTCCCTGTACTTAAATGCAGTTAATTTTCAGTATAATGCAATCAACATGATAACTGAACTTCTTTTCAGTATAATATGCAAAAAGTCAAGAAAGTGGATATTATCGATGACAGTTGTAGTGATATATAATTTTGTGTTAATGATTAATTAAATGCGATTTATGAAAATGTATCTATCAATAAGTATCGTATTTCTGAGCCAATTCTTTTCTAATGGCATTTGTATAAAGTGAGTATTTTCTTGGTTCAATATCAGTGCCATACCTTTTTACACTGACATTAAGTGTATTGTTTACAGAATATTTGCGCATATGTGAGACAGCATTTGAGTTTGCCTTAAACATATTCAACTCTTATTTCAGTTCGAGAGTTGCACAAACCGCAGATGCCAGCAGTTATGGATGGTGAGTTTGTAAATGTCTTAAGCTTTTCAAAGATAAAGTTAATGTTTCGATGATGTTGACGTATCATCACCTCGTCGTACGTAGTCAATTATTATGAAAAATGTTTTTGTAATAAAAGTCATAAAAAAAATAAAAATGTTTGCATAATTTGAAAGGGTTTGCAATAACACTCTAGTTTATCAATATGTTCTTTTTGCAGAATCAACAAAGAATCAGATTATGGGTCTATGGAGTAAGTAATATCTTGCCTCCACTCTATTTTACTTAAAACGATGTTTAAACACATCAAATAGTCAGTGATTTTTCGAGGAATGAAACTTTTATAACTTTTGTTTACCCAAATGCTCCTAAAAAGTTGTCAGATTTTAATGACGATATTGTTTTGTATCGAAAGCTTTCTATTTACAACTTGGTAATGTTGTTTGTTTCTGTTAATCATCTGTGTGCTGCAGACAAAACTCAAGAAGAAGTTGATTTTCTGACCTCTGGTATGATCCACGTATCTGCGGTGGACAAGGTGGTCGATATGCTGAAGAGGGGGAGGAACTGGGTGACCATTACAGGCAATGCTGGTGATGGGAAAACCATCCTTGGTTATCTGGTGATGAGGCAACTCCGGACAAGTATGACTGTATTCAACATTGAAGAACCCGAACAATACAGACTGCTTTCAAAGCTCCGAGAAGACCGTGTGATCATGTTTGATGACAGATTCGGTGCCTTCACTTCCGACAAGGTCCTCATTGATAAATGGAAGAGTGTGATAGATGATATCCACAGGCGCTTCGATCGTAACGTGTCACAAACAAAGGTCATATTTATCAGCAGGAAGAATGTGGTGAAGGAAGCTCGGCTGTATCTGGGACATTTTCAAGGCACAGTTTTTGATCCTGAAAATCTTGTTGATTTGAGCTCAGTGAAGAATCGAGATGAAAGGCTTCAAATACTCGACTACTACCTAAAGCACGGGGGAATTGAAGTAAGTCAAGATTTGAAACACAAAGTGGTTGATTTATCAATAGCACATGGGTTCCCCCATTGTGCAATGATGTACTCAAAATTGAAAGCCAAGAAACCTGATCTTGATATTGAAAGTTTTTTCAAGACACCAATCACTTTCCTAGACATTACAACAGAGTATTTGTATGAGCAGAACTGCAGAGATCTTTTTAATCTCATGATCGAGAACGATGGACACTTTAATGCATACGACATGAATGACGTTGAAAGAAGAAGATCATTGCTGAAAGTAGAACGTGAGCAAGAAGGCAGCTACATCACTGAGTGGAAGGATGGGGTTTGTGTGTTTGCCCATCCATCTATCTACGAGAGTGTACTGAGTGTCATCTGTAAAACAGACCCTTTGTTCTGCGTCCAACACGCAACACTCTCCGTGATAAGACAGAAACTTACTCTCACATTTGACGAAATGCGAAAGTCACCAACACTTATCAATGTGAAACCTGTACCACCAGTACTGCGAGCTCTAGCCGAGAGGTTCCAACCTGAGATTCTGGAGGGAAACTACAGCGTGTTCACTCACGGATTCTGTGACAACAGCGATTTCGTTAGAGAGCTGCTAACAGCTTGCGTGTATTCTGGGAATGGTGCCACAGAACAGGTCAGTTTAATCTTAAAACTGTTTATAGAACCAGAATGGCATGATATGGGAGAAATGACTACAGCATACTTTTAGAATGTCTTATTTAAATTTAACATCATGACGTTCCCTGATAATATAGGGCATGATGATAAGACATAGAAAATATAAGGATATTATAGGAAATTCAGAACACAAAATGAATCCTCCTGCTAATCATTTGTTTTTTCATTACTTTACTAACACAGACAAATCTGTAAACATTAATTCTTGCAAATTACCTTGTAGAATCGAAGTGGTGGATCTGATGCTGAAGACGAGGCTAGTGGTCTTGGAGCTGCATCCTCTGTAACCGTTCAGGATTCACCACAAGAACAAACCACCAGGGCTCTCGCAGGTCTTTTCCACTCCAGTATTAAATAATATATGATCACAATGTTGCCATCAAAACATTAAAGGCTTCTTAATTATGAATAGAATTGTGCTTTCAACATGCAACAAATCTTTGAAAGGGTTTTTCTAAATTGTACTGTACATCAATGTACTCAGTGTGACTGACTAGTCATCAAGTAATTGTACATCTGATTATAAACTTTAATAACCTAGGATTGTTATAGATAAACGCCTTGTGCATCCACTTGTAAGTTAACTTTTCTATAAGACAATGTGACTTCTATCTCTACTAAAGTATTCTTGGTGTCCTTTACGTCAAATCATCAAGTTTAGCTTATTTATTGTTTGTAGGAGAGAAAACAAACAGTCGTTATACTACCTTCGACATCTATCACAAATCCACTTATTTAACTTGATAATTATTTTCATTGCTTTACGTATCATTGTTAGATGTTGGTAGTTTACATCTATATCCGAAGCTTCTTGTTCTTTTCAAACCAGACCCTGATACTCTGGCCCATCAGATTGCCCAACATCTCGTCTCAACACCCGAAAGAGGCGTGGTCGCTCACTCACAGCTACAACTGGAGTCCTTACCAGAGGCAACAGGCTCTCAACGATATGCTGGTATTTAATTAGATCAAGTTTCTTCATCAATTTGGACACAAGCTATCCCCTTAGGGAACACCCTCCCAAAATATTGTAATATCTTTACATGTTATGTTGTAGTTTCGCAATTATGGCTAAACGAGGTATGTGATTCATTGCTCAAATGCTGACTCGTCACTTTTAATGTTTTGTGTGTAAAGGAATATAACTTTGCAATAGACATAGGTATTACTGTCATAAGGTGATACAGTACATGAAGAGAAAACTGTTTGCAGTACACCAGCATCTTACCGTCAATGTGATGCAGCAGCAGTTTGGAGATGTATCTGTGGAGGCTGACACTATTGGGAACATGACTCTTGGAGGCCAGCAGCATATCCACCAGACACATCCCACCCAGCAGCAGAAGGAAGAAACACAACGAGGTAGAGTAGATTTATATTTAGTTGAGTCCTTGTTCAAAAGCTTCTGTCTCTTCGCACGACTTGAGAGATAATTTATTCAATTTCAGGACGATATGATTCGCATACGAATGATCACTACGTTTTCATTTAATTGTCTAATAATGATTAAGTGAGATGATGTTTGGTCAAATATCATCAGAACCTTTGAAACCAGATTAATAATCGTTCAGATCTCAACGATATTCAGATTTGCTAAAAGGTTAAGTGGTATAGAAAATGTTTCCTTTTTACAGATGGAACTTCTGCATCAAATAAGGTAAGCACATACTACTAAACTCTTGCTTGTTGTCCATCATCTCGTCATATTGTTTCCTTTTTGTCTTTCGGATTGCATGATAACTCCGCATCTCCTCCCCGACTCTCTATCAACTCCTCCTCCCTCCACATCAACTATCAGATCCTCTATCAACCCCTCCTCCCTCCACATCTCCTCCACGACTCTCCATTAACCCCTCGTCCCCGACTCTCTATCAACTCCTCCTCCCTCCACATCTCCTCAACGACTCTCTATCAACCCCTCCTCCCTCCTTTCCTTTTTACAGATGGAACTTCTGCATCAAACAAGGTAAGGAAATACTGCTAAACTACTCGACTCCACATCTCCTCTCTGACTCTCTATCAACCCATCCTTCATCCACATCTCCTCCCCGACTCTCTATAAACCCCTCCTTCTACACATATACTCTTGTGACTATCTATCAACCCCTCTTCCTCCACATCTCCTCCCCGACTCTCTTTTTGACCCTCTGACCTCCACATCTCATCCCCGACTCTCCGTCAACCCCTCTTACCTCCACATCTCCTCCCGGACTCTCTATCAACACCCTCCACCCTCCACATATCCTCCCTGACTCTTTATCAACCTCTCTTAACTCCTCATCTTCTCGCCGACTCTATCAAGCCTTCCTCCCTCCACATCTCCTCCCTGACTCTCTCTCAACCCCTCCTCCCTCCACATCTCCTCCCCGACTCTCTATCAACCCCTCATACCTCCACATCACCTCCCCGACTCTCTATCAACCCCTCCTCCCTCCACATCACCACCCCGACTCTCTATTAACCACTCCTCCCACCACATCTATTTTCGAATATCTATCAACCCCTCCTCCCTCCAGATCTCCTCCCCGACTCTCTATTAACCCCTCTTTCCTTCACATCTCATCCTTGACTCTCTATCAACCCTTCCTCCCTCCACATCACCTTCCCAATTCTCTATCAACCCATCCTGTCTCCACATCTCCTCCCCGACTCTCTATCAACCCATTACCCCTCCACATCTCCTCTCCAACACTCTATTAACCCATTCCCTCTCCATATCTCCTCCCCGACTCTCTATTAACCCATTCCCTCTCCACATCTCCTCCCCGATTATCTCTTAACCCCGTTTTTCTCCACATCTCCTCCCCGACTCTCTAAAAACCCTTCCTCCCTCCACATCTCCTCCCCGACTCTCTATCAACACATCCTCCCTCCACATCGCCTCTCCGAAATTATGTCAATCTCTTCTCATTCCACACCACTTCCATGATTTTTATCAACTGTTTTTCCTCCAAATCCTCCCCCAATTCTTTATCAACTGTCGATCCCGCCCTCCATATTTTCTCCCAAGACTTCTATTAAACCTCTCCTTTTCCCGACTCATTGTAAATCTTTTCCTGGATTCATCGTCGCACATACCAACTCGCATTATTTCAATTTTTATCTCCCTTTAAATATTCTCAGCGACGTATCTTATCTTCTCCTAAACCCCACACCTTAGATCTGGACCATATATATTATTATTTTACGTGTTAGTCTCAAACCTCAGAGATGATAGATATTTCAGTTCCTGATAATTAAGATGCAAGATGTTTTGTTTCACTTTTTGCTGACACTTTTTGCTGAGACAAATCTTACATGTACATCGTGTAATTGTGATGTTATCTGGTTGCTAATTTACACTTTTTATCATGTAACACCTTGTTCAGCCAGTGAAAATACACGGGCGCCTTGGAAATTTTATTTTGAAAGTATATTTTAGACAAAAATCCACATTGGTCAACTACATGAAAACACAATCCTTTTTCATAATCAAGTAATCAATGATGTCATAGATATCATTTATTATAAATCTTAGAAATAAATACCATTTAATAGTGAACGAACGTAATAATGTTATCATACTATGGGATCACACTATCTTGAATAGTACAGATTCTTGTACTTTTCGGCCGAGTCCCATGCGCCAGCAATGACAATACCAACAGCTAACCAACTTTCCCATTTGCCATCCACAAACATGGAGGTCAAACAAGTGGCAGTTACGTTTATTACCCCTTTGATATATGTCAATTGGCACAGCTTCCAAAGCTGAATGTATTGGAGATAAATGCCATTTAGATAATGAACAAATGTTACAATGATCACACTATCTTGAATAGTACAGATTCTTATAAATCATCAAAATCACATCACTTGACGTCAAGTGTCAATGTTATGGTCAGGGGTGAAATGGCAAGACGGATGATTCTGGATAATAAATTAACTCACACTGGTTCTCCTGATATGAAATAAATACTGATATCATAACTGTTATGGTAATACTTTTGTTAAGTCTCTATTTTCTTGTTAATATACAATTAGTTATAACAAATGCCTTGTTTTGCAGACACAAGAGAGACGACATGTTGATGCATTGAGCGATGACAACAGGACGATGCTGTCAACAGCTGTTCTAGGGAAGAAGACGCCCGCTGTCCTTGCTCTAGTTAAGCACGGCGCTGATGTTAATATAGATGAAGGGTTGGGAGTCACTCCACTCATGCATCTTTATAAACAGGATAAGGTTGATATTGAATCCATGATATCGATATACATGAACACTGCAGGATCAGCTGACATCAACCAACCAGATGAAATAGGAGTGACCCCACTTCACTGGTTGAGTAGAAACAGCAGTGTGTCAGTTGATGACATCAAACAGCTGATTGTAAAGGGCCGCGGCGACATCAACAGGCCGGATGATTTCGGCTACACACCTCTTCACTATCTATGCACGAGGAATCTGGACATCAAATCTCTCGTGTCCCTGATACAGGCAACTGGAGGCAAAGTTAACCAAGCTGACAAGACTGGCAACACCTCTCTCCACTACCTCAGTGTGACAAACACACAGAGCGCTGACTACCTGCTGAAGAACATCCCTGGAGCAGATGGCCACGCAGCAAATGTCGTCGGAATTTCGGCAATAGATTACTTGCGGGGAAATGGTAAACTTTTACTTTAATCTTTGATAGTTTTAATTATCCTTTAAATCTAATAAAATCACCTGAATAGCTTATGGTATGGCAAGTCGGACGGCGCCATTCAAACAGAAGTTTCACTACTCTGACTTCCTTTTCTCCAGACTAACCATTGACTAACGAAAACTGAAATCTTGTGTACACAGCCTTGACTGATAAGGTTAAGATTTTGTGACCCTGGGACCCATGCCTTCTTGTGTAGTCTTTGAATTCACGTTTGTTATAATCAGTTAATATTATTTAAAGAAAGAATATATCGTTTTGACAATGTATCCTAGCAATGTATTTATAATAGAAGATTATATTTGCAGTATGTTTATACAATTAAAAAAACTTAACATGAAGAATGCAACAACAAAAGTAAAAGACAAATTCTAATTATGTATTATTTATTACTTTTCAGCAAAACCATCCCACCTGTATGTAACAGCACCGTTGACCCAAACATCTGAAGATCTAGTGATCAAACTCAATGGTGGAGATTCGGAGTCGATTCCTGTGCAAGGTAATACTGATGCCAAGAAAAGTTCATATATAGACTAGTTTATCATGTTCTGAGAATTTCATTCAACATGATATTTCAAGTGAAAGGGAAATTAACTCTATCTTTACACTTTCATGAGAACAAAACTTTATTGATAACATTATTGAAACAAGAACAATTTATTGGATGGCTTCATTCGAATGAATAGCATGTCAAGTGTTAAATAGTCGTTTAATGGCTGACGTCATTTGTCTCTGATGTGATATCAGGGTCGTCAGGGTTGAGCAGACCATTATCAGCATTATTTGAAGCATCCCGGGTACTTTTAGCAAGAGGTGTTTTTCTTGATTATTCTTCCAATTTTAGCGATAACAACGAGTACAGTCTGTAAATCGGTTGAGCTGCAGTTTGGACCCTACTAGCAAATATTCTCATTGGATATAAGAGTACAATCTCCTACCAAACTATCCATTATCGATCTTCTATGTATGACAATATATTGTGTCTGTTGATACACGGACTCACTGACTCTTGAAGCGTTCATAAAATATCTCAATGAATCCTACTTATAAATTCCAGAGTCCTCTTAGCCTTTCAAGATACATGGATCAAACACAATAGTGAACTCTGTGCATTTGCTTAAATTTATCCTCTATTGTTAATTTCGCTTATGTTGCAGAAGCTGGCGGAGTGACACGGTCATTGATCTCTGTGTTATGTAAGTATGCTAGTCACAAACTTATCATTGATCTCTGTGTTAAGTAAGTATGCTAGTCACAAACTAATCATTGATCTCTGTGTTAGGTAAGTATGCTAGTCACCATCTTATCATTGATCTATGTGTTAGGTAAGTATGCTGGTCACAAACTTGTCATTGATCTGTGTTAGGTAAGTATGCTAGTCACAAACTTATCATTGATCTCTGTGTTAGGTTACTATGCTGGTCACAAACTTATCATTAATCTCTGTGTTAGGTAAGTATGCTAGTCACAAACTTATCAATGATCTCTGTGTTAGGTAAGTATGCTAGTCACAAACTTATCAATGATCTCTGTGTTAGGTAAGTATGCTAGTCACAAACTTATCATTGATCTCTGTGTTAGGTAAGTATTCTAGTCACAAGCTTATCATTGGTCTCTGTGTTAGGTAAGTATGCTGGTCACAAACTTATCATTGATCTCTGTGTTAGGTAAGTATTCTAGTGACAAACTTATCATTGATCTCTGTGTTAGGTAAGTATTCTAGTGACAAACTTATCATTGATCTCTGTGTTAGGTAAGTATGCTGGTCACAAACTTATCATTGATCTCTGTGTTAGGTAAGTATTCTAGTCACAAACTTATCATTGGTCTCTGTGTTAGGTAAGTATGCTGGTCACAAACTTATCATTGATGTCTCTGTGTTAGGTAAGTATGCTGGTCACAAACTTATCATTGATCTCTGTGTTAGGTAAGTATGCTGGTCACAAACTTGTCATTGATCTCTGTGTAAGGTAAGTGTGCTGGTCACAAACTTATCATTGATCTCTGTGTTAGGTAAGTATGCTGGTCAGAAACTTATCATTGATCTCTGTGTTAGGTAAGTATGCTGGTCACAAACTTGTCATTGATCTCTGTGTAAGGTAAGTATGCTGGTCACAAACTTATCATTGATCTCTGTGTTAGGTAAGTATGCTGGTCACAAACTTATCATTGATCTCTGTGTTAGGTAAGTATGCTGGTCACAAACTTATCATTGATCTCTGTGTAAGGTTAGTATGCTGGTCACAAACTTATCATTGATCTGTGTTAGGTAAGTATGCTAGTCACAAACTTATCAATGATCTCTGTGTTAGGTAAGTATGCTAGTCACAAACTTATCATTGATCTCTGTGTTAGGTAAGTATGCTGGTCACAAACTTATCATTGATCTGTTTTAAGTATGTATGCTAGTCACAAACTTGTCATTGATCTCTGTGTAAGGTAAGTATGCTGGTCACAAACTTATCATTGATCTCTGTGTTAGGTAAGTATGCTGGTCACAAACTTATCATTGATCTGTGTTAGGTAAGTATGCTAGTCACAAACTTATCAATGATCTCTGTGTTAGGTAAGTATGCTAGTCACAAACTTATCATTGATCTCTGTGTTAGGTAAGTATGCTGGTCACAAACTTATCATTGATCTGTTTTAAGTATGTATGCTAGTCACAAACTTATCATTGATCTGTGTTATGTAAGTATGCTAGTCACAAAGTTATCAATGATCTCTGTGTTAGGTAAGTATGCTAGTCACAAACTTATCATTGATCTCTGTGTTAGGTAAGTATGCTAGTTACAAACTTATCATTGATCTCTGTGTTAGGTAAGTATGCTGGTCACAAACTTATCATTGATCTGTGTTAAGTAATAAGTATGTATGCTAGTCACAAACTTATCATTGATCTATGTGTTAGGTAAGTATGCTGGTCACAAACTTATCATTGATCTGTGTTAAGTATATATGTATGCTGGTCACAAACTTATCATTGATCTCTGTGTTAGGTAAGTATGCTGGTCACAAACTTATCATTGATCTCTGTGTTAGGTAAGTATGCTGGTCACAAACTTATCATTGATCTCTGTCTTAGGCAAGTATGCTGGTCACAAACTTATCATAAATCTCTGTGCATGCGTTAGGTAGGTATGCTGGTCATATATTTATCATTTGGACAGTGAAGTGACAAAGAGTTAAACATTTGAAAACACTTTTTTTTACAACATCATTAATATGGGATCATATTTTCGGTATTATGATATTAATGAAAACAAATATCTTTGAAGCTAAGTTGTGAATCGGACATGTGTCACTAGCTAGATTTAGTTTGTATTTATCTAACTGTATTGGAGCGGCCTTGATATAAGCCTTTCAGATCTTGTTGGCCAATTTGTTCATGTATATATAGATCATATTTGGGTTTTTTTTGCATTAACACATTGTGATTATGTAAAAGGTCGTTTGTGAATATCTTAATCGAATTTCACGAATTCCACATAATTTATTTAATTACACCCGTTCTGCCTAGTCTATCCGGCTAAAATTTGAAATGTTTCACATAAAGCCAGGCCATGTCAAGATGTTAAAGACATATGTTTTACATATCGATCATAGGTGATTTTTAACGGGATGCAGAAAACCCGTACCCAAAACGAACTCGTCCCCACCGGAAATTCGTACCCACGGAAGATTCGTACCCAAAAATATCGGAGAACTCGTACCCATATTTTTTTTTAGATAAATAGATAATTAGTTATTAATTAATTGTGTTGTTTGAGTGTTTAGTGTCATTACAATGACAAGCTTTGGGTTACATGGATTAAAGGGGCAGTAGCACGTTTTATGGAGGTATATAGGGTGATGTCAGGACAATGAAAATTAGAGGTTCCAATTGAAAGACAATGTATTTAAACATTTTTGACATTTGTTGTATTTTATTCATTGTTTGGTAATAACGTAAAATAATAATATATTTATGATATATATGCATCTTAAACCAAAAATAAAAAAATGGGTACGAGTTCTCCTGCAGATTTGGGTACGAGTTTTCCGATTTTTGTGGGTACGAGTTCAGTTTGGGTACGAGTTTTCCTACAGCCTTTTTAACAGCTCCTGAAACACCCTAGTGTCTTCTCTAGCAATATAGTACTGTTACAAAAACACCAAGTCAGTGTCACTACCATTAATCTGGGGAAAATGCTCTCTTTAGATTTTTGCTATACCATCTTCCAATATTTTAACATTCATCATTTCCAGTTTTGTTTCTGTTAAGATAAAAGGCCCCGCTAGTGGTTAACTACAACTAAACGAAATATTCCGCACCTATTCTCTCTCTTACAATTTACACTATATTTACAAATCATAAATCGAAATCAGAATGAACTGTAAATCAGAATAGATCAACAAATAATTGAATCATAGATTGCCAGAATGTATGTATTAAGTTCTAGTAACGCTTTTTTAAACATGTATTTGTATGCTAATCGTCATAATTCACTGAGAGAAGGTGAAAACCAACCAGGATGCAATCGACAAACTAATCTCGTTGTTTTATTACAGATAAAATCATAAGTTTTTAATCGAAAACCACTGAGTGAAGTCGAGTAAAAGTGAGTAAAATAATCACAATTAAAACGTTATCACACAAACCAAGAGTCGGGCGTTCTGGATTTGGTATGCTTAAAACATATCTATTCATGATAAAATACATAAAAGGATTGGCCAACAAGCTCTAAAGATGCTGTGCAAAGAGACGTAAACTTTGGAAGTGAAAAATAATTCAGTTGGTCACGGATGTACAGTCGGGGGTATTCATGAGCCACGCTCACTTATTAGCTGATCTTGCCTGTAAGGCCCGATGGGTTTATGGCATGGCATGGTGTCTGGCGTCCGTCCGTCCGTCCATCAGTCTGTCCGTAAACTTTGTGGTATTTCGACTTCTTCTCCAGAACCATAAGGCCTAGAAAGCTGACAATTGGTGTACAGACTCCTTGTCTAGTGAGGATTAAACATTGTAGTTTTGGTGGGCTTGTGGCCCCTAATAAAGGCCACAGGGGCCACACCCTAAAAACATATTTTCATCTTCTTCTCCAGAAGCAATGGGCCCAGAAAGCTGTTACTTTGTATACAGACTCCTTGACTAGTGAAGATTATAAATTGTAGCTTTGTGGCCCTGTTGCCACACCCTAAGGCAAAATTGTCACAGATAAAAACATAAGTTCTTAACCAAAAACAACTAATGAAGTTGAGTAAAATTGAGGAGACAGTTCACAATTAAGACGTAATCACACAAATCAAGAGTAATCACACAAACCAAGAGTCGGGTGTTCTTGATTCGGTATGTAGTGACCACTGTCCAATATATGGAGGTTATCATGAGAGTGTGTCTTGGGATTGTAAAAATTCTGCATTAGGAATAAACATTGTATTTTTGCGAGCCTTGGCGAGCTAAATACATAGTGTTTATTCCTAATGCAGGATATTTACGATCCCAAAACACACTCGCATGATAGCTTCTTTTTCATACAATGTCATTCTAAAATTTAATTCGATAATACTGATAATACTTTTTTTGTGGTTGATGTTGTTTTAAGATTCGCTCATTGATATATGCAAATGAACAGAGCGACTCTGACGGTGAATTGACAAAATATAATTCCTCCTTATAAATGCCTTTTATTGCCGTTTGAGCTGTTTTGTCACGACAAGTTTTGCAATTTCAAAATCTATAAAATACGATGATTTTAAAAACTAAAAACATTTTAAATGGTCTTTGGGTTGATCGAACTGATATTCTTTAATCCGACGTCATCGAGAGGACAAGTCAATCTCACCAAGGGGAAAGAGTTGTTTCCCTTCGGCTACTTGACAATGGCAGCTTGCATTGATACAACCATTGAAGAACATTGATGGCCGGAGAGCTTAATTAGATGATAGTCTGTGGATTTCCAATTCAAACTAAACAATATTAAAGCAAAGAACACCATTCAACTCGTGAGGACTGTGTTTTGGAACTACTAAGTCATGTAAATAGGTTAGTATCAATGCAGTGTTGTTATTTCTTAGATCAATGTGAATGATTTAATTAATGATACGTATAATGATTTAACATTTAAATGCATATCTTTTATCAATCTAAATACCCTACCTTGGACTGCCACAATTTAAACATCAACCCATTTCTAAAGACTGAATCAAAAGCTGACTTTAGATCTATTTAGCACAGTAAACTCTAGCCTTGTGAAGATTAAGATATTTCAAAATTATAGTGTCTAATACAAAAATATTATCAGTAGTTTGTATGCCTTGTCTAAAACCTGATTGTTCTGAAATAAATAACTTTTCATGATCAGCCCAAGCCACTTACCTGTTGCAAATGAACTTAGAAAATATCTTACCAGATACCTCTAACAGAGTAATAGGCCTATAGTTGCATTGAAGATGGTCATCACCTTTCTTGTGAATTGGTATAATGACACCTTTAGACCACTTGTTGGGATAAATACTAGAATTTAATTAAAAAGTAACTGAAACACTTTAATACAAAGTTAAGGAGCATTCTAAAAAAACTCAATTGACAGACCTCTATATCCCAGTGCCTTACCGCTAGTCATATTAGCAATTACAGAACTGATCTCTTCACAAGGGATATTAGGATCAATATGTCTGTTGTAGTATCTAGAAAACAGTCATCAGTAGACTAGCATTGTCTGTTAAAGTCCATTGAATTGATTTTTAGCTCATCTGGCCTGTAAGGCCCGATGGGCTTATGGCATGGCATTGTGTCCGGCGTCCATCCATCCGTCCGTCCGTCCGTCCGTCCGTCCGTAAACTTTGTGGAATTTTGACTTCTTCTCCAGAACCATAAGGCCTAGAAAGCTGAAACTTTTTGTACAGACTCCTTGGCTAGTGAGGATTATAAATTGTAGCTTTGGTGGCCCTGTGACCCCTAATAAGGGCCCCACGGGCCACGCCCAAAAAACCTATTTTCATCTTCTTCTCCAGAACCATAAGGCCTAGAAAGCTGAAACTTTGTGTACAGACTCCTTGGCTAGTGAGGAATATAAATTGTAGCTTTGGTGGCCCTGTGACCTCTAATAAGGGCCACAGGGGCCAGGCCCCAAAAACCTATTTTCATCTTCTCCTCCAGAAGCATAAGGCCTAGAAAGCTGAAACTTTGTGTACAGACTCCTTGGCTAGTGATGATTATAAATTGTAGCTTTGGTGGCCCTGTGACCCCTAATAAGGGCCACAGGGGCCAGGCCCTAAAAACCTATTTTGACCTTCTTCTCCAGAACCATAATGCCTAGAAAGCTAAAACTCTGTGTACAGACTCCTTGACAATTGAGGATTATAAATTGTAGCTTTGGTGGCCCTGTGACCCCTAATAAGGGCCAAAGGGGCCACACCCTAAAATCCTATTTTCATCTTCTTCTCCAGAACCATAAGGCCTAGAAAGCTGAAACTTTGTGTACAGACTCCTTGACTAGTGATTATTAAATAAAACTGAAACTTGTCGCCTACATACTTAATTTTATGATTGGTGACCCTGTGGCCTCTATAAAGGGGGAATCACATTGGCCACACTCTACAGCATAATTGATGATGAAGCCTGATGAGCTACAGAGCCAATGGCTCTATTTTTGCTTGTTTACATAGATTTACAGAGCGAGAAAGAAATGTCTTCAGTTTTCAGTCCAATTATTTGTGCTAATGATTTCGGAAATAGAGGCAGGTCGTCTCCTCACAATAATCCAGAAACGTTTACTGTCATTTATAGTAAGAGAGTTCAGGAGTGATTGTGTTAGAGTCTCGAACACCGCTGAATGTCTCCAGGCCTCTGTGTAGCGGGGATGAGGAAAACCCGTACCCAAAACGAACTCGTCCCCACCGGAAATTCGTACCCACGGAAGATTCGTACCCAAAAATATCGGAGAACTCGTACCCATATTTTTTTTAGATAAATAGATAATTAGTTATAAATTAATTGTGTTGTTTGAGTGTTTAGTGTCATTACAATGACAAGCTTTGGGTTACATGGATTAAAGGGGCAGTAGCACGATTTTAGGGGGTATATAGGGTGATGTCAGGAAAATGAATATTAGAGGTTCCGATTGAAAGACAATGTATTTTTAAACTAAATGGAGCAGTAATAATTCAAATATATAATGTAAAGTTTAGCCATGCGATTCCTTTTTCTTACAGAAAATGAATTAGAAAGGTGTTCACACAAAATGGCTGCAAATGGATTTAATGTGAATCTTCATACTTTGTCCTCTGACTCTGGATGATTGGCTTGTGTAATAAGATTTTTGACACTGTCAAAATAATACATTAAGCATCAACTTACAATTATCAGTGAAAAATTTAGAATATAAAATTATGAAAAAACGTGCTACTGCCCCTTTAAGTGTTAAATATTTACTATATTTGGTCATTCGAAACACTTACAACGCAAATCGTGATACATTTTACATTAAGATAAAAAAAATGAAGTTCATTTTTTTTTAGCTCACCTTTACAAAGTAAATGTGAGCTTATGTCGTGGCGCTTCGTCTGTCTGTCCGTCCGTCCGTCTGTCCGTCCGTCTGTCCGTCCGTAAACTTTCAGGAAAAAGACTACTCCTCCTAAACGAATCCAGATATCATTCTGAAATTGTAGTATGTTATACCCATGGTGATTCCTCACAGAAAGGTAGACGTTTCAGTTTTGAGAATACAAGATGGCCGCCATGGCAGCCATATTGAATTTTCAATTAGATTTCAGGAAAAAGACTACTTCTCCTAAACGAATGCAGATATCATTCTGAAATTGTAGTATGTTATACCCATGGTGATTCCTCACAGAAAGGTAGACTTTTCAGTTTTGAGAATCCAAGATGGCCGCCATGGCAGCCATATTGAATTTTCAATTAGATTTCAGGAAAAAGACTACTCCTCCTAAACGAATCCAGATATCATTCTGAAATTGTAGTATGTTATACCCATGGTGATTCCTCACAGAAAGGTAGACGTTTCAGTTTTGAGAATATAAGATGGCCGCCATGGCAGCCATATTGAATTTTCAATTAGATTTTACGAAAAAGACTACTCATCCTAAACGAATTCAGATATCATTCTGAAATTGTAGTATGTTTTACCCATGGTGATTCCTCACAGAAAGGTAGACGTTTCAGTTTTGAGAATCCAAGATGGCCGCCATGACAGCCATATTAAATTTTCAATTAGATTTCATGAAAAGACTACTCTTTCTAAACCAATCTAGATATCATTCTGAAATTGTAGTATGTTATACCCATGGTGATTCCTCACAGAAAGGTTGACGTTTCAGTTTTGAGAATCCAAGATGGCCGCCATGGCAGCCATATTGAATTTTCAATTAGATTTCATGAAAATGACTACTTCTCCTAAACCAATCTAGATATCATTTTCATATTGTAGTATGTTATACCTATAGTGATTAATCCAACAAAGGTAGCCGTTTCAGTTTTGAGAATCCAAGATGGCCGCGATAGCAGCCATATTGACTTTTCAGCTGCAGATGACACATCATTATTACTAAATTTTAAGCTTTCATCAAGTGATCACTCGCACTATATAAATTCACTAATTTGAACTTACTAATCATAATATTATCTTGAATATGAAATATTTAAGATTGTCATGCAAGTTGTTCTATATTTTTAAGTGTTTCTAAAACATTAAGATGAAAGACAAACATAATTAACTAATTTGTTTAAAATATTTATGGCTGCATAAACTAGCTGCAAAAACCCAATGACATTAAACATCATGTTGAATTTTAAACAATGGTATCTCCCTTATATTCCTTTAAATACCACACAAAAGGGGTCAACCAGAGTTCAGATATTCCTATGCTTTTCTAATACACATCCCAATACAGGCTGCTAGCATCACAGTCTCAGCTGCTTGTCTGTTGCATAATCAACCTGACCTGATATGGTAGAGCATTATGCTATATGGCCATGTGTATGCAATAAGAGTTATGGAAATTAGACTTGTATTCTCATGACAGTGATATGTTCTTTTTAAGAATAACAACTTACACAAAACTTGTCAACAATAAGCTTTGTGTTTAGCAATCTACATGATAAGTTGATGTGGAAAGAGTTATTTTGCATCAGGTTCCAGTTCCTGTGTTTTACTCATATTTGTACCATTTCTATATCTAACAGAAGTTCTTCTTGACACAAAATCAATTTAGGACATAAGCTAACTATATTTTGTGAAATTATATATATTTTTCACAACAATTCATGTTCTCTCATGTCAAGTCTTTTAATACCACACATAAGGGCTTAGCCAGAGTTCAGGTTTACATGCTCAGCACACTAGGATGCTTCTCCAAATATACGTACACAAAGCCAAATACACAAATTGCTACACTCTCCTTAAGGATCTGGGGCTAGCAGCCCTGCATGCTTGTATATTGCATAGTAATCATGACCTAATTGATAAATAGAACATAATGGACTTTATGGAAAGTATATAAATTGTCTTTATGAAAAGTATACTTGTATTCTATTAAAAGTAATACTTTTTACAAATAACAATTTAAACAAGTCAAGATTCAGCTTTTGTGTACAACAATCTGCACGATGAGTTAATATTAACAAGTCAAGAATCTGCTTTTATGTACTGTAATCTACATGATAAGTTAATAATAGAGGTATTTTGTATCAGGTTCCAGTTCCAATACCATGTGTTTGATAAATACCTGTAAAACTAAATGATAATTGTATCATGCTGAAGGGGTTCTGGGAACAACATGTCATCATAGAAGTCATTATTTTTCAATTAGATTTCAGGCCAAGTACTACTCCTATTAAATCAATTAAGATATCATTCTGAAAAGTGAGTATTTTTTTATATAGTGATTCCTGACAAAGACGCATTTATTTTATTATCAAGAATCCAAGATGGTCAATATGTCAATAATATTGAATTTTCAATTAGATTTCATGAAATTCATTGAAAAGAATACATTTCCTGATCAATCAAATCAATGTCATTATATTTGTATTGATACGCTTGTTGTAATATTTATCAACACTATAAATACAGTTACAAAAAAATGTATGAATCATCTTTATCTGCGAACAGCCTGAAGCATGACTGTTTTAATAAATCCTTTTTAATAAAACATAAAATGATAAAAGTTGTTCACTCCATCAGTGGGTTACATAATTCCTGACACTTCATATATGGCAAATAACATAGCCAGTGAGGGATAAATATACATTTTTTAATCATCTATATCTGATTACGGTCTGAACAATGATTATCTAAATAATTATAATGATCATTCAATTCAAACAAATCCTTTTCAAAAGCATTTAAAATGATTAAATTTGTTCACTCCCAACACTAACTGTTAGGTTTTTTACTCCTTTGTTATCCCCCGCAACAACGAAGTTGCGGGGGGTATTAAAATGGGTACCGTCCGTCCATCCGTCCGTCCGTCCGTTACACTTTGTGTCCGGCTCATAACTTTCTAACTAATCAACCATTTCAATTCAAATTCGTCATAGACATGAAGAAACATGTAATAATGTGTCATGAGAAACAATTTTCTGAAAATCTACATAAAATATTAGGATTTTGGAGAAAAAGTGGTAAATTTTGTAAGAAATCTGTTACAAGTCCCGTCCGGTTCACAACTTCTACACTAATCATCACATATTGATAAAATTTGATATGAAGATATATAATCATCTGAAGGTGTGTCATGGAGAACAATTTTGAAAATATGTTTATAAAACTTTGCCTTTTTTGGCAAAAAATGAGGACTCTGTTGGAAAACTGTTACAAGTCCTGTCCGGCTCATTACTTCTAAACTAATCATCACATATTGATAAAATTTGATATGAAGATATATAATCATCTGAAGGTGTGTCATGAAGAACAATTTTGAAAATATGTTTATAAAAATTTGCCTTTTTTGGCAAAAAATGAGGACTCTGTTGGAAAACTGTTACAAGTCCTGTCCAGCTCATAACTTCTAAACTAATCATCACATATTGATAAAATTTGATATGAAGATACATAATCATCTGAAGGTGTGTCATGAAGAACAATTTTGAAAATATGTTTATAAAACTTTGCCTTTTTTGGCAAAAAATGAGGACTCTGTTGGAAATCTGTTATAAGTCCTGTCTATCTCACAACTAAACTAATCATCACATTTTAATCAAATTTGTTATGGAGATACAAAATCATATGAAGGTGTGTCATGAAGAACAGTTTTGAAAATATGTTTGTTTAAATATGATCAAATTGATCTTGGAGATCCAAATACATAATACATTAATTCATTCGTTTGATTTTAATTTTGTCAGTTATTTTCGAAATATGCCCAACAGTGAACATAAAGTTGGTATGATTTAGTTTTTTTATTCATATCCTGGAAAAATTGTGTTATTTTGTGCGACAAAAATTAATCAGCAATATGATAAGGAAAACCTATACATATTGTGCAATTTCCGGGGGATATAGCTCGACCATGTCAGCTGCTTGTTCCCATGCAATTAATTTATTCCAAATTGAAAATTTTGGTAAATGAATAACAAATTATCTTTTATTTTTTTTGATATGCTAATAAAAGATATCATTTAATATTCATCTTCAAAACTAATTGAACAGCTGTCTGAACAATTCTTTTTTTACAAAGTCTTACTCACCAATTCTCTCTGTTAGTTAAGATACTTCAATAAACATATTACTGAGTTGACCTCCAGATTATTTCCATTGCAAACCTCTCTTCTACCCCCACCCCTTCTATCCCCCCTTTCCCACCTCCCTTTTTTTCTCCTGTCCTTCCATTGCAAACCTCTCTTCTATCCTCCCCAACCACCCCCCCCCCCCCTTTCCCCTCCTATCCTTCCAGCCCCTCTCCTGCAACTCTCCTCTAAAGAGTATCTGTACTGCATATTGAAATGAGGGGAGAACACTCACTATATGGAATAACAGTAACTTACATAAGAGGATAAGTTACATAAGCTACATGCAGGTGCAAGAGGTCATCATAGGTCATCATATCTAGTAATTAGCATAAACCCCCAAGTTGCTAGCCTATTCAGATTGCACTAACATATGTCAAGATTTAAGATATTCAGAAATCTTCAGTTAGAATTACATGAGACATATCACTAGCTGAATTTGTGATTTGTGTCAGAGGGATATATTCCAAATGTTTATGTGCATCATCTTTTTAGTTCTTTGGAAGTTGAGAGTGTGACTAAATGAATACTCCTAAAACAATCAAGATATCATATTGAAATTAATACAGATGCCCACATAAAAGTAGCATTTTGAAGATTAAAAAGTCCAAGATAGTCACCAATTCAGCCATAGATATACAACAAAGTTATACAAAAACCTACTGCTTGTTAACAAATCATGATTATATCATTCTTGTATTAATGTTTGTTCAAGCTCTAGTGGTTTCCAACAGAAGAATAGCATTTTAAAAGATAAAAAAATCATAATGGCAACCATAATCAATTATAATATAAAAGATGGTTACACAAACCATTTTACCACATCATTCATTTTAAGGTGAGCTTCTGTACCCTCGGTACTTTTATTTTATTACAAATAGAACAAATTAAGTCTTTGATTTCTTGGGAGACCATCAAATCTACCTGTATTCTTAAATATTGGAAGTACAACTACTCTCAACAAATTGTAATAATATTATTACTGCAGATGTGTTAATAACAAATTATTTGACATTTTTTGTATTTTATTTATTGTTTGGTAATAACGTAAAATAATAATATATTTGTGATATATATGCATCTTAAACCAAAAATAAAAAAGTGGGTACGAGTTCTCCTGCAGATTTGGGCACGAGTTTTCCGATTTTTGTGGGTACGAGTTCAGTTTGGGTACGAGTTTTCCTACAGCCGTGTAGCGCACCCGGTCTACGGCACTGTTAGTCACGTGACAGCCTAATTGTACCTACCCGTGGAATAACGATCAGTCGAATCTTGGCGAGCAAGAAACTCTGAGAGAATCTAACTCAAATAATGAAGGGGTGTCCGGGATGTTTCAAACTTACGATAGATCGGTTGAATGAAGTAAATTGCTTACATGAAAAGGTCTCATAAGGTTTAGAACCATATATCGTCCGTCAGGGTAACCGAGAAAAATATTGCGTTTGAAAAGTTTAATTGTGAATCTGTTTTTGCTCTCATTGTTTTAAGTCTATCCGAAATAATATCCACTATTGGACAAACATACAATAGATGCAACATAGTTTCTGTAGAAATTTAGCATAAGGTTTTGTAAAGCAGATCGTTCAATGGGAGAATTCTGTGAATGATCAAATTTGTTTTTTACCAAGATGAGATGAGAATTCATAAAGTTTACATCTTACCAATCGTTTCGGCTCACTGAGTGAATTAATTTCACGTTCTGTCTATATTTTGGTGTGTTAAAGGGGCAGTAGCACGTTGTAGTGAGTATATAAGGTGATGTCAGGAAAATGAATATTAGAGGTTCCGATTGAAAGACAATGTATTTAAACTAAATGGAGCAGTAATAATTCAAATATATAATGTAAAGTTTAGCCATGCGATTCCTTTTTCTTACAGAAAATGAATTAGAAAGGTGTTCACACAAAATGGCTGCAAATGGATTTAATGTGAATCTTCATACTTTGTCCTCTGACTCTGGATGATTGGCTTGTGTAATAAGATTTTTGACACTGTCAAAATAATACATTAAGCATCAACTTACAATTATCAGTGAAAAATTTAGAATATAAAATTATGAAAAAACGTGCTACTGCCCCTTTAAGTGTTAAATATTTACTATATTTGGTCATTCGAAACACTTACAACGCAAATCATGATACATTTTACATTAAGATAACAAAAATGAAGTTCATTTTTTTTTTATTACAAATAGAACAAATTAAGTCTTTGATTTCTTGGGAGACCATCAAATCTACCTGTATTCTTAAATATTGGAAGTACAACTACTCTCAACAAATTGTAATAATATTATTACTGCAGATGTGTTAATAACAAATTATTTGACATTTTTTGTATTTTATTTATTGTTTGCTAATAACGTAAAATAATAATATATTAATGATATATATGCATCTTAAACCAAAAATAAAAAAGTGGGTACGAGTTCTCCTGCAGATTTGGGTACGAGTTTTCCGATTTTTGTGGGTACGAGTTCAGTTTGGGTACGAGTTTTCCTACAGCCGTGTAGCGCACCCGGTCTACGGCACTGTTAGTCACGTGACAGCCTAATTGTACCTATCCGTGGAATAACGATCAGTCGAATCTTGGCGAGCAAGAAACTCTGAGAGAATCTAACTCAAATAATGAAGGGGTGTCCGGGATGTTTCAAACTTACGATAGATCGGTTGAATGAAATAAATTGCTTACATGAAAAGGTCTCATAAGGTTTAGAACCATATATCGTCCGTCAGGGTAACCGAGAAAAATATTGCGTTTGAAAAGTTTAATTGTGAATCTGTTTTTGCTCTCATTGTTTTAAGTCTATCCGAAATAATATCCACTATTGGACAAACATACAATAGATGCAACATAGTTTCTGTAGAAATTTAGCATAAGGTTTTGTAAAGCAGATCGTTCAATGGGAGAATTCTGCGAATGATCAAATTTGTTTTTTACCAAGATGAGATGAGAATTCATAAAGTTTACATCTTACCAATAGTTTTGGCTCACTGAGTGAATTAATTTCACGTTCTGTCTATATTTTGGTGTGTTAAAGGGGCAGTAGCACGTTGTAGTGAGTATAAAATATGATGTCAGGAAAATGAAAATTGATGGTTCTAATTGAAAGACAATGTATTTAAAGTCAATTGAGCATTAATGATTCAAATATATAACGTAAAGTTAGCCATTCGATTCCATTTTCTTACCCAAAATGATTTTAAAGTGTTGACACAAAATGACCGACAATGGATTTTATGTGAATCTTAATACTTTGTCCTCTGACTATGGATGATTGGTTTGTGTACGGAGATTAATGACACTGTCAAAATAAAACATTTGGCATTAACTAACAATTATCAGTGAAATTTAAAAAAAAAACATTTGTCACAAAATGTGCTACTGCCCCTTTAACGTTATTAGTGTTCAGGACGTCATAGAAGAGTCTGCAACCTTTGGTAGGATTGCATCTTGAAGATCTGACAGTTCAAGATTTATTTTAATTATAAGTATGTTTTAACAAAGGTAGGTTTTCAGGCATATTCTATAAAAGTAGTTTTTTTGTTAAGAATCAGCAAAGGCTCTAAAATTTTATAAAATAATCGTTTGAATATATTTCCGTTTTACATCATATTCTAGTTCCTCTTCGATATTATTCTTTTCCTTTTCGCTGTGTTTTGGAACAATAAAGTCCTTGAAAGTTAGTTCATTCAGATCTATTACTACTTTGTATGTGTAGACATTTTGATGGTATGATTTCACTTCTGGTAAAATTGACTTAAATTTTCTCCATTTTGGATTCTAACTTAGAAATAGAACATCGAAATGGAGATGATCTGTTGAATCATCCTAACTTCAGGTAAAGGAGTCCAAACATCCATTTTCTCTTATTTTGGAACGTGCCAACGTTATCTAAGCCAATAAACAACTAAAATCATAGTTCCGATCCGTCCAATGGATATTTCCATCCTAAAACGAGAAATTCGTGAAAAGGTATGCGACCGTCACGTGGTACACACGGAGCCGACTGCGGGGTTCAATTGTTTACATTCACTGTCAAACCAGTTACCTCCCTTTGGCGAGTCAGGTCGCCTACACATTGTATGTTTGACTTGCTTAATTAAAGTCGCTAGCACAGTTTAGAAACCTATTTGCTACCTGTCTTTTGGTGTTTCAAAGTCAAAGTGTTTTATATTCCAATGTATAACTTAACCCCAAAGTCCATACTATCATGAACAAAAATTTACAAAGTTCCATGCTTCGAAAGTGCAGGATTCGAACCCCAACCCTTTGGACCGTAAGCAAGCACGCTAACCACTACTCTAACGAGTCAGATAGAAGTGAAGGCTATGTTAAACAATCTATTGATTAAAGTTTTCAGTATAAAATTTCGGTCCTAAAGCATTATGATATCCAATTGCACTTTAATTCCAATTTTAAATGCATACAAACATTCACAATTGATATAAACGTTTTTACTTGTGATAAATTTAGGGTTCCGAATACGGGATAAACCACGTGACTTGACGATTGTCATTTGTAAAACCTTACATCTGGAATGCTTTGCGCATGAATTTTGTGTTATGTCAATGTCAAATAGTCTCACACAGTGCTTATTTTGAAGAAAACTCGTTTAATAGTTCTTTATTCAGAATTAAGGCGACAGTTAAAAGTTATGTAAGCCAATAATAAATGTTAATACAAACCGACAAACATAAATCCTTGATATTTTTTTTTTTTCTAAAAATAATTGTGATCAGTCTAAAAATATGATTACAAATACTACGATATGGAAAATGATTGCTCATTGTTAATAGATGTTTATCTAAGTTAGTTAAAACACTCGAACTCGGTTATGCTTGGGTTTTCAAAACCTTCGGAAAGAAAGATTTCGGTCTTACTTTCTGCTCAGCTTTCTTACCAGTGATTTTAATTACTTTAGATTTCTCCGGTTAGAGTTTGAAGATCATTTTCGTCGGTTTCGATTTTTGTAGCAAGGGCGTGGAAGTTCTCATTCATTTAGTTGTGCATAGCTTTAATTTCTTTCATTAATAGAACATGACTCATTTCCTGTGAGCTGGCTAGTGTCGTCTGCCTCCCCTGGGGCTAGGGTTTGATTCGACGTCACCACTGGTTATCAACACCAAAACAGACAGAAATAAACAGAGTCTCAGTCCTGTCCGTACACACACAGACACGTGCAACACGCGCACACGCATAGCTACTCGATGTTTTGCTCTTCTGTCATAAAAAATATATAAAGTGTCTGAAAACAGCGAATTTACTGTCTAAATGAATTTAATTCGCACCCAATTGCATAGATGAGATGTTGTGTGTAAATTCCTGCCCAAACTATCTCTTTTGACAGTCCAAAAAAATTGAATTTGGCAGGTTTTCACCGTAGGTTGCGCTATCCCATTTTTCACTTATTAGTTACAGGTTCATCTTTGCACGAAGCTGACTCAACATGATATGTAACAAGGGAGCGAATTAATGATATGATTTTAATGAGATTGCAAGAGGTCATGTCACAAATCAGGGTCACAAGGTGGAAGTGGTGTTTTGAAAGCTTGCATCGACAGTCTGTGAGTGCCACTGTCTAGCCTAGGGAACAAAGTTTCTGAAGCAAAACAGACCCCCGAAAGTCCCACAACCAATACAGTGATCGACTGTAAAAAGTTTCCCACAGTGGAACTGCTAAAATCACCAATAAACACTTCTCTAAAGATTCTAATTAAGTAACAGATAGGCATCGGTTTACATGCCCAACACTGATGTAGAACAATTCAATTCGGAACCATATAATGTTCATATACGCATACAATGATGCGTAAAAACCGCAGATACGCTGCTTATCTCGTGCACTGATTTATGAATGCACTAAATCGAATTATTTGCGAAACTGTAAATGGGTTCATTAAAATTTGGTTAAGTTAACAACAAAGTCACAATGTGTGTCAACTTGTTAAGTTACAATTCCAAGCAGCTTACTGATGATCAACTACGTTTTTAACTTGCAAAGTCGTCAAAAGACAACTGTTCATTCACACCGCACGTTGCATGTGTTAAACAGATTATTAAAATTTCATTAAGATTATTAAAAACCATGCGGGATTCGAACCCACACCCGTGGGTGGCGAAACGGGAGAGTTGGTTAGTTGTTGGTATGGTCATTGCTGACGATGTTGCCTGACTCTGAGGGTGTGGGTTAGAAAGTAGAAAGTACAAGGATCTGTACTATTGAAGAAAGTGTGATCCCAAATATAACATTGTTACATTGATTTTGTTCACTATCTTAATCTATCTCTTATTATACAATGTTGATATTATTGTACCAATTTTTTATGTTCAAACATTCCAACATGTGATATGAATAAAGTTAGATAACAAGACATGATTATCTCCAAATTTTAGTCAATTTGAGAAGTTCACATGATATTTTCAAAGATATGGCAATGATTTAAGAGATAAACCTAGGCCTAATGTGTTTTAAATTCTAAACCTGTTGATATTATTCAAAGCCGAACGGGTTTCCCCTTTAGCCATCCATGCATAAAGGCCTCCCCACACCAACACAGCGCGCAAGCAGCGCAGCGCAGCGCGCCCGCAGCAAAAAAATTGCTCATGTTGATTTATGATTGATAACCCACACCAACGCAGCGCGCCGACAGCGCGCCAGCACCAAAATTTCTGAATCGCAAAAAAAGTGATTTTTGCTGCGTGGCGCTTCGACGCGTCGGGGAATCCCCTACTTCTGACTTCGATAATATCCTGAGATTATTCTCCGTATTCTTGTCTTTACTGCAGAATAGTATGCATCAAAGAAGTTGGCGTTGTTGTTTACGTCTTCAGTAGACGTACATCAATGTTTTCTTTTCCCGATCCTAATATTAATTTGACAGTCGTTCTCTGGTCACTCATTCATACGCGAGGACGATTGTAATGTTTTTGGATTCGAACTGGACCTTTCATGTACGGGTCGATTTCGCCCAAAAGCTTAGCATTTCTACTCCGCAGTAAGGACAGAAATCGTATAATAACAATAGGTCTTCAAGACAAACCTAACAATATCTCATTAGTCACTTGTTCCATATATTATTTCGCTGCATCAACGCGCATTGATGCGCTGCGCCAGTCTGGGGTAAAAAAAACCGCGCTACGCGCTGCGCTGCTGTGTTGGTGTGAGGAGGCCTTAACAATGAATATTAAAGAGACACAGAGTATGTTGATAGGACCACATATGTCAAATTTTGAAATCGACGTTATTACATCGGGAACCACTAATTGTTATTGAAAATAACAAGTTAAAGGTCAATCAGTACATTAGAGCGAAAATACGGCCATTCAAAGTCGGGATTTTGATCGAAAACCGGACAATATGACTCGAGTGGCGAGCGCAAATTCGCCAAACGTAATTTTGAAACCTTATCATAAGCTGACAGGATGATATATTCGATTCGATAGTGTTTATTAGGTATTGTAACTAATAGGTAGATGCAATTGGATGCATTATTTCGAATATCAAACGTATTTGAGATGTTTTCTTGATTTTTCCATAAAACAAGCATTTTAGAGATATTATGCATAAATGGACAAGTCCAGTGATGAGATATAAACTTCAATCAGCATATTCGATATTTTGTAGTTTATCAAGACCAAATAAAATTTTAAGAAAGATACTCTGTGTCACTTTATTAATAGTGATATCATTGATCGTTGATTTCTCGTAATTGTTTTTTTTTAAAGTATTTGAAACAGTACTTACTTAAAATATGTTATTTGTTTTCTGATCTATTTTTTAAAAACCATCAACAAAATTCACTGTATATATTTTGTGACAATGAGAAAATATTGTTTCATCAAAATGTTTAAGATAAAAATAATATGATATCATTTGTAAGTTTTTGGTAACAAAATGTTAGTTTATACAGCTGACATCAGCACTAGATTTAAAATCAAATTAGCTAGCTTGAGAAAGAAAAATACAATTTTACAAAATCAAAAATTTCAATAAGTTTTTGGTCATCAATCTTTTTGAAATATTATAACAATAATTTAAAGATGTCATTCATATATGTTTTGAAATAATTTTTTTTGTAAAGTGGACCATGAGCTCTGAAAATACTTTAACTGTCAGTTAGAACACACTTTTAGAAAATTCATGAAATTATGGAAAATATTCTCTTCAAATTGTTTAAAATAGTAAGATAGAACATTTAAGATGCCATTTGTATAAGTTTGCCTGACTAAAATTGTTTTAATTAGAGAACAATCAAGTCTTAACATAACCAGTTTTGCTAGTTTAAGCGATTACAACAACGTTTTAAAAAATCATTTCAATTACCAATTATTCTTTTATCAATGTGTTTGAAATAGAAAAATAAACATTTTAAGATGCAACTTGTAAAGGTTTTGGTGACAAGAAGTGTAAATTAAGCGCATACTAAGCTCCGTAATTTATCAGTCATTTTGTAAGTTTGTAGGTTGGAGCGGTTAAACAAAAATTTAAAAAATCACTGCAAATGTCAATTATTCTTTCATCAAAGTTTTTCAAATATGAAAATAAACATTTTAAGATGCCATTTGTATAGGTTTTTATAACAACATTCGTAATTTCAGTGCACAATGAGATCTAATGAATGTCAGTCGTTTTGTAGGTTTGAGCGGTTAAACAAAAATTTAAAAAATCACTGCAATTACGAATTAATTTTAAATCAAAGTGTTTAAAATATGAAAATATACATTTTAAGATGCCATTTGTATAGGTTTTTATTACAACATTAATAATTTCAGTGCACAATGAGATCTAATAAATGTCAGTCGTTTTGTAGGTTTGTAGGTTTGAGCGGTTGAACAAAATTTTAAAAAATCACTGCAAATGTCAATTATTCTTTCATCAAAGTTTTTCAAATATGAAAATAAACATTTTAAGATGCCATTTGTATAGGTTTTTATAACAACATTCGTAATTTCAGTGCACAATGAGATCTAATGAATGTCAGTCGTTTTGTAGGTTTGAGCGGTTAAACAAAAATTTAAAAAATCACTGCAATTACGAATTAATTTTAAATCAAAGTGTTTAAAATATGAAAATATACATTTTAAGATGCCATTTGTATAGGTTTTTATAACAACATTCATAATTTCAGTGTACAATGAGATCTAATGAATGTCAGTCGTTTTGTAGGTTTGAGCGGTTGAACAAAGTTTTAAAAAATTGAAGCAATTATCAAATATTTTAACATCAAAGTGTTTAAAACACAAAAATAAACATTTTAAGATGCCATTTGTATATGTTTAAATAACAACAAACATGTTTATTCCAGGCCGGCCGATGATTCTCAACTCACAGAAAGTACACGAATGGCTACAAGTGGAAGATTTTGGGCGGGAACTGACCAACATGGAGAAGAGCGGTGACAGAGAAACTCCAAATCAGTTTAAGGAGTTCTATGGGACGTGTAGTAGTCCGCTCCCCCTCCCTCCCTCCCCCTCCCCCATCTCGTCTCCCTCCTACTGGGAGACTCAGTGTCAGCTGGGGTGGAGGGAGAGAGGCGGGTTCCTGCTGGAGATAGGAGTGAAGGAAGGGAGGGAGAATATAGACGAGGGTGTGTTTGTTTCTGATCTCCCCGGCTCTGTCTGCGTGTCCGTGGTGGACGAGTGTCACCTTCACACTGATCATCTCTGTATCATGGTGTTGAGGAATGATCAGGAGGGGAGGTGGCATCAGGTTGGTGAGTGTGTCACTCTCCCCCTCCCTACATCTGGTGAGATCACCTTCACCTTCGGGTTGGTGCTGGATGTGGGGAGGGGGAGGGTGGGGATTGTAGACGTGGAGAGGGGGAAACTCTTGTGTAAAATAGATCAAGTTTTCACTCAGGAAGTTTTCCCCATGTTTTGTGTTTATCCATACAACAACGTCTGTGCTACAAGAATGAGGCTGGTCAGCGGGCGCGAGATCTCCGTCACTGATAGCAAAATAAAACTCATTCAGCAAGCCTTGTCTGACTAAATAGGTCAGATTATACTTGTTAGATATAGACTGAATAATTAGTAGATGTTGTTGAGATATTTTCTGAATTTGTAAATAAGAAAAGTTTAAGGTAGATTTTATACTTACCACTTTGTGAGTGTTGGAAAAATGTTGGCTAGAATATTGAACTATCAAATTTTTGAAAAAGTAAGTGATATATGTTTGAAAATACTCTTATTGTATTTGTTTTGACATAATATGAAAAATAAATACACATTTGTACACTTTTGAAACTCTTTAGAACAATAAAAACTCAATTCTAGTCACCAATAATGACTCTCCATTACCAAAGTGTGTTGAGTGAAGCGGACGTAGATGGTTCCTTGTCAGCCATGTCACAATCAAACTCTTTTTAAAGTTTTTACCAAATATCTGCTTCTAAATGTAATTATTGTATTTATCTGTATATAATATGAAAAACTAGACCACACTTGAATACTTTTAAACACTGTTGCACATTTTGAGTCGTGTCTTATTTTTGATGTGAATAGACTTATATTATAATAGTATCAAAAAGCTCTTAAGTAAAATTTTAATCAAAACTTGGACATTACGTCATCAATACACCCATTATATTGTCAGTGACGAATTTTACCTTGTCAATTGCCATATTCATTTGAATAATAATGTATTTAGAATAAGTTGTGTTTGCTAAACTTATTGATAGAACATTCATAATCTTTGCAAGGCCCAGACTAAAATAATGGCCTATGACAAAGAAACAACTTTGGAATATTTGTTTTAAATTATTGTCAATGTTTGTATAATTACATAACATGAAAAACAAGACCCTATTTCCATAATTTCAAAGACAGTTTATACCTAGTAATTACAAAATCTAAAATATGAAAGCCGCCGACCAGAATATTGATTTGTTTATCACCTGTAATCATGAAAATGTTTCTCAACAACATTGTCAACAAAACAGAATTTTCCTAAGATGTTGATTGTGATAATTTATCTAATGTTCAAACAAAAGTCTGCTATATAATCTAACAGTCCACAGAGGGGAAATGACAGTCTATATTTGTATCTTATATAGGACCATTTATTAGGTGTCATTGTCGATCCCAAGTGGGATGCTGTTTATAATCATTCTAATGTAAACTTGATTTAAAAGTGCGGACAAACAAAAAATAATTCCACCAAACAGGTCCACATATCAATGGCGATATGTCCATGACAGGATTTCCCGCTCATCTCCCCGTGTGTATGACGCATTGTGACGTCATATCTGCTCGTGCTTATGACGTCAGCGAATTCGAACGTAACTTGACGCAAACTTCGTGATTTCAAGGGCGTATTGCGTTTAGGATAATCACTCTCATATAGGACTATCCTCAGTTGAATTAGTCTTGTTTAAAATTGGGTTTAGAAACGTGTCTCTCTGTGAAGTTTTTTTATCGCATGAAGGTCAATCACACAGTCAGTGTTGCAAATATTATGGAACAAAAGTTCACTCATTCACGCTTCTTCCTCAAACTTATTTAGTAGGTCTCAAATGTGGGTAGGCCTATTTCTGCTCTTTTACATAAAATCTGTCCTTACAAGCCAAATTTGTTTTACGTGTTATTGTTGAAAGCCAACGTTGACAATACATTCTTAATCATTTAAATCTGAAGGATTACCCTACAATGCCCTGGAATCATATATGGTCTCATCCCCCGAACTCCTCGAAATGCCGCAGGACCATATAATATATATACCATAAATTCAATCTGTAGTCTGAAATACACACATTGAAATAAATAGTTTGTAGATAATCTATATTCAAGTGATCTCCACCCTTTATTTTATGTAGGCCTATTTCTTGTATTAAGAGAACAATGAATGTTGAATTTCTTCGTTGACGTTTTATCTAAATATTATCAAACACAGTTATTCCATCACCCATGATCTATGTCAGTGTGAATCGACAGTTTTCTGAGGTAGGGGCGCGGCCAATATCAAGCAATCATGATGAAATGATCGAGCGTCAGTGATGAAGAGTATTTATAGCGAAAACGGCACTCTTTATCTGACGAAAACGGCTTCATATATGAATATGCAAATAAAGAACTATAAAAAACCGAATAAATGTTATTTTGTTACATTTATTCGATGTGCTAAGGCCGGATTACACTTATCGCATAAGATAAGACAAGAAAAGATAAGATAAGATAAGATAATGATTTTTTATTTCCGTAGGGATATTTGTTTTACATCTCTTACAGTTCTCCAGTAAATAAACAATAACAAAGATGAAACAGATATATACAATGATCACCTCACACATTATCACTAAACCTTGTATATGGCAATTGAGAAAATAATCAATAACATAAAAACATGTATCTGCTACATTTCCATCACATTTCATGGTTGACATTCGGATATACTTATATTATTCAAAATATTTTCCATTAAAATAACGTTAACTATTTGCTACAAATGATTGGCTTATCCTGTTTGTTCTGCAAGTCTCTGAAGACGGTAGTGAAGAGTATTTCAAAATCAAAGTATGAGTTGGATCACTTAGAATTATGCCAGTTTTTTTTGGAAGTTGCTGCTCATAATAACTGCCGAAATTATCAAAAGGAAGTCCAATAATTTTTCAAGCTGTGTTGAAACTTTGTGAGAGTTTGTTTTTATTCTGAACAGACATGTTTCCGTGCCAACTTAAGAAATTAAAGGTCGCACACAAATGTTCAATAAAACGATATCTACCGTATTTCCTCTAATAAGCGCCTGGGCCGCATATTTTTTCAGCACCCCTTTACCCCCCCCCCCCCCCCCCCCCCCCCCCCCCCCCCCATTTATTAGAGGCCGGGCGCTTATTGGAGACCCGGCGCTTATTTCTTTCAAAGAGAATTGAACTTTGTTTTAAGTCGTCTTTTACCATGAATACCTGTAAAATGTTTACTGAGGGAGCATTTTTATAATGATTAGGACCCGGCGGTTATTAGAGACCCGGCGCTTATCAGAATAAAATCTCCCCCCTTCACGAAATACAATCTCCCCCCTGAATAGAATCGCCCCCCTCCATAAATGCTATTAAAATGCTGTTTACAGCTTCATAATGTTTGGAAATGTTTGAAAATTGGATTGAATGAAGAAATATGTTGTATTATACTTTTTGATAAGTATTTTCGGAGATATTTTAGTGATTTTTACGAAATTACATTCTCGTGAAAGAAGAGAATAAAAGAGACGTGGAGTCCAAACTCTTTATTATTATCTACAGCTCTGCGTATTATTGAATATATCTTTAGAGGAAAAGTGGAAAAGTGGAACTGTAGTTTAGAATATAATATACAAAGGAGGTAACATAACTGAGTTTGCAATTATGTCATTCAATTGTTGGCGGTAAAACCCCGTGCGGCTGGCTTTGTGCATTTGCTGCATACCCTATTAACAAGTGACTTGAAATAGTTGAAGAAAGAAAAACGCTCAATACTGTTAACAAAATGAAACTGATGTTGTCAAATTGTAACAACAGAAATGAGGCCAGAAGACTATATATCAATGTACATACTTACATGTGATAAATTTAGAGGGGAATGATTCTTTACTAGGTTTGATATACATATTGAGATACATTTCATGGAAACGATTCAAAACTCGTTTGTTTGTATACTATGTAGGGTTAAGTGTACGTGTACTTAGATACATTTAAAGGGGGCGATTCTATTCTGGGTTTGTTATACATACTTAGATACATTTAAAGGGGCGATTCTATTCTGGGTTTGTTATACATACTTAGACACATTTAAAGGGGGCGATTCCAGACCGGGTTTTATGTACATACTTAGATACATTTTAAAGGGAGCGATTCTATTCTGGGTTTGTTATACATACTTAGATACATTTAAAGGGGGCGATTATATTCTGGGTTTGAAGAACATAGTTAGATACATTTAAAGGGGGCGATTCTATACCGGGTTTGATGTACATACTTAGATACATTTTAAAGGGGGCGATTCTATACCGGGTTTGATGTACATACTTAGATACATTTAAAAGGGGCGATTCTATTCTTGTTTGATGTACATACTTAGATACATTTAAAGGGGGCGATTCTATATCGGGTTTGTTATACATACTTAGATACATTTAAAGGGGGCGATTCTATACCCGGTTTGATGTACATACTTAGATATATTTAAGGGGGGCGATTCTATTCTGGGTTCGATGAACATACTAAGATACATTTAAAGGGGTGGTTCTATTCTGGGTTAGATGTACATACTTAGATACATTATAAGGGGGCGATTCTATTCTTGGTATGATTAAAATAGTTAGATACATTTAAAGGGGGCGATTCTATACCGGGATTGAAGTTCATAGTTAGATACATTGAAAGGGGGCGATTCTATTCTGGGTTTGTTATACATACTTAGATTTACTTAAAGGGGGAGATTCTATACCGGGTTTGAACTACATACTTAGATACTTTTAAAGGGGGCGATTCTATACCGGCTTTGAACTACATACTTAGGTATATTTGTAGGGGGCGATTTGAAGAATATAGTTGGATACATTTAAAGGGGGCGATTCTATACCGGGATTGAACTACATACTTAGATACTTTTAAAGGGGGCGATTTTTTTCTGGGTTTGAGGTACATAGTAAGATACATTTAAAGGGGGCGATTCTATACCGGGTTTGATGTACATAATTAGATACTTTCATAAGGGGGTGATTCGATACCGGGTTTGATGTACATACTTAGATACATTGAAAGGGGGCGATTCTATTCTGGGTTTGATGAATATAGTTAGATACATTTAAAGGCAGCGATTCTATACCGGGTTTGTTATACATACTAAGATACATTTAAAGGGGGCGATTCTATACCCGGTTGGATGTACATACTTAGATATATTTAAAGGGGGCGATTCTATTCTGGGTTCGATAAACATACTTAGATACATTTAAAGTGGTGGTTCTATTCTGGGTTAGATGTACATACTTAGTTATATTTAAAGGGGGCGATTCTATTCTTGGTATGATGAAAATAGTTAGATACATTTAAAGGGGGCGATTCTATTCTTGGTATGATGAATATAGTTAGATACATTTAAAGGGGGCGATTCTATACGGGGATTGAAGTTCATAGTTAGATACATTTAAGGGGGCGATTCTATTCTGGGTTTGTTATACATACTTAGATACATTTAAAGGGGGCGATTCTATTCTTGGTATGATGAAAATAGTTAGATACATTTAAAGGGGGCGATTCTATTCTGGGTTTGATGAATATAGTTAGATACATTTAAAGGGGGCGATTCTATACGGGGATTGAAGTTCATAGTTAGATACATTTAAGGGGGCGATTCTATTCTGGGTTTGTTATACATACTTAGATACATTTAAAGGGGGCGATTCTATTCTGGGTTCGATAAACATACTTAGATACATTTAAAGTGGTGGTTCTATACTGGATTAGATGTACATACTTAGATATATTTAAAGGGGGTGGTTCTATTCTGGGTTAGATATACATACGTAGATACATTTAAAGGGGGCGATTCTATTCTTGGTATGATGAAAATAGTTAGATACATTTAAAGGGGGCGATTCTATTCTTGGTTTGTTATACATACTTAGATACATTTAAAGGGGGCGATTCTATACCGGGTTTGATGTACATACTTAGATTCATTTAAAGGGGGCGATTCTATTCTTGTTTGATGTACATACTTAGATACATTTAAAGGGGGCGATTCTATACCGGGTTTGATATACATACTTAGATACATTAAAGGGGGCGATTCTATTCTTGTTTGATGTACATACTTAGATACATTTAAAGGGGGCGATTCTATACCGGGTTTGTTATACATACTTAGATACATTTAAAGGGGGCGATTCTATACCCGGTTTGATGTACATACTTAGATATATTTAAGGGGGGCGATTCTATTCTGGGTTCGATGAACATACTTAGATACATTTAAAGGGTGGTTCTATTCTGGGTTAGATGTACATACTTAGATACATTTAAAGGGGGCGATTCTATTCTTGGTATGATGAAAATAGTTAGATACATTTAAAGGGGGCGATTCTATACCGGGATTGAAGTTCATAGTTAGATACATTTAAGGGGGCGATTCTATTCTTGGTTTGAAGAACATACTTAGATACCTTTAAAGGGGGCGATTCTATTCTGGGTTTGATGTACATACTTAAATACATTTAAAAGGGGGCGATTCTATTCTGGGTTTGTTATACATACTTAGATTTACTTAAAGGGGGAGATTCTATACCGGGTTTGAGTACATAGTTAGATACTTTTAAAGGGGGCGATTCTATACCGGGTTTGAACTACATACATTACTTAGATATATTTGAAGGGGGCGATTTGAAGAATATAGTTAGATACATTTAAAGGGGGCAATTCTATACCGGGATTGAACTAAATACTTAGATACTTTTAAATGGGGCGATTTTATTCTGGGTTTGAAGTATATAGTAAGATATATTTAAAGGGGGCGATTCTATACCGGGTTTGATGTACATACTTAGATACATTTAAAGGGTGGTTCTATTCTGGGTTAGATGTACATACTTAGATACATTTAAAGGGGGCGATTCTATTCTTGGTATGATGAAAATAGTTAGATACATTTAAAGGGGGCGATTCTATACCGGGATTGAAGTTCATAGTTAGATACATTTAAGGGGGCGATTCTATTCTTGGTTTGAAGAACATACTTAGATACCTTTAAAGGGGGCGATTCTATTCTGGGTTTGATGTACATACTTAAATACATTTAAAAGGGGGCGATTCTATTCTGGGTTTGTTATACATACTTAGATTTACTTAAAGGGGGAGATTCTATACCGGGTTTGAGTACATAGTTAGATACTTTTAAAGGGGGCGATTCTATACCGGGTTTGAACTACATACATTACTTAGATATATTTGAAGGGGGCGATTTGAAGAATATAGTTAGATACATTTAAAGGGGGCAATTCTATACCGGGATTGAACTAAATACTTAGATACTTTTAAAGGGGGCGATTTTATTCTGGGTTTGAAGTATATAGTAAGATATATTTAAAGGGGGCGATTCTATACCGGGTTTGATGTACATACTTAGATACATTTAAAGGGTGGTTCTATTCTGGGTTAGATGTACATACTTAGATACATTTAAAGGGGGCGATTCTATTCTTGGTATGATGAAAATAGTTAGATACATTTAAAGGGGGCGATTCTATACCGGGATTGAAGTTCATAGTTAGATACATTTAAGGGGGCGATTCTATTCTTGGTTTGAAGAACATACTTAGATACCTTTAAAGGGGGCGATTCTATTCTGGGTTTGATGTACATACTTAAATACATTAAAAAGGGGGCGATTCTATTCTGGGTTTGTTATACATACTTAGATTTACTTAAAGGGGGAGATTCTATACCGGGTTTGAGTACATAGTTAGATACTTTTAAAGGGGGCGATTCTATACCGGGTTTGAACTACATACATTACTTAGATATATTTGAAGGGGGCGATTTGAAGAATATAGTTAGATACATTTAAAGGGGGCAATTCTATACCGGGATTGAACTAAATACTTAGATACTTTTAAAGGGGGCGATTTTATTCTGGGTTTGAAGTATATAGTAAGATATATTTAAAGGGGGCGATTCTATACCGGGTTTGATGTACATACTTAGATACATTTAAAGGGTGGTTCTATTCTGGGTTAGATGTACATACTTAGATACATTTAAAGGGGGCGATTCTATTCTTGGTATGATGAAAATAGTTAGATACATTTAAAGGGGGCGATTCTATACCGAGATTGAAGTTCATAGTTAGATACATTTAAGGGGGCGATTCTATTCTTGGTTTGAAGAACATACTTAGATACCTTTAAAGGGGGCGATTCTATTCTGGGTTTGATGTACATACTTAAATACATTTAAAAGGGGGCGATTCTATTCTGGGTTTGTTATACATACTTAGATTTACTTAAAGGGGGAGATTCTATACCGGGTTTGAGTACATAGTTAGATACTTTTAAAGGGGGCGATTCTATACCGAGTTTGAACTACATACATTACTTAGATATATTTGAAGGGGGCGATTTGAAGAATATAGTTAGATACATTTAAAGGGGGCAATTCTATACCGGGATTGAACTAAATACTTAGATACTTTTAAAGGGGGCGATTTTATTCTGGGTTTGAAGTATATAGTAAGATACATTTAAAGGGGGCGATTCTATTCTGGGTTTGATGAATATAGTTAGATGCATTTAAAGGGGGCGATTCTATACCGGGATTGAAGTTCATAGTTATAGACATTTAAGGGGGCGATTCTATTCTGGGTTTGAAGAACATACTTAGATACATTTAAAGGGGGCGATTCTATTCTGGGTTTGATGTACATACTTAAATACATTGAAAGGGGGCGATTCTATTCTGGGTTTGTTATACATACTTAGCTATATTTAAAGGGAGCGATTCTATATAGGGTTTGAAGTACATAGTTAGATACTTTTAAAGGGGGCGATTCTATTCTTGGTGTTTGATGTACTTATACTATTACCATAAGATACTTTTAAGGTTAGCGATTTTAAATTTATTTACATACATTTTCCAGGGGCGATTAGATTACACTGTTTGTTTACGTTTACTATATTAACCTTTAATTCGGTAGACTAATTCATATTTAAGTTTGTATTGGTGCATTAACAATGCCAACATTTATTTCGGTTTTCAAGACTGTTTATTGCTTGCTATTATCATGATCATCATTGATCTGTGGTTGGCGTTCGTCCCTACACATCCCTTCACATCTTACGCCTTGATCTGTACTAAATGCCAATCAACCAGTTCATCTACGCATTTTGTCCATTGGGGATTTTGTCCGTTCACCATGAAAACATCCTTTGTGACAATCAATGCATGTGAAGTATTATGATATGAGACATAATATTAGTGCTGTATTGTGCTGTGAACTCCAAGTGTGATATGAGATATGATTTTAGTGCTGTGAACTCCTAGTATGATGTGAGATATGATTTTAGTGCTGTGAACTCCTAGTATGATATGAGATATGATTTTAGTGCTGTGAACTCCTAGTATGATGTGAGATATGATTTTAGTGCTGTGAACTCCTAGTATGATATGAGATATGATTTTAGTGCTGTGAACTCCTAGTATGAAAGAGATATGATCTTAGTGCAGTATTGAGTTGTATTGCTGAATTATGTTACTGCTGTTATATTCAAAGGTTTGTTAAAATGTATCATTATGGAATAAAAGTTGTTAAAACACAAGTGTGGGTTTTGTCCTAGTATCTTTTGGATATATATGAGAAAATAGGTGTGGGTTTTTGTCAGGGTGGGCTTTAGTCCTATGGGCTTTTGTCCGCGTGGGCTTTTGTCAGGGTGGGCTTTTGTTCGTACACCTGACCAGAATGAGATAAATATCTATCATCAGTGACACTCCTTACTGACGTTGTAGGTATCTTGCAAGAATTATTTAAGGCCGTTAATTTTTGGTTTTCTGTTCGACATATAAATATAAATATAATGTTTAGTTACAAAAAGAATCAAATTTAATACACCATTTCTCTTTTATTTGTATCCAAATATAATACGAGTAATACTCTGTTCTAAATTTAGTCCACATCTCAATTCAATCCATCTATATATGTGATGCCACAAGCTTTTACATCGGATGAAATCAATATTTTGTTAAAAACGGTACAACATTAAAATCTGTCCTAAGCAGCGACAAATCCTTGTCACAGAGTGCTAACAAATCCCTATTAATATCTGTATTCCATTTCATAAATTATACCAACCGATTTTAAATTTCTCTCCTTAAACCTTTACCAAATGCAAATGTAGACAAAGTTGAATATTTATTAGAGTTTTCTATGAATTATTGAACATTTTGTATTAGATATCCGATTCGTTTTATGTTTTTCAGGAGAAGCATTTATATAGGTATTGGCTGCCTGTTTGCTTATCCTTTTTCCCTTTTGTATATTCTGAATGTTAGGTATTTTGTATATGTTTTATGGAAATAAAATACTTTTTAAATAAAATATGTTCTTATCTGAATACCTCACCGGTACAAAACATGATAAACAAAAATAAAGAGAACTGTATCTACGTATGTACATCAAACCCATAATAGAATCGCCCCCTTATGAAAGTATGTAACTATGTACATCAAACCCGATATAGAATCGCCCCCTTTAAATGTATCTAAGTATGTACATCAAACCCGGTATAGAATCGCCCCCTTTAAATGTATCTTACTATGTTCTTCAAACCCAGAATGGAATCGCCCCCTTTAAATATAGCTAAGTATGTAGTTCAATCCCGGTATAGAATCGCCCCCTTTAAATGTATCTTAGTATGTACATCAAACCCGGTATAGAATCGCCCCCTTCAAATATATCTAAGTATGTACATCAAACCCAGAATAGAATCGCCCCCTTTAAATATATCTAAGTATGTACATCAAACCCAGAATAGAATCGCCCCCTTTAAATATATCTAAGTATGTACATCAAACCCGGTATAGAATCGCCCCCTTTAAATGTATCTAACTATGTTCTTCAAACCCAGAATGGAATCGCCCCTTTAAATATAGCTAAGTATGTAGTTCAATCCCGGTATAGAATCGCCCCCTTTTAATATATCTAAGTATGTACATCAAACCCGGTATAGAATCGCCCCCTTTAAAAGTATCTAAGTGTGTACATCAAACCCAGAATAGAATCGCCCCCTTATGAAAGTATCTAACTATGTACTCAGTCAACCCGGTTTAGAATCACCACCTTTAAATGTAACTATGTACTTCAAACCCGTTATAATCTCCCCCTGTAAATGTATAGAATCATGTACAACAAACCCAGAATAAAATCGCCCCTATAAATCAGTCAAGATTCTCCCCTTAAATGTATTGTATTCAGTTCAACCGGTAATTCTCCTTTCTAGATTCGTAGAGAACTAAGTTACTATAAAAACGCTATATTAAGTCATTATTTTTATCAAAATATTAGTCAAATTATCTCAAATATCAATCATCACAACTTATTTTTCTATCTCAGTAAATGAATAAGTTCAACATTCAGTTTGAAGATAAAAACAGAAGGCAGCAAAGGGGGGAGATTTTATTCTGAGGGGGGCGAGAAATATTTCCGCCGGGGGGCGATTTTATAGAATAAAATCTCCGGGGGAGGATTTGTACCGGTATAAAATCGCCGGGGGGAGATTTTATAGAAGAAAAAGAAGAAAAGAAGAAAATTGTTTTATTAAAGTGTCACCAGGCTAGTACAAAACAAATTAAGACATTGATAGTACAGTTAAAAGTACACCTGCCGGCCTCATAAGGCCTACGAGACACATAAAACATATATATTCAAAATATATTAAGATTCATAACAACAATAAATTAAAATATGGAATATAAGGTAAGATAAAATTAGTGTGTGCTGAGGGATTTTCGGCGCTTAAACATTCTTAGTAATAATACGGCTAATGATTTAGATACACCAGATGTCATTATAAGGTTAAATTGGTCTACAATAGGTAACTGTTGGAAAGAGGGATAAATGGTTTTCATAAAATGAATAAAATCAAGGTCAGAGTATGATTCACAGCAAAGCAAAAAGTGCACCTCATCCTCTATCTGTCCATTATTGCAATATTTACATTTTCTATCGATGAGTGGTGTAACAGGACGTGAAAATCGACCAAGTTCTATTTCTAATGGGAGTGTTCCACAGCTTAGTTTACTAATAATACTTCTTTCAGAACGGTTTAAATTACAGGTGACATAATTTTCTGCTTGCACCACATTCTTAAAGCGACGATATGTTCGCAATGTGTTACCATTAATCAAATCTTTATCATTCCATAAGTCAGCAAGCCAATTATTATTGTCTAAAAATACCAACCACCCTTTTGCAACATCAAAATCAACATTTGACAAATTAAAAACATCTGTAAATGGTAAGTTCCATTTTGAAATTTTTATACGGGGGCGAATTTATACCGGGACACGGCCCTTATTGGAGACCCGGCGCTTATTAGAGGAAATACGGTAAATGGTTTGATAGATTTTAAAGTGACACAGAGTATCTTTTATTTTAAATTTTATTTGGTTTTGATAAGCTACAAAATATCTAATATGCTGATTGAAGTTCATATCTTATCACAAATATATCCATTTATGCATAATATCTCTAAAATGCTTGATTTTATGGAAAAATCAAGAAAACATCTCAAATACGTTTAATATTCGAAATTATGCATCCAATCAATCTACCTATTAGTTACAATACCTAATAAACACTATAGAATCGAATATATCTTCCTGTCAGCTTATGACAAGGTTTCCAAATTACGTTTGGCGAATTTGCGCGCGCCACTCGAGCCACATTGTCCGGTTTTCGATCAAAATCCCGACTTTAAATGGCCGTATTTTCGCTCTAATGTACTGATTGGCCTTTAACTTGTTATTTTCAGTAACAGTTAGTGGTTCCCGATGTAATAACATCGATTTCAAAATTTGACATATGTGATCCTATAAACATACTCTGTGTCTCTTTAAATTGCTTTAAATAGTTTCCATAGAAAATGCAAACGTTGTTGTCATTCCTTACAAATCTTGTCAGTATTTTCATTTCAAGTTTTGGATCTAAGACAGTACCCGAATATTTTTGTCCGTTTACTCTTTAAATTTCAATATCATCAATAGTAACAGCAATAATTGTAGACTTGGGTTTTCTACGACCATTTCTTTTTTAACACATATTAACAAAATTGGTGAAATCACGCAGCCGTGGAGATTTATTTATAATTGAAGACTCTACATTGTTAATTTGTCTGTTTGTCTGTTTACTTGAAAATAATTAACCCATCTTATGATATTAGTATTTACATTAAAATGAGGTTGTATAGTATTAAAGGCGGATGGTATATCAACATTCATTATTCTGACATAGATACCATAGCTTTCCAAATGTTAATATATACTTGGGAGATAAACCTAGTGTGTTTGGAAATCAGAGACATGTTATACTGGATTGATAGCGAGTAAATTATGAATTGAAACAGAACGCGCAACATGAGCTATCAATTCAGTACAACATGTGTCTGATTTTCAAACACACTAGATTAATCTCCATTCTACCATAACGGTTGTAATCATGAACTCTTTGTATAAGCGAATTGCACTTTGTAAAATGTCCTCACTTCCTGCAACAAAAATGAACTCGTCTGTGCCGGGGGCTTGCTCCTTGTTATTTGAAAAAAACTAGCCGTGAGCCAAGGTAAATGTATCATTGCGTGTCGACCAAATATGTTTCTCACTTTCTTCAGCACATCTATTAATATCGTACCGTTTAAATCGTGTCAATCCATTACTTGTTGTTGATATTGACTGAAACATCCCTATCAATCAAATAGATGATTCTAACAGAAAACCACTATGACGTTGTCAAGGATTATGACCTCATAAGCGATCGCGTAAATGACGTCACTGTATTGGAGCCATTCTGTACAGTCGGCTAAGTCCGTACACCTCAATATTTTGTTTCGTAACGTCTCCCGTTTGTTTTGAAAATTGTAAAAAATAATTCCCATCCAAGACAAAACAGTTTAGAAAACTTGCCTACTTATTCAGGTTTTCATTTTCTGTCAAACATTAAGACATATATCACACTCGCATGATAACTTCTTTATCATACAATGTCATTTCAAAATTTAATTCGAAAACATGCCTGATAATACTTTTTTGATAATAGCGATGTTTTAGAATAAATTTGATGAAGATTTGTTCTCGTTATCGCAAAAAGTTGGTGAAATATCTAATGTATGCCAAATCTTTTATGGGTTTTTGCGACATTACTCCCAAAGCAAAGGGGTTTATGACAATTTTAAAATAGTACGTTTTTGATTAAACGTCCTTGTTTTTACTTACCGTAGACAAGTGACCTTAGCCTGTTAGTCATATAACATGTAATCGACTCATTCCCACTGATGTAATGTTACAAAAAAAGCGCCCTAACAACAAAAGTGGTCAGAAAGCTAAGAAAGCTGTCACTTGATAATTGCCCCAGGCATGAAACAATATTGTAGTGACCAAAAGACATGATATTGTAGACAAACTGCTTTTTGTTTCCTACATATTATTTTGCTCCATTTTACAAATGTTGAGCACTGTCCCATTTTGTTACAAAGCCAAATCACACAAAACGCTAGTGGTTTTTGTTTTTTTGTTAATATATATAAATTTAAGTCATAGTCTTCCAGCTTTGCAACTTTACTCAGTATTAGTCGTGGAATAACATTTTTTTTATTCACAACCAAGCTACTACCGATATATTTTCAATTGTAATTTTGGTCTCTATGTAATCTACGAGAATAAAGAAATGATGCCAAATTAACAATGCTCAAACTGCTGTTATATGTTATGGATAATGTTTCGTAATTTCACCTAAATGATCGTTTTTTATTTTACATGTGCAACATAAATGGAAAACTACTCCAAACGGTTGCCTACGAATTCTACCTTGATAATCTTGTTCATTGTTTGAGCGTATTGCACAGCTATTAATCATAATTTGCTAATGCACTCGCAAAAAGGCGACTAAAGAACTGATCTCAATACGACTTGTGAAAATGTCTGTTTTAGCTATCCCAACTTTATGCAGCTCTGTGATAATAATAAACTTACCTTTCTTTTTAAACATCATGTATAGTTTACCGCCAAAACCTGCTTTTATATCTTACAAAAAAGAAAGCATATTTTATGTGGTTAATGTTATCTATTTGTATGTACAATGTATATATATCATCTGTATTTATAATATTAACTTGCCTTGTATATTCTTTTAAATATTTATTATCATAGTCTCTCTAACCCTTAAAGGATTGCTCACTTTTATGTTATTTTATATTTTTTATGTTTATGTATTTTTGTGAGGTGAGACTCAAATAAACCATCTGTCTGTCTGTCTGTCTGTGAAAATCTCCAGAGACAAAAGGTCCAGAAGGCTGAACTCTTGTTTACAGACTCCTTCACTAGTATGGACTATCATTTTTAGCTTTAGTCACCCTTTAACCCCTACTACGGGCCATAGTGGCTACGCCCTAAAAACCAATTTTCATTTTCTTTTTCAGAGACAAATTGACAAAAAACCTGAAATCTTGTTTACAGACTCCAATAAGTCATCCGTCTAATGGGGATTATAATTGTATAGATTGTATGACCCTGGTGCCCCTTATAAAGGCTTGGTGTACTATCGATATGCCCTAAATGATCATTTCCACATTTGTAAGCCTTCTTCTTACTCAATTGAGGGTCACCCGTTACACCTTCTTATGTGTTCTTCAATGTTTGAGCATCTTCCATTTCTTATTTGAAATCCGAATTCCAATAGCCTACATACTAAATTTTACCAAGTTGCTCCTACACAATCCTCTTTTCATAAGAAGGCACTTGGCATAGAATGATAAAATGTTTTATAGAGACATTATGTAATGAGCATTTAACGAAATGATACATTTGGTGACCCGGAAAGCTTGAAGCCCCTACTAAGAAGGGAGGAAACCACACCACACCACACCACACCACACCACACCACACCACACCAAACAGCCAAATTGAATATGAAGCCTGATGAGCTGCAGAGCCATTGTCTCTTTTTGTAATATATATTAAGTAATTACTGTTATACATGACATTGTGAGCTTGTAATGTTTCAAACATGTTACAGTAAATCTGTATATAAATGTTATATGTACATGTTACAGTTGTTGTAAATGTAATATATCAGTGTATATTGTATTGTGAAACTTTGACATCAAGATTAAACATTTGAGACTTACAACAGCCATTGTCATTTGTCTTATGCTTTTACAATTACAAATATTTTTCAATCTAAATGTGCGAGTTACTTACAGTCCGATTGTTTCAATCTAGATGTGCGAGTTACTTACAGTCCGATTGTTTCAATCTAGACGTGCGAGTTAATTACAGTCCGATTGTTTCAATCTAGACGTGCGAGTTAATTACAGTCCGATTGTTTCAATCTAGACGTGCGAGTTAATTACAGTCCGATTGTTTCAATCTAGATGTGCGAGTTAATTACAGTCCGATTGTTTCAATCTAGATGTGCGAGTTAATTAAAGTCCGATTGTTTCAATCTAGATGTGCGAGTTAATTACAGTCCGATTGTTTCAATCTAGACGTGCGAGTTAATTACAGTCCGATTGTTTCAATCTAGACGTGCGAGTTAATTACAGTCCGATTGTTTCAATCTAGACGTGCGAGTTAATTACAGTCCGATTGTTTCAATCTAGACGTGCGAGTTAATTACAGTCCGATTGTTTCAATCTAGACGTGCGAGTTAATTACAGTCCGATTGTTTCAATCTAGACGTGCGAGTTAATTACAGTTCGATTGTTTCAATCTAGACGTGCGAGTTAATTACAGTCCGATTGTTTCAATCTAGATGTGCGAGTTAATTACAGTCCGATTGTTTCAATCTGGATGTGCGAGTTAATTACAGTCCGATTGTTTCAATCTGGATGTGCGAGTTAATTACAGTCCGATTGTTTCAATTTGTTCTGACCACTGTATTGACCATTGTAGGGCAAAGTGGGCACCTTAACGAACAATCACATTTTATTTCGTTTGTTCATGGTTTCAAACTTTGTCAATTCCTTATCAACAACTCTACGAAAGTATCTTTCAATAACCTAAATCACTTCTTCAAAAAGAACTTTAAATACTAAAATAATAATAATATATATCACTCAGAAGGTTTGGCCCACTTTTCCTAATTTATTTGGTCATCAGCCAATCAAAAGTTCCTATAATACCCTCACGTCTTTCATGGCGAGTGCCTTACATCACAATAAATAATCAGCCAATCAACATCTCCGAAGCTTCTACAATACCCTCAAGTCTATCAAGGCAAGTGCCTTACATCACAATAAATAATCAGCCAATCCACATCTCCGAAGCTCTTACAGTACCCTCATATCTATCACAGCAGGTGCCTTATATAACAATAAATAATCAGCCAATCCACATCTCCGAAGCTCTTACAGTACCCTCATATCTATCACAGCAAGTGCCTCACATCACAATGAATAATCAGCCAATCCACATCTCCGAAGCTCTTACAATACCCTCACATCTATCACAGCAAGTGCCTTACACCACAATAAATAATCAGCCAATCCACATCTCCAAAGCTCCTACAATACCCTCATATCTATCACAGCAAGTGCCTTACACCACAATAAATAATCAGCCAATCCACATCTCCGAAGCTCTTACAGTACCCTCATATCTATCACAGCAAGTGCCTTATATAACAATAAATAATCAGCCAATCCACATCTCCAAAGCTCCTACAATACCCTCATATCTATCACAGCAAGTGCCTTACATCACAATGAATAATCAGCCAATCCACATCTCCGAAGCTCTTACAGTACCCTCATATCTATCACAGCAAGTGCCTCACATCACAATGAATAATCAGCCAATCCACATCTCCGAAGCTCTTACAGTACCCTCATATCTATCACAGCAAGTGCCTTACACCACAATGAATAATCAGTCAATCCACATCTCCGAAGCTTCTACAATACCCTCACGTCTATCACAGCAAGTGCCTCACATCACAATGAATAATCAGCCAATCCACATCTCCAAAGCTCCTACAATACCCTCACATCTATCACAGCAAGTGCCTTACACCACAATGAAAAATCAGCCAATCCACATCTCCAAAGCTCCTACAATACCCTCACATCTATCACAGCAAGTGCCTTACATCACAATAAATAATCAGCCAATCCACATCTCCAAAGCTCCTACAATACCCTCACATCTATCACAGCAAGTGCCTCACATCACAATAAATAATCAGCCAATCCACATCTCCGAAGCTCTTTTAACCCTCATGCAGTATCGTGGGGCCTTTGAGGCCCGGTTACATGTTTGACATTTCCCAGAATCAACACATTTGAACTAAGCGACTTCTTACTTCATGTATTCCTCCATTAGCATGTTTTCTAAGGCTACGTCTGACGTCATAACTGTAGACAAGATACTGGGGTTTTTTTTATTAACGTTTTAAGAAAATACATACGTTTGCTGTAAGCTCGGGCCTCAAAGGCCCAGAGTAAATAAAACCCTTATTTCGGTTCAAAATATACAGAATCGCAATAAAAAAAATTAATAAGTAATACCCCTTGAAATGACTTCCTGATGTAGATAAACCAACTTCCGAAAAAAATTACATAGTAATATACTCTCCAAAAACTGAAACGCATATGTAATTTTTCAGAGAATCATTTTCTTCGCCTTAACAAACAAAAACGGTACATGATTTCAATGATATCAAAGCGAACATTGTCAAATGTAAAAGAGTAAGCCAAAACAAGAAAACTAGTTTTTAGGTTTGTCTCCTAATTCTGTTAATCACAAGATGGCGTTGAAGTCAGTCTTATGAATTCCTGGCATTTGCAAAAACTCTTGCTTGACTTCCCTTGTAAATGAATGGACACATTGATGGAGTCCCCATGCAGTTCTACCCCACTCTTTCTGCAATGCAATGACCAGTTGTTATTGTGTGTCTCGGGCGTATTGTGATGTTGACGTACACGTTTAATTAATTCATACAATTAATGTTTTATTTGGTTTTAAATACCTATATAATTAGGCATTAACAACGTCTTTACTCTAAAAGGCAGTGTAATCTGACGTTCTGCCACAAACTTGGAACTGGCTGTCAGCTGTAATTAGTTGGTAACCAAACGATCAAGTCCCTACCGAGCATTTACGACTTTTTCGGGGCCCTGCTAATAAAACTCTGGAAGTTAAAAATTTGGGTTGCAGACCCCCTTTAATAGTGTATCCAACCCAATAACACTGTCCCAACCTCTTCACTTGTGGCATAAACTATTGGCAACATGTTCCTTTTTCTTACTGTAAACAATTCAAAGTAACGTTATTTTTCGTATTGACGAATATGTGAGCTTTTGGTAAACCAAACCCTCCTGAACTTTTAAGGTTCAAGATCATGATCGTGAACGCCAGTTCATAATATTTAATTCTTTGAAGCCACCAAAAAACAGGGGCGATAACTGGCCTTCATGGTCAAATATCCCATTCATGCAAACGCTTTCCTAAAGTTTCAATTTGGAGGAGGTGATGTTGTGAATAATCTGTATCCCTGTGGCAAGAAAATGAAGAAATTTTTAAACCCGGATGTAGAGATTTTGGGTTTCGTTGGCAACTCTTAATTTAATGCACGCGTGCATCTTTCGCTCTTTTGGCCGGATTGGCCTGTTGGAACGAACCAATAATGCGCATTATGGCGATAATGAATATTATAATGTCAGACTACTGTGAACCATGAAACTTCGGTTTCAATTTCATGTTCGACAACGTTTTAATTTCTGACACTATGTCGATGCATAATGATAACCTTTGTTTCATGTAAAATTGAATAACGAAATTTGAAACAATATGATCACATGATCTAGCGTTTACTCTTACATGTGAATTCTGCTTTCTTTACACTTACTCTAAATAAAGTTTTACCAAACAAGCCTGCAAATGAGTCTTAAATAAACATATCACCGATCAGTTGATAAGGATTGGAACACATAGCTGACATATTATACATAACATCATTAATAATATTGACATTTTTCCCTCGCAGCGTTCCTGAATTGCATGTGAACGTGCCTGGGCCTCTGAGGCCCACATGGCCGCAAAGGTGGTGTAATTAACGATACTGCGTGAGGGTTAATACCCTCACATGCATCCTGGCAGATACCTCACATCACCATAAATAATCAGTCAATCCACATTTTTGAAGCTCCTACAATACCCTCACGTCTATCACAACAAGTGCTTCACATTACAATAAAAAATCAGCAAATCCAAATCTCCGAAACTTCTACAATACCCTCACATCTATCAAGGCAAGTGCCTCACATCACGATAAATAATCAGCCAATCCACATCTCCGGAGCTCCTACAATACCCTCACATCTATTACAGCAAGTGCCTCACATCACAATAAATAATCAGCCAATCCACATCTCCGAAGCTCTTACAGTACCCTCATATCTATCATAGCAAGTGCCTCACATCACAATGAATAATCAGCCAATCCACATCTCCGAAGCTCTTACAGTACCCTCATATCTATCACAGCAAGTGCCTTACACCACAATGAATAATCAGTCAATCCACATCTCCGAAGCTTCTACAATACCCTCACGTCTATCACAGCAAGTGCCTCACATCACAATGAATAATCAGCCAATCCACATCTCCAAAGCTCCTACAATACCCTCACATCTATCACAGCAAGTGCCTTACACCACAATGAATAATCAGCCAATCCACATCTCCAAAGCTCCTACAATACCCTCACATCTATCACAGCAAGTGCCTTACATCACAATAAATAATCAGCCAATCCACATCTCCAAAGCTCCTACAATACCCTCACATCTATCACAGCAAGTGCCTCACATCACAATAAATAATCAGCCAATCCACATCTCCGAAGCTCTTTTAACCCTCATGCAGTATCGTGGGGCCTTTGAGGCCCGGTTACATGTTTGACATTACCCAGAATCAACACATTTGAACTAAGCGACTTCTTACTTCATGTATTCCTCCATTAGCATGTTTTCTAAGGCTACGTCTGACGTCATAACTGTAGACAAGATACTGGGTTTTTTTTTATTAACGTTTTAAGAAAATACATACGTTTGCTGTAAGCTCGGGCCTCAAAGGCCCAGAGTAAATAAAACCCTTATTTCGGTTCAAAATATACAGAATCGCAATAAAAAAAATTAATAAGTAATACCCCTTGAAATGACTTCCTGATGTAGATAAACCAACTTCCGAAAAAAATTACATAGTAATATACTCTCCAAAAACTGAAACGCATATGTAATTTTTCAGAGAATCATTTTCTTCGCCTTAACAAACAAAAACGGTACATGATTTCAATGATATCAAAGCGAACATTGTCAAATGTAAAAGAGTAAGCCAAAACAAGAAAACTAGTTTTTAGGTTTGTCTCCTAATTCTGTTAATCAGAAGATGGCGTTGAAGTCAGTCTTATGAATTCCTGGCATTTGCAAAAACTCTTGCTTGACTTCCCTTGTAAATGAATGGACACATTGATGGAGTCCCCATGCAGTTCTACCCCACTCTTTCTGCAATGCAATGACCAGTTGTTATTGTGTGTCTCGGGCGTATTGTGATGTTGACGTACACGTTTAATTAATTCATACAATTAATGTTTTATTTGGTTTTAAATACCTATATAATTAGGCATTAACAACGTCTTTACTCTAAAAGGCAGTGTAATCTGACGTTCTGCCACAAACTTGGAACTGGCTGTCAGCTGTAATTAGTTGGTAACCAAACGATCAAGTCCCTACCGAGCATTTACGACTTTTTCGGGGCCCTGCTAATAAAACTCTGGAAGTTAAAAATTTGGGTTGCAGACCCCCTTTAATAGTGTATCCAACCCAATAACACTGTCCCAACCTCTTCACTTGTGGCATAAACTATTGGCAACATGTTCCTTTTTCTTACTGTAAACAATTCAAAGTAACGTTATTTTTCGTATTGACGAATATGTGAGCTTTTGGTAAACCAAACCCTCCTGAACTTTTAAGGTTCAAGATCATGATCGTGAACGCCAGTTCATAATATTTAATTCTTTGAAGCCACCAAAAAACAGGGGCGATAACTGGCCTTCATGGTCAAATATCCCATTCATGCAAACGCTTTCCTAAAGTTTCAATTTGGAGGAGGTGATGTTGTGAATAATCTGTATCCCTGTGGCAAGAAAATGAAGAAATTTTTAAACCCGGATGTAGAGATTTTGGGTTTCGTTGGCAACTCTTAATTTAATGCACGCGTGCATCTTTCGCTCTTTTGGCCGGATTGGCCTGTTGGAACGAACCAATAATGCGCATTATGGCGATAATGAATATTATAATGTCAGACTACTGTGAACCATGAAACTTCGGTTTCAATTTCATGTTCATCTTCCTACGCAGAGCCTAAAAGGCCAGTTTCCAAACTCTCATTTTATGCCTTGCTGCAGAGACTTTACTTTTCTGTGCTGCTATAGTGCCCCTACAGAGTAGAGAGCAAGCACAGAAAACTCAAGGCTATGCAGCAAGGACTAAAATGACAGTTTGGAAACTGGCCTTTTAGGCTCTGCGTAGGAAGATGTTTCATGTTCGACAACGTTTTAATTTCTGACACTATGTCGATGCATAATGATAACCTTTGTTTCATGTAAAATTGAATAACGAAATTTGAAACAATATGATCACATGATCTAGCGTTTACTCTTACATGTGAATTCTGCTTTCTTTACACTTACTCTAAATAAAGTTTTACCAAACAAGCCTGCAAATGAGTCTTAAATAAACATATCACCGATCAGTTGATAAGGATTGGAACACATAGCTGACATATTATACATAACATCATTAATAATATTGACATTTTTCCCTCGCAGCGTTCCTGAATTGCATGTGAACGTGCCTGGGCCTCTGAGGCCCATATGGCCGCAAAGGTGGTGTAATTAACGATACTGCGTGAGGGTTAATACCCTCACATGCATCCTGGCAAATACCTCACATCACCATAAATAATCAGTCAATCCACATTTTTGAAGCTCCTACAATACCCTCACGTCTATCACAACAAGTGCTTCACATTACAATAAAAAATCAGCAAATCCAAATCTCCGAAACTTCTACAATACCCTCACATCTATCAAGGCAAGTGCCTCACATCACGATAAATAATCAGCCAATCCACATCTCCGGAGCTCCTACAATACCCTCACATCTATTACAGCAAGTATTTTGTTCAGTCTAAGAACGATGAATCAAATACATAAACGCGTTTCTTGGGTGTTCTCGTCTCGATGCACACGTTTCTTCAGAGCACTTTTCTTGAGCAGAGCACTCAGAAACAATCTGGGGGAAACAAAGAGGAAATGAATGTATTGAAAACAAATTGCTTAAGAATAAACTGTACACTGAAGAGATATTTGAAGATATGTTATTTGTTTATTTTATATCGCGAATAGACTTTTTAACTAATTTATCTATTTTTATTTATTTATTTTCTTAATTCCTATTTCTAATATAATTTTAAATATGTATGGCCTTAAGGAGTCAAATTAATGATACATTGGCCTACGATGTATCAGGAACTGTGTGTTAACCTGTTTTGGAAGGCGCCTGCCAGAACACCCAGATGCACGTGTGCACTGTGCAGTCTACCCCCACCTCTCTGTCTCCATCTCTCTCCCCCATCTCATCTACAGAACACCCAGATTCACGTGTGCACTGTGCAGTCTACCCCCACCTCTCTGTCTCCATATCTCTCCCCATCTCATCTACAGAACACCCAGATTCACGTGTGCACTGTGCAGTCTACCCCCACCTCTCTGTCTCCATCTCTCTCCCCCATCTCATCTACAGAACACCCAGATTAACGTGTGCACTGTGCAGTCTACCCCCACCTCTCTGTATCCATATCTCTCCCCCATCTCATCTACAGAACACCCAGACTCACGTGTGCACTGTGCAGTCTACCCCCACCTCTCTGTCTCCATATCTCTCCCCCATCTCATCTACAGAACACCCAGATTCACGTGTGCACTGTGCAGTCTACCCCCACCTCTCTGTCTCCATATCTCTCCCCCATCTCATCTTCAGAACACCCAGATTCACGTGTGCACTGTGCAGTCTACCCCCACCTCTCTGTCCTCATATCTCTCCCCCATCTCATCTACAGAACACCCAGATTCACGTGTGCACTGTGCAGTCTACCCCCACCTCTCTGTCTCCATCTCTCTCCCCCATCTCATCTACAGAACACCCAGATTCACGTGTGCACTGTGCAGTCTACCCCCACCTCTCTGTATCCATATCTCTCCCCCATCTCATCTACAGAACACCCAGATTCACGTGTGCACTGTGCAGTCTACCCCCACCTCTCTGTCTCCATCTCTCTCTCCCCTCTCATCTACAGAACACCCAGATTCACGTGTGCACTGTGCAGTCTACCCCCACCTCTCTGTCCTCATATCTCTCCCCCATCTCATCTACAGAACACCCAGATTCACGTGTGCACTGTGCAGTCTACCCCCACCTCTCTGTCTCCATCTCTCTCCCCCATCTCATCTTCAGAACACCCAGATTCACGTGTGCACTGTGCAGTCTACCCCCACCTCTCTGTCCTCATATCTCTCCCCCATCTCATCTACAGAACACCCAGATTCACGTGTGCACTGTGCAGTCTACCCCCACCTCTCTGTCTCCATCTCTCTCCCCCATCTCATCTACAGAACACCCAGATTCAGGTGTGCACTGTGCAGTCTACCCCCACCTCTCTGTCCTCATATCTCTCCCCCATCTCATCTACAGAACACCCAGATTCACGTGTGCACTGTGCAGTCTACCCCCACCTCTCTGTCTCCATCTCTCTCCCCCATCTCATCTACAGAACACCCAGATTCAGGTGTGCACTGTGCAGTCTACCCCCACCTCTCTGTCTCCATATCTCTCCCCCATCTCATCTACAGAACACCCAGATTTACGTGTGCACTGTGCAGTCTACCCCCACCTCTCTGTATCCATATCTCTCCCCCATCTCATCTTCAGAACACCCAGATTCACGTGTGCACTGTGCAGTCTACCCCCACCTCTCTGTCTTCATATCTCTCCCCCATCTCGTCTACAGAACACCCAGATTCACGTGTGCACTGTGCAGTCTACCCCCACCTCTCTGTCTCCATCTCTCTCCCCCATCTCATCTACAGAACACCCAGATTCAGGTGTGCACTGTGCAGTCTACCCCCACCTCTCTGCATCCATATCTCTCCCCCATCTCATCTACAGAACACCCAGATTTACGTGTGCACTGTGCAGTCTACCCCCACCTCTCTGTCTCCATCTCTCTCCCCCATCTCATCTACAGAACACCCAGATTCACGTGTGCACTGTGCAGTCTACCCCCACCTCTCTGTCTCCATATCTCTCCCCATCTCATCTACAGAACACCCAGATTCACGTGTGCACTGTGCAGTCTACCCCCACCTCTCTGTCTCCATCTCTCTCCCCCATCTCATCTACAGAACACCCAGATTAACGTGTGCACTGTGCAGTCTACCCCCACCTCTCTGTATCCATATCTCTCCCCCATCTCATCTACAGAACACCCAGACTCACGTGTGCACTGTGCAGTCTACCCCCACCTCTCTGTCTCCATATCTCTCCCCCCTCTCATCTACAGAACACCCAGATTCACGTGTGCACTGTGCAGTCTACCCCCACCTCTCTGTCTCCATATCTCTCCCCCATCTCATCTTCAGAACACCCAGATTCACGTGTGCACTGTGCAGTCTACCCCCACCTCTCTGTCCTCATATCTCTCCCCCATCTCATCTACAGAACACCCAGATTCACGTGTGCACTGTGCAGTCTACCCCCACCTCTCTGTCTCCATCTCTCTCCCCCATCTCATCTACAGAACACCCAGATTCAGGTGTGCACTGTGCAGTCTACCCCCACCTCTCTGTATCCATATCTCTCCCCCATCTCATCTACAGAACACCCAGATTTACGTGTGCACTGTGCAGTCTACCCCCCACCTCTCTGTCTCCATCTCTCTCCCCCATCTCATCTACAGAACACCCAGATTCACGTGTGCACTGTGCAGTCTACCCCCACCTCTCTGTATCCATATCTCTCCCCCATCTCATCTACAGAACACCCAGATTCACGTGTGCACTGTGCAGTCTACCCCCACCTCTCTGTCTCCATCTCTCTCTCCCCTCTCATCTACAGAACACCCAGATTCACGTGTGCACTGTGCAGTCTACCCCCACCTCTCTGTCCTCATATCTCTCCCCCATCTCATCTACAGAACACCCAGATTCACGTGTGCACTGTGCAGTCTACCCCCACCTCTCTGTCTCCATCTCTCTCCCCCATCTCATCTACAGAACACCCAGATTCACGTGTGCACTGTGCAGTCTACCCCCACCTCTCTGTCCTCATATCTCTCCCCCATCTCATCTACAGAACACCCAGATTCACGTGTGCACTGTGCAGTCTACCCCCACCTCTCTGTCTCCATCTCTCTCCCCCATCTCATCTACAGAACACCCAGATTCAGGTGTGCACTGTGCAGTCTACCCCCACCTCTCTGTCCTCATATCTCTCCCCCATCTCATCTACAGAACACCCAGATTCACGTGTGCACTGTGCAGTCTACCCCCACCTCTCTGTCTCCATCTCTCTCCCCCATCTCATCTACAGAACACCCAGATTCAGGTGTGCACTGTGCAGTCTACCCCCACCTCTCTGTATCCATATCTCTCCCCCATCTCATCTACAGAACACCCAGATTTACGTGTGCACTGTGCAGTCTACCCCCACCTCTCTGTATCCATATCTCTCCCCCATCTCATCTTCAGAACACCCAGATTCACGTGTGCACTGTGCAGTCTACCCCCACCTCTCTGTCCTCATATCTCTCCCCCATCTCGTCTACAGAACACCCAGATTCACGTGTGCACTGTGCAGTCTACCCCCACCTCTCTGTCTCCATCTCTCTCCCCCATCTCATCTACAGAACACCCAGATTCAGGTGTGCACTGTGCAGTCTACCCCCACCTCTCTGTATCCATATCTCTCCCCCATCTCATCTACAGAACACCCAGATTTACGTGTGCACTGTGCAGTCTACCCCCACCTCTCTGTCTCCATCTCTCTCCCCCATCTCATCTACAGAACACCCAGATTCACGTGTGCACTGTGCAGTCTACCCCCACCTCTCTGTATCCATATCTCTCCCCCATCTCATCTACAGAACACCCAGATTCACGTGTGCACTGTGCAGTCTACCCCCACCTCTCTGTCCTCATATCTCTCCCCCATCTCATCTACAGAACACCCAGATTCACGTGTGCACTGTGCAGTCTACCCCCACCTCTCTGTCTCCATATCTCTCCCCCATCTCATCTACAGAACACCCAGATTCAGGTGTGCACTGTGCAGTCTACCCCCACCTCTCTGTATCCATATCTCTCCCCCATCTCATCTACAGAACACCCAGATTTACGTGTGCACTGTGCAGTCTACCCCCACCTCTCTGTATCCATATCTCTCCCCCATCTCATCTTCAGAACACCCAGATTCACGTGTGCACTGTGCAGTCTACCCCCACCTCTCTGTCCTCATATCTCTCCCCCATCTCGTCTACAGAACACCCAGATTCACGTGTGCACTGTGCAGTCTACCCCCACCTCTCTGTCTCCATCTCTCTCCCCCATCTCATCTACAGAACACCCAGATTCAGGTGTGCACTGTGCAGTCTACCCCCACCTCTCTGTATCCATATCTCTCCCCCATCTCATCTACAGAACACCCAGATTTACGTGTGCACTGTGCAGTCTACCCCCACCTCTCTGTCCTCATATCTCTCCCCCATCTCGTCTACAGAACACCCAGATTCACGTGTGCACTGTGCAGTCTACCCCCACCTCTCTGTCTCCATCTCTCTCCCCCATCTCATCTACAGAACACCCAGATTCAGGTGTGCACTGTGCAGTCTACCCCCACCTCTCTGTATCCATATCTCTCCCCCATCTCATCTACAGAACACCCAGATTTACGTGTGCACTTTGCAGTCTACCCCCACCTCTCTGTCTCCATCTCTCTCCCCCATCTCATCTACAGAACACCCAGATTCACGTGTGCACTGTGCAGTCTACCCCCACCTCTCTGTATCCATATCTCTCCCCCATCTCATCTACAGAACACCCAGATTCACGTGTGCACTGTGCAGTCTACCCCCACCTCTCTGTCCTCATATCTCTCCCCCATCTCATCTACAGAACACCCAGATTCACGTGTGCACTGTGCAGTCTACCCCCACCTCTCTGTCTCCATCTCTCTCCCCCATCTCATCTACAGAACACCCAGATTCAGGTGTGCACTGTGCAGTCTACCCCCACCTCTCTGTATCCATATCTCTCCCCCATCTCATCTACAGAACACCCAGATTTACGTGTGCACTGTGCAGTCTACCCCCACCCCTCTGTATCCATATCTCTCCCCCATCTCATCTTCAGAACACCCAGATTCACGTGTGCACTGTGCAGTCTACCCCCACCTCTCTGTCCTCATATCTCTCCCCCATCTCGTCTACAGAACACCCAGATTCACGTGTGCACTGTGCAGTCTACCCCCACCTCTCTGTCTCCATCTCTCTCCCCCATCTCATCTACAGAACACCCAGATTCAGGTGTGCACTGTGCAGTCTACCCCCACCTCTCTGTATCCATATCTCTCCCCCATCTCATCTACAGAACACCCAGATTTACGTGTGCACTGTGCAGTCTACCCCCACCTCTCTGTCTCCATCTCTCTCCCCCATCTCATCTACAGAACACCCAGATTCACGTGTGCACTGTGCAGTCTACCCCCACCTCTCTGTCTCCATATCTCTCCCCATCTCATCTACAGAACACCCAGATTCACGTGTGCACTGTGCAGTCTACCCCCACCTCTCTGTCTCCATCTCTCTCCCCCATCTCATCTACAGAACACCCAGATTAACGTGTGCACTGTGCAGTCTACCCCCACCTCTCTGTATCCATATCTCTCCCCCATCTCATCTACAGAACACCCAGACTCACGTGTGCACTGTGCAGTCTACCCCCACCTCTCTGTATCCATATCTCTCCCCCATCTCATCTACAGAACACCCAGATTCACGTGTGCACTGTGCAGTCTACCCCCACCTCTCTGTCTCCATATCTCTCCCCCATCTCATCTTCAGAACACCCAGATTCACGTGTGCACTGTGCAGTCTACCCCCACCTCTCTGTCCTCATATCTCTCCCCCATCTCATCTACAGAACACCCAGATTCACGTGTGCACTGTGCAGTCTACCCCCACCTCTCTGTCTCCATCTCTCTCCCCCATCTCATCTACAGAACACCCAGATTCAGGTGTGCACTGTGCAGTCTACCCCCACCTCTCTGTATCCATATCTCTCCCCCATCTCATCTACAGAACACCCAGATTTACGTGTGCACTGTGCAGTCTACCCCCACCTCTCTGTCTCCATCTCTCTCCCCCATCTCATCTACAGAACACCCAGATTCACGTGTGCACTGTGCAGTCTACCCCCACCTCTCTGTATCCATATCTCTCCCCCATCTCATCTACAGAACACCCAGATTCACGTGTGCACTGTGCAGTCTACCCCCACCTCTCTGTCTCCATCTCTCTCTCCCCTCTCATCTACAGAACACCCAGATTCACGTGTGCACTGTGCAGTCTACCCCCACCTCTCTGTCCCCATATCTCTCCCCCATCTCATCTACAGAACACCCAGATTTACGTGTGCACTGTGCAGTCTACCCCCACCTCTCTGTCTCCATCTCTCTCCCCCATCTCATCTTCAGAACACCCAGATTCACGTGTGCACTGTGCAGTCTACCCCCACCTCTCTGTCCTCATATCTCTCCCCCATCTCATCTACAGAACACCCAGATTCACGTGTGCACTGTGCAGTCTACCCCCACCTCTCTGTATCCATCTCTCTCCCCCATCTCATCTACAGAACACCCAGATTCAGGTGTGCACTGTGCAGTCTACCCCCACCTCTCTGTCCTCATATCTCTCCCCCATCTCATCTACAGAACACCCAGATTCACGTGTGCACTGTGCAGTCTACCCCCACCTCTCTGTCTCCATCTCTCTCCCCCCTCTCATCTACAGAACACCCAGATTCAGGTGTGCACTGTGCAGTCTACCCCCACCTCTCTGTATCCATATCTCTCCCCCATCTCATCTACAGAACACCCAGATTCACGTGTGCACTGTGCAGTCTACCCCCACCTCTCAGTATCCATATCTCTCCCCCATCTCATCTTCAGAACACCCAGATTCACGTGTGCACTGTGCAGTCTACCCCCACCTCTCTGTCCTCATATCTCTCCCCCATCTCGTCTACAGAACACCCAGATTCACGTGTGCACTGTGCAGTCTACCCCCACCTCTCTGTCTCCATCTCTCTCCCCCATCTCATCTACAGAACACCCAGATTCAGGTGTGCACTGTGCAGTCTACCCCCACCTCTCTGTATCCATATCTCTCCCCCATCTCATCTACAGAACACCCAGATTTACGTGTGCACTGTGCAGTCTACCCCCACCTCTCTGTCTCCATCTCTCTCCCCCATCTCATCTACAGAACACCCAGATTCACGTGTGCACTGTGCAGTCTACCCCCACCTCTCTGTCTCCATCTCTCTCCCCCATCTCATCTACAGAACACCCAGATTCAGGTGTGCACTGTGCAGTCTACCCCCACCTCTCTGTCCTCATATCTCTCCCCCATCTCATCTACAGAACACCCAGATTCACGTGTGCACTGTGCAGTCTACCCCCACCTCTCTGTCTCCATCTCTCTCCCCCATCTCATCTACAGAACACCCAGATTCAGGTGTGCACTGTGCAGTCTACCCCCACCTCTCTGTATCCATATCTCTCCCCCATCTCATCTACAGAACACCCAGATTTACGTGTGCACTGTGCAGTCTACCCCCACCTCTCTGTATCCATATCTCTCCCCCATCTCATCTACAGAACACCCAGATTCACGTGTGCACTGTGCAGTCTACCCCCACCTCTCTGTCTCCATATCTCTCCCCCATCTCATCTTCAGAACACCCAGATTCACGTGTGCACTGTGCAGTCTACCCCCACCTCTCTGTCCTCATATCTCTCCCCCATCTCATCTACAGAACACCCAGATTCAGGTGTGCACTGTGCAGTCTACCCCCACCTCTCTGTATCCATATCTCTCCCCCATCTCATCTACAGAACACCCAGATTTACGTGTGCACTGTGCAGTCTACCCCCACCTCTCTGTCTCCATCTCTCTCCCCCATCTCATCTACAGAACACCCAGATTCACGTGTGCACTGTGCAGTCTACCCCCACCTCTCTGTATCCATATCTCTCCCCCATCTCATCTACAGAACACCCAGATTCACGTGTGCACTGTGCAGTCTACCCCCACCTCTCTGTCTCCATCTCTCTCTCCCCTCTCATCTACAGAACACCCAGATTCACGTGTGCACTGTGCAGTCTACCCCCACCTCTCTGTCTCCACATCTCTCCCCCATCTCATCTACAGAACACCCAGATTAACGTATGCACTGTGCAGTCTACCCCCACCTCTCTATTTCCATATCTCTCCCCCATCTCATCTACAGAACACCCAGATTCATGTGTGCACTGTGCAGTCTACCCCACCTCTCTGTCTCCATATCTCTCCCCCATCTCATCTGCAGAACACCCAGATTCACGTGTGCACTGTGCAGTCTACCCCCACCTCTCTGTCTCCATCTCCCCCCCCCCCCTCTAGATCTCATCTACAGAACACCCGAATTCACGTGTGCACTGTGCAGTCTACCCCCACCTCTCTGTCTCCATATCTCCCCCCCCCCCCCCATCTCATCTACAGAACACCCAGATTCACGTTTGCACTGTGCAGTCTACCCCACCTCTGTCTCCATCTCTCTCCCCCATCTCATCTACAGAACACTCAGATTTACGTGTGCATTGTGCAGTCTACCCAAACCTCTGTCTCCATATCTCTCCCCCATCTCATCTACAGAACACCCGGAAACAGCTTAAAGATGCCAGGCCTTTCAGTTCTAATCGCATATTCATCAACGAAGATCTCACCAGAACCAGAGCTGTACTGGCCAAGAAGACAAGACAACTCGTCGCCGACAAAAGGATAGACTCATCGTGGGTCACTGGAGGTGTCATATTGGTGAAAATGAATAATGGCGACCTGAAAAAGATCGCCAATCAAAGTCATCTTGATGAAGTTATGGATCCCACGAAAATAAAGATGATGTTTAACCTATCTCAGAACACGTCTACTCTCAACTAATGTGTGTAATCTATTTCTACTGTATGGGGCTGCTTCTGTTATATGTGATCTGTTTGTCATTGCAACTTTCTAACAGGTACGATGTAAACAAATGAGTACTACGTGACCAAATATGGCATTTACGCACGTGCTTTGCTGTAACCAATCATCGTTCGAGATACCCAGCCGCCTGCGAGTTCTCACTCAACATGGTATGTCTTTGCTTTTGAAAATATCGACAACAACGGCTAACTATTAAGACTGTGTAATAGATGAATTCGAAATTATTCTTTGACTAATAACTTGAAGTGTACATACTTATAAATTGTGACAACAACATTACAATCCTTATCCAAATAAGGAAGATTGGTCAGTCAATGACCCACAAATGTGACTTTCCTACCTCATTGGCTTAGCGATCCCGCATGAAATGGACATGATCACGATTATCTCTTTTTCCCCGTTATTCTTGATGGGATCTTTATGTTTTTGTCCTGTTTTGCTGTTATTTTTGTTAGTTTCTTTCTCACTTGCTGAATAATTTAATTGCGATTGGCAACTTTTTTAATTTTGTATGTGATAACAAGTATGTATTATCTACTTTGTAATTTTCCTTTTCTTTTATTTTTCGCCCGTAAGATAGGTAAACGGCGTGTAACCTTGGCTTACATTTTGAAAATGATATTTGAAATTGATTTTGTCTTCCACATTCATCATATTTATTTTTTTCTCTCTCTTCTTCTTTCCCATTTCCCCTGCTCTCAGGTATGAGTATGGCCAGTTTATTTTTATTTTTACTTTTTTTTCTCCTGACATGGATCTTCTCACTTTTGTATAGTGTATACATATGTCAACATATTTGCAACAATTTGAAAGTTGATTTTCACAAAAATAGTTCATCCCAGCAACCTCAAATTACTAACGCCATTAATTGCTATTGCCCACTTGCCTCTCTATGCTTTTTGTTCTTATTATTCTATCTAGATGTTGATTGACTTAGCAAATTATAGACAGGCAGTGGGCCTCTTTGCTGTATCATTACACTGCAAGGCATTTAACAAGTACTTACGTAATAGATTAGCTTTATCCTACCTATGTGTGTACTCATCTGGTATTTCTCTCTTGCTGATGTTAATATTACTTTGTTGTGGTGATATTCACCCTAACCCTGGTCCTATAAACCGAAAACTCAAAATAGTCCACATAAACATTCGAAGCTTAAGGGAAAAAGTTGACACTATTAATGCTGAATTATTTGAATATGATATCATCTGTTTAACAGAGACTTGGTTAAACAAGGACATAGATAATAGTACAATTTTATTACCGGGTTTTCATTCTCCTTTCAGAAAAGATCGACCTAGTAGAGGTGGGGGAGTAGCCATCTATGTTAAGGACAGTTTATATGTAGAACCGATGAACCACCTGGACACTAACAATCTCGAAGCTCTATGGGTAAAAGTTTGCCTAAAAAATGATAGATATCTGATTGGTGTGTTTTATCGTGCAGACACCAGTGAAAATTACTGGGAACTAATTGATCAATCATTTGGCAATGCTGTCGACTTAAACTTAAAAACAATTATCACAGGTGATTTCAATATTGATGCTCTAGGAGACCAGAAACATAAGATTGAGTATTTGAAAACTATGTACAATCTTGAACAATTAATCAACAAACCCACTAGAATAACACACTCGTCGTCTTCCCTGATTGACTTAATATTTGCAAATGCTGGTGATTGTGTCGGTGAATCGGGTGTGTTAGATCCAATATGCAGTGATCACTGTCCAATCTTCGTTCTTATTAACACTAAGCAACAGAAACAAACTTCCTTCAAACGCACTGTATATGACTATAATAAAATAGACAAAGAAGGTATCTTAAATTATCTAACTTCCGTACATTGGGAAGCACTATTTCACTCAAAATCACAGGATGAAATGGTACATATTTTAACACATACATTAAAAACATCTTGTAAAAAACATATTCCAAATAGATTAATAACGGTAAGACCAGATGATCCCCCATGGCTTAATAACAAAATTCGTCACCTTATCAGAAAGCGAAATCGCCTACATAAGAAAGCTAAACTCAGGAACTTGTTTTCTGACTGGTTAAACTTTAAGCGAATGAGAAATACGGTTGTATCGGCTGTTCGTATTGCAAAAGAAAATTATCTTAAGAAACTAGATGAGAAAATTAATTCATCAGTTGGCAATAAATCCTGGTGGCGATTAATGAAGAACTACTTAAACAAAACCAGAAATAAAAACACTTTCCCGTCGATACTTTACCAAAACAAATTATATGATGATGGTATTGATATTGCAAATATACTAAATAATTATTTCGTTTCTCAAGCACAAGTTCGCGACCAGGCATCCATCCTCAATGAGCTTAAAAACACAACAATCCCTCTCTTCAGTTACGGTATCACCTAAAGAAGTTTTAGATTTATTACTATCAGTTGATACTTATAAAGCAACCGGTCCAGACGGTGTTGCTAACAGAATTATTAACATGTGTGCGCATTGTTTGAATAAACCCCTCGCCATCATTTTTAATACTTCCCTAAGAGAAAATTTATTTCCACAACAGTGGAAAGAATCCTCTATCATCCCTATACATAAGAAGGGTAGCACAAATGACTGTACTAACTATAGACCGATAGCACTTATAAGTAATCTAGCTAAAATATTTGAAAAATGTCTATTCAAACATCTTTTCAATTATTTTAAAGACAACAACCTATTGTCTAATTTGCAGTCTGGATTTATACCAGGTGATTCAACTGTAAACCAGCTTACATATCTATATAATTTTATATCAAAAGAAATTGATAAAGGCAAAGAAATTAGAGCTGTTTTTTGCGACATAAGCAAAGCTTTCGACAGAGTCTGGCATGAAGGATTGATAACTAAATTGAAATCTTATGGTATTGAAGATGATTTACTTATGTGGATTAAGAGTTATCTAACCAACAGAACCCAAAGTGTCGTAATAGAAGGTAAAACCTCTGTTACAAAAACGATATTAGCTGGAGTACCCCAGGGATCCGTTCTTGGGCCACTATTTTTCCAAATATATACAAACTATCTAGTTGATGATATAGACTGTAATATCAGACTGTTTGCTGATGATACGTCATTATATATTGTAATTGATAATCCTAATATCGCAACAGTAACATTAAACAATGACTTACAAAGAAGCTCGAAATAGGCCGAGCTTTGGCAAATAGATTTTAATCCAAAGAAAACTGTGTCTGTGCAATTTAGTAGAAAACGAAATCCCAGTCACAAACCCGACCTAAAACTAAATAATGTAGTTATTAATGAAGTCACTTCACATAAACATTTAGGACTTGTCCTACAACAAGACTGCCAGTGGTCCTCTCACATCGATGACATAATTGGAAAAGTGGGACCAATGATTAACTGTTTAAGAAGTCTAAAATATCGCTTAAATAGAAAAAGTCTTGAAATATTATATAAATCTTCTATTCTTCCTATTTTTGATTACTGTTCAAACATATGGGACAATTGCACTATACATGAAGCAAAACTCTTGGAAAATCTTCACTTTGATGCATTAAGGTCGATATGTGGAGCTGTAAGGGGCACGAGTCATAATAAGTTATATAAAGCAAGGATTTTTATGCAGATGGCGTAGAAGACAGAAATTGTGTCTGTTTTATAAAATGTATTACAAACTATCTCCATCCTATCTTTCAGACCTAGTTCCAAATAGTGTCTCTGTAAATAACCCTTACAACTTGAGAAACCTGGATTCTCTGCAGACTATTTCGTGTAATACTCTTAGACACTCTTCATCATTCTTACCCTCTGTTGTTAAAGAATGGAACTCCCTAACAGAAGAACAAAGACTTAGCGACTCAGTCAGCAGCTTTAAAAGGTCAATAAATACTACTATTTTTAACAATTACTATTTCAACACGAATTTTGGACAAAGACATGCACAAATAGCTCACTGTAGACTGCGTCTAGGTTGTAGTGACCTTAACTATCATAAATATAATAGACATATATCAAATTCACCCTCATGTTCATGTGGCTACTTTTCTGAGGACTGTGTACACTTTTTCTTTACATGCCCGTTATATAATGATATCCGGCAAAACAAATATGTTTACGTTAAAGGATATGACCTGAAATCAATCTTTTATGGCAACAAAGAAATATCCGCAACTACAAATCAACATATTATACAATCTGTACACGACTACATTTCTGAAACTTTAAGATTTAAATAAGACGGTTAAAATAATATGCCTTGCTTAGAGGTTACTACTAATTATGAAATTTCATCATGCTGGTAAAAATATTAACCATGTCGCATATTTGTATATTTTGTTCATGTGATTGTATGTATTAAACATGTATTTATAAAATGTCCAAGGGAGAGGCCTTGACATAAGCACTGCCAGCTTGTTGGCCGATCCCATTCACAATATGTACACCATTTGTGAAATAAATATGTTTAAAACACCCGGATTCACGTGTGCACTGTGCAGTCTACCCCCACCTCTCTGTCTCCATCTCTCTCCCCCCTCTCATCTACAGAACACCCAGATTCTCGTGTGCACTGTGCAGTCTACCCCCACCTCTCTGTCTCCATCTCTCTCCCCCATCTCATCTACAGAACACCGAGATTCACGTGTGCACTGTGCAGTCTACCCCACCTCTGTCTCCATCTCTCTTCCCCATCTCATCTACAGAACACCCAGATTTACGTGTGCACTGTGCAGTCTACCCACACCTCTCTGTCCCCATATCTCTCCCCCATCTCATCTACAGAACACCCAGATTCACGTGTGTACTGTGCAGTCTACCCCCAACTCTCTGTCTGCATCTCTCTCTCCCATCTCATCTACAGAACACCCAGATTCACGTGTGCACTGTGCAGTCTACCCCCACCTCTCTGTCCCCATATCTCTCCCCCATCTCATCTACAGAACACCCAGATTCACGTTTGCACTGTGCAGTCTACCCCACCTCTGTCTCCATCTCTCTCCCCCATCTCATCTACAGAACACCCAGTTTCACGTGTGCACTGTGCAGTCTACCCCCACCTCTCTGTATCCATATCTCTCCCCCCTCTCATCTACAGAACACCCAGATTCAGGTGTGCACTGTGCAGTCTACCCCCACCTTTCTGTCCCCATATCTCTCCCCCATCTCATCTACAGATCACCCAGATTCACGTGTGCACTGTGCAGTCTACCCCCACCTTTCTGTCCCCATATCTCTCCCCCATCTCATCTATAGATCACCCAGATTCACGTGTGCACTGTACAGTCTACCCCCACCTCTCTGTCTTCATATCTCTCCCCCATCTCATCTACAGAACACCCAGATTCACGTGTGCACTGTGCAGTCTACCCCCACCTCTCTGTCTCCATCTCTCTCCCCCATCTCATCTACAGAACACCCAGATTCACGTGTGCACTGTGCAGTCTACCCCCACCTTTCTGTCCCCATATCTCTCCCCCATCTCATCTACAGAACACCCAGATTCACGTGTGCACTGTGCAGTCTACCCCCACCTTTCTGTCCCCATATCTCTCCCCCATCTCATCTACAGAACACCCAGATTCACGTGTGCACTGTGCAGTCTACCCCCACCTCTCTGTCTCCATATCTCTCCCCCATCTCATCTATAGATCACCCAGATTCACGTGTGCACTGTGCAGTCTACCCCCACCTCTCTGTCTCCATCTCTCTCCCCCATCTCATCTACAGAACACCCAGATTCACGTGTGCACTGTGCAGTCTACCCCACCTCTGTCTCCATCTCTCTCCCCCATCTCATCTACAGAACACCCAGATTTACGTGTGCACTGTGCAGTCTACCCCCACCTCTCTGTATCCATATCTCTCCCCCATCTCATCTACAGAACACCCAGATTCACGTGTGCACTGTGCAGTCTACCCCCACCTCTCTGTCTCCATATCTCTCCCCCATCTCATCTACAGAACACCCAGATTCACGTGTGCACTGTGCAGTCTACCCCCACCTCTCTGTCTCCATATCTCTCCCCCCTCTCATCTACAGAACACACAGATTCACGTGTGCACTGTGCAGTCTATCCCCACCTCTCTGTCTCCATATCTCTCCCCCATCTCATCTACAGAACACCCAGATTCACGTGTGCACTGTGTAGTCTACCCCCACCTCTCTGTCTCCATCTCTCTCCCCCATCTCATCTATAGATCACCCAGATTCACGTGTGCACTGTACAGTCTACCCCCACCTCTCTGTCTTCATATCTCTCCCCCATCTCATCTACAGAACACCCAGATTCACGTGTGCACTGTGTAGTCTACCCCCACCTCTCTGTTTCCATATCTCTCCCCCATCTCATCTATAGATCACCCAGATTCACGTGTGCACTGTACAGTCTACCCCCACCTCTCTGTCTTCATATCTCTCCCCCATCTCATCTATAGATCACCCAGATTCACGTGTGCACTGTACAGTCTACCCCCACCTCTCTGTCTCCATATCTCTCCCCCATCTCATCTATAGATCACCCAGATTCACGTGTGCACTCTGCAGTCTACCCCCACCTCTCTGTCTCCATATCTCTCCCCCATCTCATCTACAGAACACCCAGATTCACGTGTGCACTGTGTAGTCTACCCCCACCTCTCTGTTTCCATATCTCTCCCCCATCTCATCTATAGATCACCCAGATTCACGTGTGCACTGTACAGTCTACCCCCACCTCTCTGTCTTCATATCTCTCCCCCATCTCATCTACAGAACACCCAGATTCACGTGTGCACTGTGCAGTCTACCCCCACCTCTCTGTCTCCATCTCTCTCCCCCATCTCATCTACAGAACACCCAGATTCACGTGTGCACTGTGCAGTCTACCCCCACCTCTCTGTATCCATATCTCTCCCCCATCTCATCTACAGAACACCCAGATTCAGGTGTGCACTGTGCAGTCTACCCCCACCTTTCTGTCCCCATATCTCTCCCCCATCTCATCTACAGAACACCCAGATTCACGTGTGCACTGTGCAGTCTACCCCCACCTTTCTGTCCCCATATCTCTCCCCCATCTCATCTACAGAACACCCAGATTCACGTGTGCACTGTGCAGTCTACCCCCACCTCTCTGTCTCCATATCTCTCCCCCATCTCATCTATAGATCACCCAGATTCACGTGTGCACTGTGCAGTCTACCCCCACCTCTCTGTCTCCATCTCTCTCCCCCATCTCATCTACAGAACACCCAGATTCACGTGTGCACTGTGCAGTCTACCCCACCTCTGTCTCCATCTCTCTCCCCCATCTCATCTACAGAACACCCAGATTTACGTGTGCACTGTGCAGTCTACCCCCACCTCTCTGTATCCATATCTCTCCCCCATCTCATCTACAGAACACCCAGATTCACGTGTGCACTGTGCAGTCTACCCCCACCTCTCTGTCTCCATATCTCTCCCCCATCTCATCTACAGAACACCCAGATTCACGTGTGCACTGTGCAGTCTACCCCCACCTCTCTGTCTCCATATCTCTCCCCCCTCTCATCTACAGAACACACAGATTCACGTGTGCACTGTGCAGTCTATCCCCACCTCTCTGTCTCCATATCTCTCCCCCATCTCATCTACAGAACACCCAGATTCACGTGTGCACTGTGCAGTCTACCCCCACCTCTCTGTCCCCATATCTCTCCCCCCTCTCATCTACAGAACACACAGATTCACGTGTGCACTGTGCAGTCTACCCCCACCTCTCTGTCCCCATATCTCTCCCCCCTCTCATCTACAGAACACACAGATTCACGTGTGCACTGTGCAGTCTACCCCCACCTCTCTGTCTCCATATCTCTCCCCCCTCTCATCTACAGAACACACAGATTCACGTGTGCACTGTGCAGTCTATCCCCACCTCTCTGTCCCCATATCTCTCCCCCCTCTCATCTACAGAACACACAGATTCACGTGTGCACTGTGCAGTCTACCCCCACCTCTCTGTCTCCATATCTCTCCCCCCTCTCATCTACAGAACACACAGATTCACGTGTGCACTGTGCAGTCTACCCCCACCTCTCTGTCCCCATATCTCTCCCCCCTCTCATCTACAGAACACACAGATTCACGTGTGCACTGTGCAGTCTACCCCCACCTCTCTGTCTCCATATCTCTCCCCCATCTCATCTACAGAACACCCAGATTCACGTGTGCACTGTGCAGTCTACCCCCACCTCTCTGTCTCCATATCTCTCCCCCATCTCATCTACATCGGGCAGCAAACTGTAATAAGAAACGAATACTTAAAAATATTTACGCCATATTTTGAACGGTGTTCCTAGGGAATATGATGTTATCGGATGTCGCACACTTTAAGGTACCTTGTTAGGTATCATCGCGCTCATATCAGGTATTTCAGCGCCTATATTATGTACTCACTAAGCTTTATATCATTGCAACATGGTATTTAATAACTTATGATTTTTAGTATTTAACTTATGTCAATTATGGAAAAGAAAAATACGGTTCAGGTGTGTCGGGTAAAGATACGCACTCGAACACAAGTGAACCTAGCAATTACATATTGAGTGTAAGCTAAGCTGCTTGTATAATATTTTGTTGTCTTTACATCTTTGAAGACATTAAGAAGTTCTTAAAATGCTTATATAGGAATGAGATGGTGAACAGGGACATAACTATTGACGAGTTTATACAAAGTAACAAAAGTCCTAGGAAATAAATCATCAAATATTTTCTCTTTTCACAATTGAATTGAAACCAAAACACTGATCCTACGATCACTTTCTCTTTCCCTTTCAGTTTTAAAGGGGCAGTAGCACGTTTTTTGACAATTTTATATTTTGAATTTTTCACTGATAAATTACACGTAAAAGCTAAATGTATTATATTGATAGTGTCAAAAATATCAGAACAGAAATCAATCATTCATAGTCAGACGACAAAGTATAAAGATTCACATAAGATCCATTGGTGGCCATTTTGTGTGAAGACCTTTAATTCATTTTGTGTAATAAAATGAATCACATGGCTAAACTTATATATTTTACTTATATTATATATTTATATTCATATTTATATATTGAAATTATAACGGTGTCATTTAGTGTAAATACCATTAAGTTTCATTTTCCTGACATCACCTTATATTCCCCTTAAAAACGTGCTACTGCCCCTTGAAAATCTATGGAAAATATTAAATTGAACATGGAGTATTCAAAACTTGCCTTGCCTGCGTATCTTAAGCCTACACCTAATTGTGAGTGACTTTGATAAAAGACATGAAATAATTCACATTTTGCCTTAGTAATGTGAAATCATAAATATATGTATTACAACACAGAATAAAGAAACTTTTAAATAATTAAAATACATCGACTTTACTTGTGAAACTGAACTGACATTACTCGTGTTCAGAAAAAAAAATCAATTGTGGTATATGTGATCATTGTCACCAATTTATAATCATTTAAAACACGTGTATTTCTTTGTATTTTTTTCAATTTACATTTTTGTATAATGGTTGATAGCAAGTGTTCACACTTTAAGCTTCAATATACAATGCACAAACATTAAAATCAACATCTACTTTATTTTAAATATCCCTGACGGAACTATGTATCTGTTCAATGCTACAAAGCTAGTCCCCAAAATACAAAGCTGCTTCAGTATTTAAAAATCAAACCTATTCTAAAAACAGCATTATTGTTCATGATAACTCCTCCATTGTACAATTCTAAAAGCAAAGGCAGGGTCCATTCGTAATCAGTTCTCTTTAAACGGTTCGTTCAATTTGATATATCTTTCAATACTAATGACGTTTTAATGACTTTTTGACTTTGTGCTCAACACTCAGATTGAGACATATAAACTACATTAGACAGAACATGCAACGTTGTTTCTTCACATTGAGCCCCGAAATTTATATTTGTCCTTCACACTCATTTTTCTTAAAACCTTGTTCCCAAACCTTTTGCTGGTCAAATTGACCACATCTAATTGGATGTTTATTGAAATTTTAATTGAATACAATATATATTTTGTTGTTTAAGTGTTCAAGTACTTCTGGAGATAAGGTCAAGCAATACAGCTCCGCTAGTGAATTGCTTCTCTGTATCGATTCATCACTGTCGGTGACTTTGTTTTTGTATCTGTCCTACAAAACCACCTGACACCAAGACCTCCCTGTAGTTTACCTTCTAAACAAAGTTATGTTTGTACACTTTACATCGCTATGACTGTAGCGTAACCAAAGAATCACGGAAAACTTATTATTGTATATTCTCTCCCCACAGAGACAGATCAAGCCATGTTGATTTACCCTCTGTTATATTACGCCGACTTTGTGGGATAGAATTCAAATCTCTCCTTCCAACGTTCAGCGAGCCAAACCAATCAACAAATCAGCTTCCCAGCTTGGGTGTTCAGTAGACTGTCCTCCCGTACCAAACTCACGGCCACTGTTTACAGGCTGGAAACAAGCTAAAGCAAGTCTATATGTCCAGGAGATTCACGTTCCGTGGCATTTTGTTTGTCTATTTTGTAAACAATAGCTTTGACATTTCAACTGATGAAAAACATTACAAGATAACTATGTTCATGTTTGTTTTTGTGCTGTGCATTGTTTGAAAGTAGGTAAATTAAATTCAGGTTAGGTACCGTTGTGAACTATCAACATTGATTGGGATTCTGTACAATATTTCACACGTCTTTCCTGCACGATAACATCTCCATATGCATAACCATGAATATGTCTGCGAATAAGTTTGAAATAATTATATATACACGTAAGTATAAAAGGGGAGTGTTCTAAAAGTCGTTTCAACAACAACAAAATACTCCGATAGGACTGTCCCTTTAACTGAATAACGGTGCTGGTGTTGTGTATCGTGTGTTACACCTTATAACTGTTGTCTGCAAGAGAGCTTATATATCTACATTTCATAATTTATAACAAGAGAATGTTATATTTGGGGTTACGTTATCTTAAAAAGTACAGGTTCTTATACTTTTTCGGGCCGAGCATGACGGGTGGTTGCTCAACGCTATTTATAGCCTGTCTGTTTTCAGCAAACTATTTCGAACTCCATACACTGTTGTGTAGTGATGTCGCACGTAGAAATCTAAGAGCGCAGGATTTGGAGCTTAGCGGGAGACTGCAATGAGAATCAGATTTATTATCTAATAGCACTCCTATTGGTTAATTTGAATCACGAGGTGAGCACGCGGAACGAAGCCAAGAAACTAGTTTGTCGCTATCGCTGAAAGGGCATCATTTGATTGGCTTGCTATACATAGCGATACGTATCAGGGGATAGGTTGTAGCATTAGCGGAGACATATACGCTGATGTAGCAGGATGCGGGCCGAGTCCCATGCGGGATTCGAACCCACACCCTCAGAGTCAGGAAACAAGCTAACCAACTCGCCCGTTTCGCCATCCACATCCGCCAGTTGGTTACCTGTTTGTCTGCAAGAGAGCTATGACGCAGTGGCACATTGTAAACGGGGAATCCCCTTGGATTGACGTCCTGTCATGTGACTGGCGGCCATTGGTTACGGGTCAGTTCGCTCCAAAACCAGTTCCTCCAGGTCGGTTCGCTCCAGAATTAAACAATCAGAACTGGGTTGATATGTATATTTTATTACCTACGAGGGCAGTCATATCTAAGTTCATATTTTTCATATGTTGCCCTAGGGCAAAATATCACTTTTGCATTGTGACGTCACGTAATAAACAATGCTTTGACGTCACGCTTCACCTATGACGTCACAATCTCGGCGGCGGCTAGTCCGCTTATGCTGAGAAGTAATTTTTGAGTATTTTCTTTAATTTTGGGACAACGGTAATAAACAGAATATCATATTCGTGCCCATGACATACTATGTTTACGACACTCGTGCCTTAATATCAGTATATCCCTCGCTCTCGCTCGGGAAATACTAATATTTAGCCACTCGTGTCGTAAACATAGTATGCCATGGACACTCATATAATATCCTCTATATATTAAGAGGTTTTATGATCAGAAAACTACCTTTGTGGTACAGAACAACTACCAATATGTAAATTAACTGAGTTAGTATTTATTGAATTAACGGATTAGGCGTTATGCACCAATCCCTGAGTAGATATAGAGATTATTAACCGAGTGTGTTTCCGTATCATTAATATCATATAATAGGAATAAACTCCCGGCGACGCTATCAATGTTTAGAGACCGGTTTAGGACTCGCATGACATGCATGGAGTTTTGAGAAAATAGTTCGGGTTTTGACCTCATTTGCATTGTTATCAGGGATCTGATAACATGATTACAAGATGGGTTTATTGCACAGATAACACTGCCCATTATATGATAAATCATTATAGTAGATAGGCCATTATAACATGTTAAAACAACAAATTGAGATGTTTTTAAGAAATCCATGAGTATATGTGTATTAATTAAGAATGTTTTGACGATAAAGTATTTGAACCCTGTTTATTGTTTTTATTTTATAGATATTCGACAGGCGTTCGAATTCTCAACGCGAGTAATTTCCTACTGAAGGCGGCTGCCGTGTTACGTGTATTGGAAACACTGAAATGAAAATGATGAAAGCTGATTGACTGTTGACTGTCTGAATAAATGTATGCATTTTTCATTCAATAAAATGTTGAATGTGTGTATTTTATATTCAAAAAAATGTGGACTGTTTGTATTTTTTTTTCAATAAAATATTGATTGAATGTTCATTGAGTAAATGCTTTACCACTCTCACTACAGCGTGATGAATGTCACATGTGAAATATATATGTACTTGAAATAAAATTATATCTTTTATAGTTTGTATTTTATTGTCTTTTCTACATCATTAAATCTGAAATGTAAAAAAATAACGAAATGATACAAGTCGACTAAACAACACAAATATTGTAAACAAAATATCTCAAATGCATGTTACCTATTTTCGATGTATTCCACGTGTCAAATTCATAATCAAAATGCACACTCAAGCGATTTCAAAATCATCTGCACCACAGATAAAGGTATAATAAAGAACAAGCATATGTAGAGGTGGACGTGTTCTCCATGAGGTGAGCGGAGCTGAACGAAATTTTCCCTGTTATGGTGGAAACTCTATGAAGATAATGGAACAAAATATGAGATTTATGTGGTGAAACACTCCTTTTATACGATTTACGTGTAATCGATAATCGATTGGATGGTGTAATTTCCATTGGATATTAAGAGATTAAGCTGGACATCAAACAAGGCTCAAACAATATAAGAGAAAACACTATGTCCATGTGAAAGTTTAGGGTTTAGTTGACAATTCTTTATGTGGAAAAATCTTTTGGAAATTCTTTTGTGAAGTTTTTCTAACGACTACTACCCCCTATTTCGGGAAGATCCGGAAGTGTAGGCTAAAGATACGCAGGCAGGTTTTGAATACACCTAACATTATCAATTTTATAATGTTTATAGGTTTTGAATTTTGTTCAGAAGTTCAGGGAATGACATGATATTGATTTGAGGACCAATAATTGTGTATCAATCGACATTTAATATTGGAGAAGAGAACATATTTTATGACAATCAATTTGTTAGGAATTTTGTCAGTTTGTACAAACATGTCACTGTTTTGTGCCGCTGTTCAAAATCTTACTCCGTTTAAATCAATCTAAAATCTTTTAATGTCTTCTTAATTTCAAAAAGATGTAAAGACAACAAAAACTTACAAGCTAACACTTAATGTGCATTTACTATGTCAACTTTTGTGTAAGTGCGTAGCTTTTTTACCTCCGCGTATCTTTACCCGACATGGCTGTACATGATGTTATCATTCGCAAGTTAGTTTTGTATTCTAATGAGGACACGCATTTAAATAAGGCTCTGGCTTGTTAGCGTGTCCTAATTCATGTATCATTAACATGAATAAACATGTTTAAACAAACATATGTATCAGTGACGGTTAAATTTATTGGAGCGAACCGACCTAGGATGATAGATAGATAAATGTTTATTCATCTCTCACCTCACAAATACACATAGATTACAAATTTTAAAAATACATTTGAAATATAATACACGTGAGCCACACAAATAAGGGTTATGAGAGACAAATTTAGCAATTTAAAAACATACACAATATAAAATATAGAAATGCAGTATATACATACATTATAAGAAACTATAGGTTTTATATAATATACTCTTTCTTTTTTGTAATAAAAGGTTGCAGGTTCTGGCACATTCATTTATCACAGTAGGGCTGGAGAGAATAAAACACACTTTCTGTAAATCATTAAAATTCGTAAAATTATCACAGTTAGCTGAACATTCTTGTACAAGTTTCTGACGTATTTCCTCGTATAAAGGACACTTCAATAAAACATGGGATTCATAAAACAGATTCTCTGGTCCACTGGTGTGTTGTTGTATCGTCCCGTCTCCAGGTGAAGAGGGGCCACTCCACATCTAAATCTTGCTACAGCACTCCGATTGTACCTTGACAAGTGGGTTACAGCATACCTTTCAGGTGCTAAAGTTGATTTAAAATTCCTGTAGAGCCTCAGCTTATTACCTCCCTGATATCTTTTACCGTCTACTCTCGCTAAATCTTCTTGCCAGTCTTGTTTAAAACCTTCCATAACTTTACAGGACAGTTCGGATGATATAAAATTGATGTTAAAAGTATTGTCTATTTTTATAAAATGCTGTAGATTTTCTTTGTTTAGTTTCTCGTGTATTCTCCAGTTCCATTTGTGTTTTCTTCGTTCCGCCTGAGTGTTGGCCCACATGAATACCTTAAATAGAAGTCTGTTCGCTGGTGTAATACAAAGGCGTTTATAAAACTTAATACACTTCCCCACTGTCGTACATCCGGGGGCCTCCAGCCCATCTCTCCTACCACAGCTGAGTTGGGTGTGTACTTGGGAACAGGACGAACTGGTTTTGGAGCGAACTGATCCGTAACCCGGCCATTACACCAAGCCAGTAAGCGAGGTCTGTAAAGCTGATCTTCTTCTTAGGCTGCATGTGAGTAAAATCAGTTATTTGATGTCATGGAGCATATTTAGTATGTACATTGATAAGCCTGACACAACTACCTACTGTTTAAGTATACAACCTTTCAATAAGGTTCCTTGGGTTATGTGGAGGTCATTATACCCGTGTCGGGGTAGGATTCGGATATCTCTCGTTTCTGGTGGGATAAGGGTTTTATACGTGTCCGATAGGATTAGGATTTTGCACGTTTCTGGTAGGATAAGGGTTGTATACATGTGTAATAAGATAAAGATTAAAGCGTGTGAAGTGAGCGATTGTGCTACAGTGTTGAAATCATAGGACACGAAAGATTTGCCTACAAGTCGTCAGCGTGTATTCAGCAGTATTTGCCTTCTCCTTTTGCTGTTATTGATTTGGTGACTTTCATCAAATACTTTTCGTATGACTGGTCTTCTTTTAACTTCTTTGGGTCATTTTAGAAGTTCTTAATACATGATATGCGACGTTTCGACAAGAGTCTTGTGTCCTTCTCAAGCAGAAGTGAGTTCTCTTATGGTTTTCTATAGTATCTAATATATGTAAGCTTTTTGTAGGTCTCTCCAAATAAATCTCAAGAATTTATAATTTGTGACATACTGATTTATAATTTTAGGGAAATAATTACGCCACAAGTTGTTTAGTGTCGACAAGATTCTATTATATGAAACAAATATTGTAAAGTTAGTTAGCCCATATCTTGTATAGTCGCATGATCTTAGTCACATGATATTCATCTGATTTATGACTTATATTTAAAGAGACACTCTGTAATCTTCATGACACATTTGTTCAGTCGAAGTAAACCTAAACTCAATATTATGCGTTTCACTCCTATACTGAGTCTAAAAAGGTCAAGTAGAGACGTCAGCCGACCTTTCTGCGACCTATGACCCTCCACTATTGTGGGCTGACGCGACCCTCTACTAGACCTTTCTAGACTCAGTATAGGAGTGAAACAGATAATATTGAGTCTAGGTTCTTAGACTGACATTTGTTTGGTTTTTTAAAAGACTCAAAATGTGAAATATGCTTATATAGATTTAAAACATTTCAATGACTCATCTCGAAAAGACGTAAAAAATCCTATTTTGCGTGATGAATTTAATGACGTCTTATACCAGCTAGAAGTCGTTATTTCAAAGAAAATTTAATCCAAAATAGGCAACTCCTAACCATTACATTGGCTGCAATAGATACGTCATCACATTTGACCCCAACATTTCTGGAATGTCTGTTTAACGTGCAGTGTACGAACAAAAGCTAACACTCCAGCAGTGAAGCATGTAACCCAGTTTTACCCGAGCACTACTCTACTCTGTCTATACAAAGGAACCCCGGGTAATAAGGATGGCGATATGAGAGGTCGCTATCACATTACATAAGATAGGGCGTATCTCCGGTGTAGTCACACTAAGAAACGAAGTAGCCGGATAGCCAGATAGCCAGACTTGTAACTAGTATAGACTTGAATAATACCTGTCTGGATTTCAACAATGAAACGAGTGGAGACATTTATTTATAAATTTATATTAATTTACATTATTATTTATAGGGGCATATTCCCGACTTGCGGTATTGGGAGTTATCGTTCCTGATTAGAGTTATCCGCCCTTGGGAACAGGTATGTGCACTCTCGACCCGTTGACGTTACCGTCATGGGTAGTGATTATTGCGTCATAAAAGACTGCAGTACATTCAGATTCCTCTAGATTTGTATCAGGTTTGACCTATCAGTTGACCTTATTATCGTAGTTACCCATTTATCGCAGCAAAACCATATCACTCTCAAATATTTAACAAAATTAGGCCTTATAGGTATATCTGATGCACATAGAAGATCTAAATGAGGAAACGAATGTAGATAATTATAATATAGTTACTTTCTTCATATATTCTGGTAAAATTTATGTGCAAGTTTAAATAAAAATTCACAATGTTAATATTCAACTAATTTTATTGAAATGTACTTGAAAAATTATACACTCATTCTCAATACGGCAGTAGGCCTACACTACATAACTTGCAAAAACTGACGCCGTCCTGTTAAATAGTTTGTTTCTCGTAAACTGTTATTTCGTACTTTTATATACAAAAATTTAGAAATTAAATATATAGATAACACATATCGAGGAAAATTAGTAGTTTCGTATTTAGGCCTATACAATTGTCTCAATAGTTCATTGTTTTTCTTAGATATATCTTACTAAACTTTTTCAAAAATGTTATTTGGTTCATGTCGCTGTTTTTATATAAATTGCGTTACGGATTTAAATTAGCTTGTTATGTTATGTGCGGGAAACATGAGTAATTACGTTTTCTTGTGAGTTGTAAAAGTTCTGAAAAAGAAAATCCGAGGAATTGTCACTGTTAACATAGTCCCTTGTGTTTCCGACATAAATATAATCCTGTAATAAAAAGTACTCACGAAAATATATTAAAATACCTCAGCGATTATTTCTTAACATGATAGAGAATTTTGATTTGAATGCTAAATATTCATTTACAATTTTTTGTTGTTGACACATTTTGTTAAATTCCCTAAAAATAATAGTTTACAGGAGATCAAAACGTGTCATTGTTACACCTTGAAATAATTAAGTCAAAATATATATGCTTCTGGTGCAAGCTAAAGTTAGTAAATGAGCTCTAATCTCAATACAGTCACGTAAAATTTAACGTCATGAAAAATATTTATCAACCGTTTTTCCGTTACTATAGGTTTTAAGGTGATAAAATTCGCGTTGTCTTGAAGAGTGTTTTATTCCTAAACACGTGTTACAAAATACTATTCCTACGAGTTAATTCATAGTTTTTTGAAACCGTAAGCGCAACGTGAACACGTGAACGTCCCATGTCAAATGCTATGCACGTTTGTTTTGGTCATTATGTTAATTGTGGCGAAGAACTTCTTTCTTAATGTGTAGCAAATATGATTTTTTTTTGACAATTTTACCTGTAAAGGGCAATAGAAATGATATGTATGTGATGCATTTACAAGGCCTTCAACATTTGATTGAAAATGAATACATTTATTAATCGAGAAATACAAAAATAAATGCCAAAAAGCATGTCATATTGATTCCATGAGTACTATAGCAACAGGCGTATAGTTAGGGTTATTATCTACGTTTCTTGTAAATATTAAAAATAATTAAGTCCTTAAAAATATTTCTTGGGATCTAAAATGTTCAAAGGAGTTCTTCATAAACATGGAGAATATCGCCGAGATCGGAACGCTTGTAGGGCAAGAAATGTAAATATAGAAACATGTTATTGACGTAAAAGTGAAAATTACCGTACGAGTAATATGTAATTTCCGCTTTATGTCTTCTAGTGAGTGAGTTATTGTTTAGCGCAGCTTGGGCAATATTGCAGCCATTAGCGGCTTTAGGTCTTCTAAGTATGTAAGAGAGGCCTATATAAATGTTCAAAAACTGGTAGGTACTCGAGATAAGATAGTTCGTTAAGTTCTGTCCATTCTAAAGTTTTATTGTAAAATTGAAAATAGATAAACACAAACTCACATTGCTTCGAATTCAAAACCAATTTACTTTTTTTGAGCGTACGGCGGTTGATCTCTTCGATCACGGAGCATGATCAAAAACGAAAGGTTATAAACGTCAAACATAAAAGTTCTGGTCAAACCAAAATAAAATACTCTTAAAAACATTACACTATAATTTCTTGTTCATTTTTCAGTGAGCAGAAGAGGTTCAAAGCGCTTGTAAATCTTTAACGATAGGCCTATAACAATGACAATTTTTGTGATGTAGCAGGCGAACACAACGTATTCGAAACAGTTTTTAAAGAATTTCAGGATACACTTTACTCCAATCAATTATGACCATATATATCTATATTCTTTATCTTCAGTACACTAAAAAAATCTTCTATCGCCACTTTTTAATTGATTTGCAAAATTTATTTTGTACTTGTGATGATGGTGATCTTATTTGTTTCCATTCATTAACGCATTTTAAAGACTATTCCATTACTTAATATGTTCAATGTTCAACAATTTGATTTTAAAAATATCAGCATTGATTGCTTGAAAAATTTGTGTCGGGTAGATACGCGGTGGCCGTTAAAGGGACAGTCCTATCGGGTTATTTTTGTGGAAACGAACTGATTCAAGAGGAAGTAGTGATGCATTTTAAATTGTTAAATCTAGAAAAAGAAACCATCGCTTAATAATTAGATAAGTGCGAAATAATCATGTAATAATAATGTATAGCAGGGAAATATTCTTGAATTTCGTTTTCTCCAAAATTACGCCGAGAGGACTGTCCCTTTAGATACGCACTCACACAAAAGTTACCTTGTACCTTGTAAAGGGTTACCTTGTACTATCTAATCGTGTCAACATTTTTTTTAAGGGTAGTCGACATTAAGACCTTTTTTTTAAATATGAAAGTGTAGGCCTACTTAAACCCTGCCTGTATGCGTAGGCTTATATTCAGCCTACATTTCCCGTCAAAAAAGGGGGATACCCGTTGGAAAACAATATTCGAAACAATTTTTCTACAAAGAATTGTCAATCAAATCTTACACTTTAATAATGACAGAAGGTTTTTTAAAAAATCTTATTGTCTACTTTACTGGCATGACTGATGATTTATCTCAGTCTTAGAGAAGTTGTAGGTGCGTTAAGTTTCCCGTCAGCACTGTTCATTACATATTTTGTTCTCTTAAATGAGCTGTGAAGTATTGGCTACGCATAAATCACGGAATAAACTGTTGTATTCATAAATAAATTTAGATACCTGTGACCGATTTGTTTGCCATCAATTAGCACATCATAAACATAATTATCAAAAGATCTACTCGTTTATTGAATTAACTCAATTAAATACATATGAAATAATATATAATATTACAGACAAGATTTACATACTGAAGCATAAAATACATTCATAGACAATTACTGATAAATACCAAATAATCACATTTACACAAAGCAACTTGTGGTTTCGACAATTTCCTTTTTGTGCGGCCCGTGACGGTAACGTCAACGAGTCGAGACTCCACATACCTGCTACCAAGGGCGGATAACTCTAATCAGGAACGGTAACTCTAAATTCCGCAAGTACCGAATAGGCCTAATACAGTTCAACCGCCGTTATAAACAATGATAAGGATGAACCAACGAGGTCCTTCTAAGGCGGGATGCCTGTACAGCTCAACCGCAATATTATGGAAATAGCATGCCAGCGATAAGCATTCCTTCCCATCAAGTAGCACTTGTATCAGCATTGCGTCCCTGGCGATACGACTGATAAGCGGAACTGAGCATGCGCAAGTTGCATAGGCGGAAACCAACTTTCGAGACTAATAGAATGGAGATTAATATCTCCATGCAAAAACAGCAAACAATGTAAGTTATCATTTGCAATTTCTTTTATCATTCTTTTTAATAATATTCGTCTGGAAAAAGTGTCATTTGATATTTAAGAAGACCTGAAAAACAGTCAAAAGTATCGATGTCAATTTTCAATGCAACTCGCATGAAGGATTTTCTTGGTTTAAAGCCCAACCCCCTATATTCAAGATATTTGTTTGCCGGGCCCCCTGATTTATACCCGCGAGGATACGGTATATTATACGTATAATTATTTTTGAATAAATGTAACAGATAGGATGATAGGGGCATATTTTTGTTCATATTTTGTTATATGATTGTTAATCACAAACTTAGTCATACTTAGAACGAAGTTATCATATTTATAGAATGAAGAATAATATCGCATCTAAATATCTGATTCTCCTGCCTCAACGGTGATCGGGGGAAAAGTCACAGTCCTTCATTCACCTCAACTACCTAAAACAAATGACTAAAAGCTCTGTCATGAAAGCATTCTTGTATTTCTATATAAACTGCCTTTTCTTGTGAGATCACACTCCATCAGGGCGGATCCAGGATTTTTGAAAGGGGGGGGGTCCCAAAATAATTTTTCTCCACTCAGTGGGGGGGGGGGGGGGGGGGGGGGGGCACGACCCGTTATACATGGATTTGAAAGGGGGCGGGTGTTGAAAGGGGGGGGTCAGGACCCCCTGGACCCCCCCCCCCCTGGACCCGCTAGTGAGCCCGGAGCGCTATCAACATTTAAACCACTAAAAGCTCAGAGAAAATTCATCCTTTCGGACAATGAAATGAAGAAAGGGGACAAATGCTTGGTAGTAATGGTGCAACAAAAGTAGGCCTATCAAATTTATTTAATCCTGATATCAAAAATAAAGATATACATAACACAGTTTCAAAAATACAAATTTCGGACAACTGTGATATTCAATATGTATTAAATTATAAAATGATAAATATTGTTAACAAAGACAACATAAGATAAGTCATACCATGTGGCCTATCATCAGTCAACTTATTTTCAACACACAGAACTTATTTGAAATACCAAACATTTCAATAAGCATTACTATCATAAAATATTGTGATTTTTCCCTAGGCAAATTCATCAGTCAACTTAATTTCAACACACAGAACTTATTTGAAATACCAAACATTTCAATAAGCATTACTATCATAAAATATTGTGATTTTTCCCTAGGCAAATTCGTGACTTTTTTAGCTCATCAGAACTGAGAGTCCAGATGGGCTTATGGCATGGCCCGTCATCCGGCGTCCGTCCGTCCGTCCGTCCTTCGTCCGTCCGTCCGTAAACTTTTGACAATTTCGACTTCTTCTCATGAACCATACACATTAGAGAGCTGAAATTTTGTGTACAAGTACCTTAGCATATGGAGATTCTAATTTGTAACTTTGGTGACCCTGTGACCCCAAATAGGGTCACAGGGGTCACAACTTTAAAAACCTATTTTCATCTTCTTCTCCAGTTCTAAAAGGACTAGAGAGTTGAAAGTGATATGTGCAGACTCCTTGGACATTGGGGATTCTAATTTGTAACTTGGGTGAACCTGTGACCCCAAATAGGGTCACAGGGGTCACAACCTTAAAAACCTATGTTCATCTTCTTCTCCAGTTCTAAAAGGACTAGAGAGTTGAAAGTGATATGTGCAGACTCCTTGGACAATGGGGATTCTAATTTGTAACTTTGGTGAACCTGTGACCCCAAATAGGGTCACAGGGGTCACAACCTTAAAAACCTATTTTCATCTTCTTCTCCAATACTTAAAGGACTATAGAGTTGAAAATGATATGTGCAGACTCTTTGGCCAATAGGGATTCTTAATTGTAGATTTCGTGACCCCATGACCCCAAACAGGGTCACAGGGGTCACAACCTTAAAAACTTATTTTCATCATCATCTTTAGCTCCTAAAGGTCTATTGAGCTGAAAGACTGCATGTAGACTCCTTGGCCAATTGGGATTCTAAACTGTACGTTTTGTGACCCCATGACCCCAAATAGGGTCACAGGGGTCACAATCTTAAAAACCTATTTTTCTCCATTAGATGACAGTCTATGGCAAATTTATTTCTCCTAGGATATTTTAGTGTGGACTTCTTTCACTGTCTGATATTGGCGATCTAGAAAGTGTTGAATAATAATACATTAAATTTTGTTTTGTAATTATTTTATAGTTTTTTTTGCAATAGGTAACATCAGTTTCATTTTTAGCTCATCTTGCCTGTATAAAGCAAACTTGATATGATGCCTGATGAGCTACAGAGCCAATGGCTCTATTTTTTTCGTTTACCATGTCAGATGCGGTCACGGATTTAAAAACGATGTACACTATTTTCAACAAATCATACAAGATAGAAATCATTCTTCTATTTGAAAGGGTTTGTTAAAAGCAATACAAATATGAAATAATAATAATGATATATATAATAATAATAATAAATATGAAAATGCAATAACATAAAAAGTTTCATTCTCTACGTTTATCCTCTTTGTAATAAATCATTTTATTAAAATGTAGCCCAACTGGCTATTGAGAAGAAAGCTGAGTGTGTTCGACGGATCTTTGACTATGCTGAAGGCTTTATCAAATAATAGTGCTTTCGTTAGAATTCTTTATGATATTGGGGTGAAAATCATATTTTTTATTTGTGCGATCACACTTAGGTTACGAAACCCGAGGTTACGAAATCTTCTACAGCTGCCGGGCGGTCCCCAGTTCGTGTCACGTGACCGCGTTACGCAACTAAAAAAAGTTCCTCGAACTCTCATTACCTTGGTTGATTAGTGTTGTCAGCAACCTCCAAGACAGGGCGCCTTCCCTCCGATTGTCTCTCCGGTAGTTATATTAGTGACGTCACGGAGCGGATAATCGCTGTCTGGAGCTAGTGTTGTCAGGCCTGAGGATAGTCTCCCTTATACCTTATCCCTTATATATGTAAACGAAGTAGCCGGATAGCCGGACTGGTAACTAGCATAGACTTGAAGTTCGGATATGGGGCATATACAAAATTAAGATGTTCTGAATAAATATTGTTGTTTTTGGTTGACATTATTTATATGAATAAGACTACATTACAGTGAACTGGAATTGTATATAGTTCCACAGTGAACAATATACAGGCAGGAACATACCTTGATCTTTATAGTGTAATTTTAGTTATGGTAAAATTTATTTTGGTGGGTGGAATTGCCGCCCCTGCATGTGAATTATCTCCCTTCTCTAACATGGCAGCTGCCATGTACAACATGCTTTTCCCATGCGGTTTCGCATTTGCGGCATTACAAGCTGATATGGTCGCTGCTCACATCTTCATCTAAATTTACCTAAATTTTATGGTTATTATTGCATCATGGCTACATCAGGCCAAGAAAGGCAATCTAAACGTCCAAATGCGGGAAACAAACTCGATGAACTTTTACAATTGGAACGGAGACAGAGTCCCCTCTCCCCAACAGCAGCAGGGGAAAGCAAACGAAGCCTTCGAAGCGGTCCTTGGAAAATGAAGTGCAGCGTCTGGAAGATGAAATTCGGACTCTCAAACTAGAAAATAAGCTGAAAGCTTTACAGCAAGAAAAGGCCGATCTACTGTTGCCCCCACGTACAGCTACGATGACAGGCTCATCTCCTCAGAGTCGTCCTGCAAGACATCCCACGTTAACTCAAGATACCACAAGTAGACCTGCTCCTACTGACTCTGTGTCATCTCTTCAAACTATGCTCTCAAATTCAGGTATTAACTCTAACTGTGCGTCTACTACAAAGTGTTAACCCTTACTTGTAGTTGATTATATCTGGGATGTAAAGGGCTCTGACAGTGAAGATAAAGGTCAAGTAAAATTCACTTTGAAGCCTGAGATAACTTTTGAACAATGGGGCTATGCCAACCTGAAAATCATGTCCAAACTAATACAGGAAGGTCAATTACAGGGTCAAGATATTGAAGGTTATTTGAAATACTCAAGGGATATCTGTAGATTGGCTTCCAAATACACTTGGAAGAGTGTGTATTGCTATGACAAAGAATACAGGGAAAGGCAAATAGAGGATGGCTTTGCTTGGGGTACGTACAGACCAGATCTCCATGATTTTTGCCTAGAGACAAAACGTTCTGAATATAATCACAAGGGAAACTCTGCCTCTGCAAATAAGGGACGACTTCGAGGACCTTTCCTCCCCAATGGTAGGGAAATCTGCAGAAGATTTAATTCAGAGGATTGTATAAGTCAGGATTGTAAGCTTGCCCATAACTGTGCTCTCTGTTACTCACAGCAACACTCGGCCAGAAATCATGGTAACTCAATACCAAGGTGGCGGGGTCCCCCCATTTCAGGACTTCAACAACCGTCTCAATCAAAAAACTAAAGAAGGCCCCTCCTGAACCTTTGTCTGATACTGACATTTTCAAAAGACAGTGTATTGTAGCTCACCCCTGTGCAGATAACTTTAGCTTGAACTATGAGGAGTGGGACACACTCCTACCCCCAGGTGATAAAGATAGGACATTTATTTTGAATGGGGTGTGTGAGGGTTTTAAAATAATTGATGATGATCAACTTCTTAACATTAAACAATGTTGTGTGGAGAACTTAGCAATCAGCTTTAAAACAATAGAAATGCAGTAGACAGTCAAATTTGTGATGAAATTATTCATGGAAATTATGTGGTGTGTACAGAGATGCCAATGATGTGCAGTGCAATTGGTGCCATCCAGAAAAGTAATGGCAAAGTACGCCTTATTCATGATGCAAGCAGACCTGTAAGTTATGGACTGAACTCATATGTATCAAATTGCTCCACTGAATACATGGATCTGAGGGAGGCAACCAAGTTTCTCACAAAAGATTGTTATCTTGCTAAAGTGGACGTAAGTAGTGCCTACAGGTCTGTACCAATTCACCCATCTAACTATAAGGCGACAGGATTACAGTGGCAGTTTATGGGGGACAGCCATCCAACTTACATGTATGATACAAAACTGCCGTTTGGAGCTGCCAAAAGTCCAAAATTATTTCAAACGTTATCTTCAAGTGTATGTCGTATGATGAAACACCACTTTGGCATTGTAGTAGTTGCTTATCTGGATGACTTTTGGATTATATCACGTACACAAGATGAACGTGCACATGGCCTGCGTGTATTCTGTACTATTTTGAGACGACTAGGATTTAGAATTAACTGGTCAAAAGTAGACGGCCCGTCACAGCACCTTACTTTTCTAGGCATCCTAATCAACACTCAAGCTATGACTCTTGGGCTCACAGGAGCAAAACTTGCTAAACTTGTTTCCACACTCAAATCCTTCAGTTTGCGTAAAAGGGCCAGTAAACGTCAACTGCAGTCTTTAGGGGACTTACATAATTGGGCATCACAGGTGATTCATGGTGGCCGAACGTTTCTCCACAGGGTGATTGAACTACAGACAGTTCTTCAGTTACCTTCACATAAAACGAGACTGACCGAGGAATTTCATGCTGATATCAACTGGTGGCTACAGTTTGTTTCAGTGTTTAATGGCACAAAGTGTATACTGGACAATAAGCCAATAACCACTGTTCATACAGATGCATGTACAGTTGGAGCTGGTGGTGTGTATGAAGGGGACTATTTTTATGTGAACTGGTCGTTAGATATGCCTAGTGTGATAGATTGGCATATCAACTATAAAGAAGTCATGGCTATTATATGGGCTTGTTTCAGGTGGGCCCCATTCTGGCGTGACAAACATGTGATACTGTTTACTGACAATATGACGGCAAAATCAACGCTAAACAAGTCTACATCAAGATTTAAGCCAATAATGCCATTTCTCAGGTCCCTATGTTTCATATCCGCAATATATAATTTCAAATTGAGTGTCAAACACATTGCTGGATAGGCTAATACTCAAGCTGACATATATGTTCGCGCCTCCATGAAATAGGTCATCTATCTGAACTGTACGAAGCTGCAACACCAAGAGTTTTCTGTGCTAGAATTAAGCAGTCATATGTCTAAAACTTTCATCTCTTACAGATGGCCTAAGATGGAACAATCACCTTGCAAGGCGTGTCCAGCATTACGTCAGTCAGTCCTGGGCGACATCAACAAAGCAAACATACCAGACCCACCTTAAGTGTTATCTTGACTTCTGTTAGCTGATGTCATGGAAACCTGTGCCTTTAGCGTCAGACCAAGTGATGTGTTATATGGTCTATCTAGCTGATGTTAAAAAGCTGAAGTACCATAGTATTAAGAGCTATGTGAATATTGTGTCAATACTGCATAAGTCTGCAGATATGTGTGACCCTACCAAGGGTAATTGGAAAATGTCACAGTTATTATGTGGCATGAAAAGGGAGTTGGGTGCAGCTCAATCATGTGTAAAACCTATCACTCCCGAGTTGTTGCTTTGTATGAAACAAAATCTGTGCTTTAATGATATTTGTGATGTGATGTTCTGGTCAGCCTGTCTCCTTGCTTTTTTCGGGCTTCTCAGACCAGGCAACTTCCTCCTTAAAGGACCGTTTAATCCGGAAAAACACATCCGGAGATTGGATGCAATCCCTGTCCAAGATGCATATGTGGTGGAGTTAAGATGGACAAAAACAATACAATTTGGTGAGCGCATGCTCTACACTGTCTTACCACGGCTTGCCTCTCATCCCTTGTGTCCAGTTGCAGCACTGGAACAGCTGTTGGATAGGACAACTGATAACAGTGGTCTAGAACCACTGTTCCATGAGAAAAACTTTGGATTCTGACTTATGCCTATTTCAAAGATAGATTGAAACAAATGATATCAGTCATAGGACTTGACCCTGCAGATTTTGCAGGCCACTCATTCAGGCTGGGCGGAGCTTGTTGGGCGCAACACTGTGGTTGCACACCTGAAGAAATTAAAACTCTTGGAGATTGGGCAACATCTGCGTTTACAAGATACTGTGATGACAATCTTACTCAGCGCATGTCTGTAATTAAACGATTTGGAGGGCTCCTCCCTCAAGCGATGTAACACTCCTTCTAAAATCCATTTATATTTTATTATTACCTTTTCACATGGTAATGGTTGGGCTTGGGATTACCTTTTATAACATTTCTAATTCTGTTTCATGTTAATGCCTATGTCTGGCAGTTATGTTATTAAAGTGTTCTTTATGTAATTAAACTTGCCCAACCAGTACCATTGTGTTTCTCATTCTTTGTCATTTATTCATCCTGAATATTGTAATCTACCAAATTGTTGTTGTAGTTTAGTTTTAGTTGATAAATACATTGTAATTGCACTTACATGTGAAGACAAGATGAGGCATGATTATCGTTTTGATTATTGTTGGTCGTGCAGTCATGGAAGTTATGTCGGCAAATTCCGTTCGAGCATTTTTTATTTTCATGCTTTTTGTTTTCCCTCTTATGAAACAAGTTGAATATGTGTCTATTAATAGTTCACTACATCAGCCATAACATCACAAAATCCATATGGTGATCTGCGAAATTAAACATACAAATCATCATCGACTTCTCTTGTAGGGATTACTTTAAGGTAAAATATTTCCCTAATGCAACTCCATATTGAGCGTGATATGAGTTAAACAGAGTTCATTGTACATTTAGACAGCTTGTGTAGTTGATACCGTCACGTGCAGGTTTGGTAATTCTAACAGGTGCATCTAAAGAGTAGTTAAAATCTGGGGAAGTAAATTCTTCCTTACTCAAAGGTCTTATTGCTGACGTCTCACATACACATACAACTATTTAAAGTTTGATCAATATTTTGAAGGAGACACCATTTTCTAAAAAAACATAATCACTGTTTAACAAAAGTTTGAACCTTTCCAATATACATTTTTGTTGTTGCTACCAGGGGCCTTATTAACTTTCCGAGTCCAATACAGAAGGGAATGACCTATGATAAACTTCAAGTTATGCAGATATATCGTGGGATCTCCAGTTAGCTGCCCGGTAGCTTAAACTAAACCCAAACACGCTTCCATATACAACTGTGGATACTAAAATGCATGTCGGTTTCATTTTTAGCTCATCTGGCCTGTAAGGCCCGATGGGCTTATGGCATGGCATGGTGTCCGGCGTCCGTCCGTCCGTCCATCCGTCCGTCCATCTGTCCGTCCATCCGTCCGTAAACTTTGTGAAATTTCGACTTCTTCTCCAGAACCATAAGGCCTAGAAATCTAAAACTTTGTGTACAGACTCCTTGACTAGTGAGGATTAAAAATTGTAGCTTTGGTGGCCCTGTGACCCCTAATAAGGGCCACAGGGGCCACGCCCTTAAAACCTATTTTCATCTTCTTCTCCAGAACTATGAGGCCTAGAAACCTAAAACTTTGTGTACAGACTCGTTGACTAGTGAGGATTATAAATTGTAGCTTTGGTGGCCCTGTGACCCCTAATAAGGACTACAGGGGCCACGCCCTAAAAACCTATTTTCATCTTCTTCTCCAGAACCATGAGGCCTAGAAATCTAAAACTTTGTGTACAGACTCCTTGACTAGTGAGGATTATAAATTGTAGCTTTGGTGGCCCTCTGACCCCTAATAAGGGCCACAGGGGCCACGCCCTAAAAACCTGTTTTCATCTTCTTCCCTAGAACCATGAGGCCTAGAAAGCTGAAACTTTGTGTACAAACTCCTTGACTAGTAAGGATTATAAATTGTAGCTTTGGTGGCCCTGTGACCCCTAATAAGGGCCACAGGGGCCACTCCCTAAAAACTTATTTTGATCTTCGTCCCCAGAACCATGAGGCCTAGAAAGCTGAAACTTTGTGTACAATCTCATTGACTAGTAAAGATTATAAATTGTAGCTTTGGTGGCCCTGTGACCCCTAATAAGGGCCACAGGGGCCACTCCCTAAAAACTTATTTTGATCTTCTTCTCCAGAACCATGAGGCCTAGAAAGCTGAAATTGTGTGTACAGACTCCTTGACTAGTGAGGATTATAAATTGTAGCTTTGGTGGTCCTGTGACCCCTAATAAGGGTCACAGGGGCCACGCCTTAAAAACCTATTTTTATCTTCTTCTCTAGAACCATGAGGCCTAGAAAGCTGAAACTTTGTGTAAAGACTCCTTGACTGATGAGGATTATGAATTGTAGCTTTGGTCCTGTGACCCCTAATATATATAAAGCATAATTGATAATGAAGCCTGATGAGCTACATAGCCAATGGCTCTATTTTTAGATGTTAATTTCAAAAACAGAAACTGAATTACCAATATCAGACGTCTGGGCAATAGCATTGACATCATCTAACTGGGGAGGGAGTCAGACAGGGGCAAATATGAGCTGATACACTAGTGGCAATTTCTTTCTGAAGATTGTACAGACACATTGTATATCTAGAACCTATGTTGAGATGGAAGGAGGGGAAGAGACACCAGGGACAATGTCTTCTGATGATGTTTCAGAAGCAGTAGACAACTCCAGTACAAGCTGAAAGAAGAGAAGAGGATCAAGATGGGCACTGCTCTTACTAGAGCCTTAACAAGTGGACAAGGCAACAATGACCCCGAGGAGAGGACCGAGGGGTATGTATGGTATAACTGATTCATGAGATCGTTTGAACGTGTTTCAACTAATGAGAGAGTTCCACATTTGTCAAGTTTGACAATAAATGATCATTGGGCATTTGGTATCACAAACCGATCAGGAATCTTGCTTCCACATTCAAACGATTGTTATATAACTTTTTAAGATCATTCATTGTTGTAACTTAATGGCTTATATCTTAAGAAATATAATGATATGAATGTTAAACTTGTCAATATAAGAATTCCAAATTCATTATATCATTATTTCTCATTACTCATTATAGTGACAATAGTATATATAAGTAAACCAATAATGTTATATTTGATATTGAACTAATATCATTTAAAAGAAAGAACTTGTAGGTGAGGATACTGCTACTCGTGACAGTTTAGTAACAATCATTGCTCAGTATCATCATATACTCGATATTAATGGTTAAAATATTTGCCGAGCAACACTTACAATTACTCACTCACCATAACATCCTCTTCAAATACTGTACTGTGTTATTCATTGAAACATATGTGACATATGTCTTGACTGACAACATTTATGATCATAAGTATATTACAAACCATCATACGTTTGCCCACCAACAGGCAACTGAGGTCTTTGTTTATTTTCCCCTCAGCACCACTATAAACGTGACGGGTGCACCTGGAGGAGGAGATGTAGACACTTTGAACATGGCTGGCACCACTATAAACGTGACGGGTGCACCTGGAGGAACAATGGCTGGAGTCGTACAGGGGGGGATGGGCAACAAGACATATAACATCAACACATCGAACACGTTTAACAACACATGGAATGGTAAGTCCTTGTTAGTCAAAGGGTCAGCTGAGCACTTCAAATAAAGATCATTCATAAAACCTTAGGGAAAAGTTTTAACTTTCATAATGACCTTACTAAGCAACAAAAGTGACATAGATCTTTATTCATTACGACATAGTTTTGAGTACATGTGAACTGTAAGCGGTTCACGACACTCGGAACAAGCATAGAAAAGCAAATATTTGAAATGTTGATGCATGTGTAAGACTTAGGGTAATCAGACAAGTTCTGGATAAAACTGAAAGACGGTTTGGACCAATTCTGTTTGTAACGTGACACCAACTCCAATCTGATCTTTATGAATCTTGAACACTCGAACAGTACACGACTGGTTACTTCTAAGCAACAGAGATGTGCCATGCAGATCAACTTATATCAACTCATATCTTTCAAGTTATTGCTTTTATGCAGATCAACTTATATCAACTCATATCTTTCAAGTTATTTCTTTTATGCAGATCAACTTATATAAACTCATATCTTTCAAGTTATTTCTTTATTTCGGCGTTATTTAAAGAACGAGTTTTATGGTATTATCATTGTCCATTAGATGATGTCGGTATTATGAATGATGTGTGACTAGTCATGATGCTGATTATGTAAGGGATTTATCAAATCTCCTTCCTTGTCATAAACCATGTATCCTAAATTGGGTCTCGTTAAGAAAGAAGAAAAGAAGAAGAAATAGTTTATTCTGTTGTCACACTTCTGTGCATGTACATGTGCTAAAGTATACATTAAAAAGACATGTAATTGAGCTAAAATGTTTACAGATATCTGAACATTAGACCAATAAAGCCCCATTGTTAAACTTGCTCTATCGTGGAACGTTTGATATCATTTTTCATGTTTTATTCAACAATACAATACTTATTACGATGGCGAAAGTACACAAGAATCTTTTGACAATATTGGAGTTTAATATGGGTGTTACATTATAAATTACTTAAAAGTACATATAAAACACGATAGAATAGAATAAGATAAATTTGAGAAATATTTTGGGTGGTGAAGGGAGCAGTTCACCGATATACCTATATATATACAGTTGTTACCTACATGAGGCCTCTTGTCTCTTAGTTTGTGGGCGAGAAGCGGCTGTAAAATGTCGCACCTCAGGAGAAATAAAAACTTCTTGACATCGTTGAATGCTACGAATGTTGGGTTTATAAATGTTGCTTCATGAAAATGTTTGAATCTCATTTCAGAGTGAAGTGTAAAATCAATAATACATATCTGACAGTGCACAGCTTGCTGCTTTGCATAAATTTTTAACCTACCTAAACTTAGAAAGTTGCCACTTACCTTTCTCATGAGAAGAAAGACGTTTTTACCGCGAACTCACTTGTGTAACCGGTAATGCTGCTCCCAGCCCACTGCGCAAGAGCGGGAAAGACGTCATATCCTCAGTGAAAAAATCATTCTTTCCTAACTCACACTAGCGTTCGCACATGTTTTTTCACATCTGATAATCGGTATCTTCTACGGTTTTGTTTTGGTGATTTATTCCATCGTTGTTCGTTATTGTAAGAGAACATGACGAATTTCTTTGCTTGAATTGTCCTTTTTTATTCCGAGAATACATGAGAAAGACATGGTCAGAATGATTGCATATCGAGAATAGTTTACATGTGTTTTTGTCACTCACTGTCACAGTTTTGTTTGCATTTTCAATCAATCTTTCCTTTTGTTTTTCTTCATGATAGAACCATGTGTTTTCGCTTTCACTCACAGTAAATAGGGTAAGGGAGGTAACTCTCACCAAAACCATTATGAAAAAAACACCGTTAAATAAAAATGTGCTCTCCGAGAGCTTGAAGCTTAATGAATACTTAACATAGCCACCCCCCTGACAGAGTCGGAAGTGTGGCAAAAATAGAATTGTGATAATACTGGATAATATGTTAATACTGTTAAATGAAAATGTCTTTGGAATACTGGTCTGGTCTCAGCAGGTCTCAGCATGGTGTAATAGTCATGCAATGTAAGAGTCCCATGTCACGTAAGTTTCCATTTTAAAGTGATGTGTGTCCACTATTTTATTCAAATGTCTCAGATTTAATATTATTCTGAGAGCCCCATTTTTCTTTTCTCTCATGAAAATGTTTGAAACAAACTCTCCGTGCACATGTTCACATTTGTCAATAACCTGATTGTCTAACATGTGCCACAACTCTCTCTCAATCAACTCTCTTTCATAAGGATTGAAAATTATTGGCTTGTTGAGGTAGTGCAGTAAACTCAATGTGTACCCCTTTAATAGCAGAAATTATCCAACTGTCAGATGTTAAAGTTTTCCATATCTCTGAATAGTCCGCTATTCTACCAGCTATAAAATTCTCTTTCTTATGGTTAAGCTGCGAGAACATGTCATCCTTTCTCACCTGTGATAGTGTGACACATCTAGTTCTGGGGGAATTGTTTCCTCTCCCCCCCTGCCTTTCTGTATAAAAGGTCCTGGCCTCTGATGGTTGCTTGAGCGTCGACCTCTGTTGCTAGGGTTGTGTTTTGTCATTGGGACTGGATGTCTGTGACCCCCTTGGGAGCCCCGGTGTGATTGTCTCTGAGTTTTATCATAGGGGTTGAACCGGTTAAAGTTCTGTTTTGTTGGTGTGCTGTGCTGGTTCAGTTTTTGACTAACCTGAGTCACCTCTGCTAAGTCTTTCACTTTCTTTCCAAAGTCATCACCAAACAAAAGCTTGGTTGTAGTGGCCTTGTCCGTTAATTTTTGTAAGGCCCAGAAAGATTGAAACCTTCTCTTCTTCTTTTATTCAGATCGCTCATAGCGCCTGATAAGATGCGTATTGTGTCCATCAATTTGACTAAAAGCTCCTTACTGTCAACTGGAGTTTCACCCATGGCTGCTGACATTAAGTGGTTTGTGCTTTGCACCACGGGAATCAGTGCCTTTATGATCAATACTTGAGAATGCTGACTCTTAATGTCTCTCGATCTAACAAACGATTTAGCATCCATCCAAATTTCGTCATTGACTGTTGGTACCACCAAAGCGTCGCAATTTCCAGGCCGTTTGTATTATTTTTTTGTCCATGATAGGCTTCATTTTTTTCATGCTAATAGAACTGCGACCGCCGGAGCAAACAGTTGAAGCCAATTCACCTCTAACATCCGGTGACAATTGTTCTTCTTCGAAGAAGAAGCTTTTCAAATCTGCCACAAGTGCAGCCACATCATTACCAGGTTGAGACGGTGTCTTAATGTTAACCAATTTGTCTAAAAACCCATCTAACTCGTCAACTTCCTCCGTTTCGGAAATCTCCCCTTCGCTTTCACTAACTTCCGGGTCAACAATCTGATCGCATCGTGTATTCCCGGATAACTTCGGCTGATGCACAACAATCGGATCACTTCGTGAAGTTCCGGATGTATTCGGTTGAGGTTCCGAGTTTTCTCCACCAAAACGGGGCCCCAGTTGGCTAAATTAATGAGCCTGTCGGTCTGTTCCTGCTGCGAGGCGAGCAGGGCTTGCATTATCTGCTGGACTGTGTCCACTGGCATTAACCTTTGACCCCCATTGTCTTCACCCGACCCCTGTCCATTCTGACAATCAGGCTGAGAGTCATTGTTCTCAATTTGTCTACTTAGACCTGTGGCCTCTTTCGACAATTGTTCGACCAATTCAAAAGATGATGGTCTATCGGTGCCAACTGTGTTGGACTTTACACTCGGGTTAGAGCTGTGCCCTTTCACCCCGCTTGACCCAGAGGTCGCCATATTGGAACAACGTGGAACCACGGACTGTGTCTGATGATGGTTCAAAATTCAGAGTTCTTAGAAAGCTGTGCCTTCTTTGGGAACCACAAAGTCCGTCTAAGAGATGTCCTCGATGTAAATCCAAAAGGAAAACACCTCCAGATCTAAGATATCCAAAACAAATAATAACTTTTCAACTTGGCTAGTTTTTGCTGCTGACCATTCCAAGCAATAACGCAAACTGACCTTTCTACGCATGCGCGTCTCTCACGGAATTCTGAGGTTCTGTTTGGGTTGGTGGAACTTATATCAACTCATATCTTTCAAGTTATTTCTTATATGGGTGGAATTCAAAATTGGTAGGTTTTTCTGTCCGGTCCAATTTTTAAAAAACATAGTGTGTCTTTTAGGGATTTTTTGTTCTAGAAAATATATTTAGCCATTGACAAGTACATTTTCGTGATCAACCATTAATTTTTCCATTTAAAATTTTTAATTTAATAACATTTTAGGGTCAAATTTGCCATATTTACTCTGTCCTGAGGTGTCCTCATACAACTTTGCCAAAATATCATAAAGATAACCATAATCAAACAAAAAAATATATTTTATTCTTATAACCATTGATCATGCATGTACAAACTGCATTAAATTTTGTATTGATTTCAAAAATAAAAATTATACAAATTGAAACATGCCTGTCCTGAGATTTTGTGTCCTGACCGTTACCATGTAGATATTTCCTTCAATAATTTCCCCCTGGAACTGGATTGGAATTCTTTTTGCTGTGTCTGATTGACAAATGCTCTTTGCATATGACAGTTAGTGAAATAAAAGGATTCGGTACATTTTGCAGAAATATGACACCAACAAGCAGGTATAAATATGATGTGTCACCCTTAAATGTCCAGACCGTTACCGTTGGATTTTGTGCATTTGTATTCTCCCTTTGTCTCAATAATAATGAGCTTTGTTGCTCAGAACTGGAAGATGTGGAAGGCATGTCCTTTGACATCTTTAAGGGATCATTCATTGTGTTATTTTAAATTATTTACAAATTGTCCTGACCATTACCGGTCCTGACCGTTACCGGTCCTGACCGTTCCCTTTTTACAAATTAACGGTCAGGACAGTTCTGGTAACGGTCAGGACAAACACATTTTTATTTGGAGAAACTAACTAAATTATTCATAAATATTTTAAGAAATATTAATAATGAAATTATTTTAAGATCATAGATTGTTTAGGCTTGGGAGTTTACTGTTCAGAGTAGTTTTAATGAAGTGGTTTTAAAATAAAAGTTTTGAAGTAACGGTCAGGACAAATAAATAGTAACGGTATGGACATATGTCAAATAAATTTTCTTTTTGAAGAATATTTTCTGAGGTTAGTTAGTGAATTTTTAGTTATCTATTGAATATTAATAGCAGAAACCACTTCATATATTTCTGATAGATGTCTTAATTTTTATGAGATAATTGACAAAGAAAACTAAGGTAACGGTTTGGACAAAATGTGCAAACTGTATGGAACAATATCAGTAATAAATGCAGTTGCCTGTGTAGCTTAATCATTTTCACAGTGTGCAGTTTGATAGTTGTTGCAGTTGCAGTATCTTTCAGAATTCTATTCTTTACAAGTTATACAATGGAAAAAAAATATTGGTATTTACACAGATGTCCTGACCGTAGCCAAAAATGTCCTGACCGTTACCCCTCATTTACTTGATTGCCAAAATCACTTTTCTTTCAATAATAATTAGGTGTCAAAATCAAGACAATGTGTATTTGTATTCTTTACAAGCTTTAATCTGTTAATATTAAAAAGTACAAATTTATTAATAAGTTTTGTTGTTGATTTCATGACAAATGTCCATACCGTTACCATGGCAGTGAATAAAATATGCAATACAATCTAAAATTTACCATTTCTAATTCACATTTCACTTTTTGTTCAAAATAGAGTTAACAATAAAGTTAAAGAATATTTATTTTTATCTTTCATGTTATGTCTCTATAGTGAATTGAATTGAAGAAGACTTATGTCCAGCCCGTTACCATACATGTCCCGACCGTTACCAGTTCTGTCCCAGCCATTACTGGAGCTAATTGACTTCTCTAATTAATTCATGATAATAAACAAAGCTCTCTTCTTTACGTAGATGTCATCTAAACGTGTTCTCGGATTAGCAGCAGATGCTTATCTGAGATAATTTCACCTATTGAAAACTATAAACACAAACGTTTCTGAGAAAAATGCTATTAAATCGGACTTTAAAGATTTATTACAACAGTTTTTACCTTCAAGTGTCATTTATACAATGTAAAAGATGTAAATGCCATCGTTGAAAGATTTTTCTTAATTTTAATTAAAATTCTTTTTTCTGATTAAGAAACGGTAACGGTCAGGACATTTTCCTCCCGTTTAATTAATTATGTTTCCACTAAAATTTTAATTTGTACACTTGAGCCTGACTGTTTGTATTTTCTCATAATCAAGTGTTTGCCAATTTATTTGAATAAAAAATAATCCTTTTTGAGGAGTTTATTTTGACCATTATGAGAAATTGAAAATCCTACCAATTTTGAATTCCACCCATATGCAGATCAACTTATATCAAGTCATATCTTTCAAGTTATTTCTTATATGCAGATCAACTTATATCAACTCATATCTTTCAAGTTATTTCTTTAGCAGTCAGACCAGCGTTATTGTCATTGTCCATTTTAGATGATGTCGGTATTATGAATGATGTGTGACTAGTCATGATGCTTATTATATGAGGGATTTATCAAATCTCCTTCCTTATCATAAACCATTTAGGCCTATCCTAAATTGGGTCCCGTTAAGAAAGAAGAAAAGAAGAAGAAATAGTTTATTCCGTTGTCGCACTTCTGTGCATGTACATGTGCTAAAGTATACATTAAAGGACATGTAAATGTGCTAAAATGTTTATAGATATCTGAACATTACACCAATAAAGCCCCATGGTCAAACTTGCATGGGGTTCGTGGTGAAATTCAGCTATTCAGAACAGAAATGCATCACTCCGTAGAACAATCTTTGGTCGAACGTTTGATATCATATTTCATGTTTTATTCAACAATACAATATTTATTACGATGGCAAAAGTACAACCCTCCCCCCCCCCCCCAATGTTTCTTTATTTTTATGAATTATGAATTATACTCTCCTTTTTATCCCACCGTGGGATATAGTCATCACCCTGTCCGTCCGTCCGTCCGTCCGTAATCATTTCGTTTCCGGAGCAGAACTCAAAAACCGGTCCACATATCTTTCTGAAACTTAACATGTGTATTGCCCACCTACTGAAGTGGTGCCTTTTGATATTTTCCCATTTCTGAAAAATTTATTTTTTATTATTTCCATGGAAACGGCTCTTATTTGGACTCTGTTCATGAAAGGTTTTGTTTCCGGAGCAGAACTCAAAAACCGGTCCACATATCTTTCTGTAGTCAGACAGATTACAGAGAGTTATCTCCCTTCCCTGAAGGGAATCTCTAGTCAACGGAGGTTGACTAATTGTTCTTGTTTGGTGCTAGGTTTTATTGGTTGTTCATTGTATATGTTTATTTCAGTATTATTGATTGAGTAAGCACCTTATTGTGTATGCTTATGTATGGCAGTACGTAGCATTGAATAAAGGACATATAGGCATTTACGTTTCATGTAATCTGTTGATGACGTAAGTTTCCAAAAAACTGAAACTTTACATATGTATTGCCCACCTACTGAAGTGGTGCCTTTTGATATTTTCAACTTTCTGAAAAATTTATTTTTTATTATTTCCATGCAAACGGCTCCTATTTGGACTCTGTTTCGTTTCCGGAGCAGAACTCAAAAACCGGTCCACATATCTTTCTGAAACTCAACATGTGTATTGCCCACCTACTGAAGTGGTGCCTTTTGATATTTTCACATTTCTGAAAAATTTATTTTTTATCATTTCCATCGAAACGGCTCCTATTTGGACTCTGTTCATTGAAGGTTTTGTTTCCGGAGCAGAACTCAAAAACCGGTCCACATATCTTTCTGAAACTTAACATGTGTATTGCCCACCTACTGAAGTGGTGCCTTTTGATATTTTCCCATTTCTGAAAAATTTATTTTTTATTATTTCCATGGAAACGGCTCTTATTTGGACTCTGTTCATGAAAGGTTTCGTTTCCGGAGCAGAACTAAAAAATCGGTCCACATATCTTTCTGAAACTTTACATGTGTATTGCCCACCTACTGAAGTGGTGCCTTTTGATATTTTCACATTTCTGAAAATTTTATTTTTTATTATTTCCATAGAAACGTGTCAAAGGTTTACATCTTACGATCATGTGGAACCGGTGGGATATGTCATCTTCTGATGACTCTTGTTTTGGTTAGTTCATAACCCAAACTACTTTCTAATAAAATAATTGAAATCTTAACGATCGTGTGTAATCTTTGTATGTGTCGTTAAGTCAAAATTACCGTTACAAGTTTTCTGTGAAATTCGTGATATGACAGCAAGTAATTTAAAAAATAGAGCCATTGGCTCTGTAGCTCATCAGGCATCATATCAAGTTTGCTTTATACAGGCAAGATGAGCTAAAAATGAAACTGATGTTACCTATTGCAAGAAAACCTATAAAAAAATTACAAAACAAATGTAACGATTTCGGAACATATTTCCTTACCCAAATGATTTATTATTATTCAACGCTTTCTAGATCGCCAATATCAGACAGTGATAGAAGTCCACACTAAAATATCCAAGGAGAAATAAATTTGCCATAGACTGTCATCTAATGGAGAAAAATAGGTTTTTAAGATTGTGACCCCTGTGACCCTATTTGGGGTCATGGGGTCACGAAACCTACAGTTTAGAATCCCAATTGGCCAAGGAGTCTACATGCAGTCTTTCAGCTCAATAGACCTTTAGGAGCTAAAGATGATGATGAAAATAAGTTTTTAAGGTTGTGACCCCTGTGACCCTATTTGGGGTCATGGGGTCAGGAAATCTACAATTAAGAATCCCCATTGGCCAAGGAGTCTGCACATATCATTTTCAACTCTATAGTCCTTTTAGTACTGGAGAAGAAGATGAAAATAGGTTTTTAAGGTTGTGACCCCTGTGACCCTATTTGGGGTCACAGGTTCACCAAAGTTACAAATTAGAATCCCCATTGGCCAAGGAGTCTGCACATATCAATATTAACTCTCTAGTCCTTCTGGAACTGGAGAAGAAGATGAGAATTGGTTTTTAAGGTTGTGATCCCTGTGACCCTATTTGGGGTCATGGGGTCAGGAAATCTACAATTTAGAATCCCAATTGGCCATGGAGTCTGCACATATCGTTTTTAACTCTCTAGTCCTTTTAGAACTGGAGAAGAAGATGAAAATAGGTTCTTAAGGTTGTGACCCATGTGACCCTATTTGGGGTCACAGGGTCACCAAAGTTACAAATTAGAATCCCAATTGGCCAAGGAGTCTGCACATATCATCTCTAGTCCTTTTAGAACTGGAGAAGAAGATGAAAATAGGTTCTTAAGGTTGTGACCCATGTGACCCTATTTGGGGTCACAGAGTCACCAAAGTTACAAATTAGAATCCCCATTGGCCAAGGAGTCTGCACATATCATTTTTAACTCTCTAGTCCTTCTGGAACTGGAGAAGAAGATGAAAATAGGTTTTTAAAGTTGTGACCCCTGTGACCCTATTTGAAACAAATTAGAATCTCCATATGCTAAGGTACCTGTACAAAAAATTTCAGCTCTCTGATGTGTATGGTTCATGAGGAGAAGTCGAAAGTGTCAAAAGTTTACGGACGACGGACGGACGCCGGACGACGGGCCATGCCATAAGCCCATCTGGACTTTCAGTCCTGATGAGCTAAAAATGCAGATGTTTTAAATTTGTACTTAAGTGTCTGTAGCCAGTCGGAGCGCAGCGTAATACACTCAGGGAACCTGAATGGCCATGATTTCGATAAACGGGAAGTGAATCCTAAGCATGAAACAGTGATTTTTCTATCCGAGTATGTGCTCCTGTGCCACAATTTTTCGGAAGCTCGATATGCAAGTCTGATTCGTGTTTCCATCTTTTGTCAAATTCGGCTATGTGTGAAGCGCCCTTAAAAGAATTTAACTCGATCTTATCATGGTTGATCGCAAAATATTGCTCAAATACCTCGAATACAGCATAATACTGTTTACAATATTGGAGTTTAATATGGGTCTTACATTATGAATTAGTTAAAAGTACATATAAAACGTGATAGAATAGAATAAGATAAATTGGAGCAATATTTCAGGTGGTGGAGGAAGCAGTTCACCAGTATACAGTTGTTACCTACATGAGGCCTCTTGTCTCTTAGTTTGTGGGCGAGAAGCGGCTGTAAAATGTCGCACCTCAGGAGAAATAAAAACTTCTTGTCATCGTTGAATGCTACGAATGTTGGGTTTATCAATGTTGCTTCATGAAAAAGGTTGAATCTCATTTCAGAGTGAAGTGTACAGTCGATAATACATATCTGACAGTGCACGGCTTGCTGCTTTGTATAATTCTCTCACATATTTTTATGTCTCTTCGTATATCCAGAACCAAAGGTATCTGTAATAGTTAGTTACAAGAGTTCCTCTTCACAAGAGTGAAACACATAGTAGGAATGCATGAACCTGATCGAAAATGATTGTTGTATTAATAATAAATCTCCATTTGTTCATTATTGATAGCTGTTATTGTTATGTTGCAGTGACGATACCTGACCACCTACATGATATATCAGGTAAGTCTTTTTACCTTTAATTATTTTTTCAAAGAGCTGAATACAAACATCCTTGTGATTGCATCTTGACTATTACCAAACTAGTGCAATTTAATTATCATTTATTCAAAACACTTATCAAAATGCTTAAATCACCAAATATGTTGTTTCATTCAACATTTTAAGATTATAAAGAAAAAACTAAAGGCTTGTGATGAATGAGAAGACATGCTATGTCAGAGGTTTGCTAACATATACTGGTATTTCGGGGTATTAAAAGTTCAGACAGTTGTTGGAATTTTTTATGACACCGTCGACGTCATAATTGCATTTTTAGCTCACCTTTACAAAGTAAATGTGAGCTTATGTCATGGCGCTTCGTCCGTTGTCCGTCTGTCCGTCCGTCCGTCCGTCCGTCTGTCCGTCCGTAAACTTTCACGAAAAAGACTACTCCTCCTAAACGAATTCAGATATCATTCTGAAATTGTAGTATGTTATACCCATGGTGATTCCCCACAGAAAGGTAGACGTTTCAGTTTTGAGAATCCAAGATGGCCGCCATGACAGCCATATTGAATTTTCAATTAGATTTCATGAAAAAGACTACTCCTTCTAAACGAATACAGATATCATTCTGAAATTGTAGTATGTTATACCCATGGTGATTCCTCACAGAAAGGTAGACGTTTCAGTTTTGAGAATCCAAGATGGCCGCCATGACAGCCATATTGAATTTTCAATTAGATTTCATGAAAAAGACTACTCCTTCTAAACAAATACAGATATCATTCTGAAATTGTATTATGTTATATCCATGGTGATTCCTCACAGAAAGGTAGACTTTTCAGTTTTGAGAATCCAAGATGGCCGCCATGACAGCCATATTGAATTTTCAATTAGATTTCATGAAAAAGACTACTCCTTCTAAACGAATACAGATATCTTTCTGAAATTGTAGTATGTTATACCTATTGTGATTCCTCACAGAAAGGTAGACGTTTAAGTTTTGAGAATCCAATATGGCCGCCATGGCAGCCATATTGAATTTTCAATTAGATTTCATGACAAAGACTATTTCTCCTAAACCAATCTAGATATCATTTTTATATTGTAGTATGTTATACCTATAGTGATTCCGCACAGAAAGGTAGATGTTTCAGTTTTGAGAATCCAAGATTGCCGCAATAGCAGCCATATTGACTTTTCAGCTGCAGATGACACATCATTATTATTAAATTTTAAGCTTTCATCAAGTGATCACTGGCACCATATAAATTCTCTAATTTGAACTTACTAATCATAATATTATCTTAAATATGGAATATTTAAGATTGTCGTGCAAGTTGTTCTATAATTTAAAGTGTTTCTAAAAAAAATTAAGATGAAAGACAAACATAATTGATTAATTTGTTTAAAATCTTTATGGCAACTAGCTGCAAAAACCTAATCACATTAAACATGTTAAATTTTAAACAATGGTATCTCCCTTATATTCCTTTAAATACCACACATAAGGGGTCAACCAGAGTTCAGATATTCCACTATGCTGTCTAATACACATCCCAAGGCAGGCTGCTAGCATCACAGTGTCAGCTGCTAGTCTGTTGCATAATCAACCTGACCCAATTGATATGGTAGAGCATTATGCTATATGGCCATGGCCCATGTGTATGCAATACAAGTTATGGACTTGTATTCTCATGACAGTGATATGTTCTTTCTAAGAATAACAACTTACACAAAACTTGTCTACAATAAGCTTTGTGTTTAGCAATCTACATGATAAGTTGATGTGGAATAAATATGCAGATGAAAATCGAAAAGGGTTTAGTAAGAAAAGTAAGGAAATTTGATTTGTCATATCTCTCTGTTGATTTGACAATGCAAAAATGTTTACCATTATAGTACTGTATGAGTGTTAAATAAATTGATACTTTAATGAAAGACATCTCATGGTCACTTGACATGTAAATATTATGCATTGCTGTGTTTATGACTTTCCTCTCAATCAGTCATTCATTTTCCTTGAAAAATCTGTACTTTTGGGATTCTAAATATCCCATGCAGCATAACCATCAGTGAAATAATCTTGAAATCATATAAATGATTCACTACAAAACAAATGTAAGTGTCCACCATCCTGTAAGTAATGAATGACATTTAAATGGATACACCTAAACCAATCAAGATATCATAATGAAATTAATACGGATGCCCACATAAAAGTAGCATTTTGAAGATTAAAAAGTACAAGATGGTCACCAATTCAGCCATAGATATACAAAAAAGTTATACAAAAACCTACTGCTTGTTAACAAATCATGATTATATCATTCTTGTATTAATGTTTGTTCAAGCTCTAGTGGTTTCCAACAGAATAATAGCATTTTAAGAGATAAAAACATCATGATGGCAGCCATAATCAATTATATAAAAGATGGTTACATGTATAATTAAACCATTTTACCACATCATTCATTTTAAGGTGAGCTTCTGTACCCTCGGTACTTTTATTTACACTTTTTAACATGTATTTATGTCAGAAATATTACGTGTGATATCCAAAGTTATCTTATTCATCCTTCATATGTTGCTCATCACTGAAATCGATTTTTTTACTGTTATATAGAGAGAACCAAGAAGAAAATAGAAAGAGATACGGCAGGGATGGTTCGAGTGTCTGCTGTGGACGATGTCCTTAACAACATGAAAGTTCGGCGATGGATCACAATTACAGGGAATGCTGGGGACGGCAAGACTGTTCTAGGTTACCTAGTGCTGAAGGAGTTCCTGCTTAAGAATGTTGGAGTCTTCACCATCTCCGAACCTGAGGAGTATAAAAAGATAGAAAAGATGAAAGAAGATAAGGTCATTATGTTTGATGATAGATTTGGCGCTTTTCTTGCTGACGAGCAGTTAATCAAGAAATGGCTTGATGTCATTCAGGAAATTTTAAAAGATGTTGAAGGAGAAAATCCAAAAGTCAAAGTCATCTTTATCAGTCGGAAGAATGTTGTACATGAATCTACGGTTTCTCTTGGACATCTTAAAGTCATTTTCGACAAGGAGTGTGTTATTGATCTGAGTAAAAGGAAAATGACAAAAGAAAAAGTGACTGAGAGACTGAAGATCCTGGAATATCATCTTGGACAAGAGAACGTGACTGTTGATCCAGAAACAAAAGCAAGAGTTTGCAATAGGGAAGTCGCACATGGCTTCCCTCATTGTTCTAAAATGTTTTCAAAGCTTAAATCTAAAGGATATGATGTCTCAATCGAAGAATTTTTTAAGTCACCTTTGGAGTTTCTGGACGTAACCACCAAACTTCTTTACAAGAAAACCTGTAGACAACTCTTCCAGCTGATGATAAAGAATGATGGGCAACTTAATGTTTATAACATTGAAGATGTAGATGAAAGACAAACTCTACTTGAAGTAGAAAAGGAGCAAGAAGGCAGCTATATCACTGTATGGAAGAATGGAATCTGTCATTTTGCTCATCCATCAGTGTATGAGAGTGTACTGAATGTCATCAATGACATTGACCCTCTATACTGTGTTAAGTATGCAACTCTCTCTGTTATACGACAGAAGATGATCATCTCAACACCTGATGAAGAAGACAGCAGCAGAGCTTCATGTTACATCATCGTGAAGCCAATCCCTGCTGTACTGAAGGCTTTAGCTGGGAGGTTCCGAGAAGAGATACTCAATGGACACTACTCAGTGTTCAAACACAGACTTTGTCACAGTAGGGAGTTCTGTGAAGCTCTTGTCTCCGCTTGTATGAACGCTAAGGACCAGAAGGTAAATAGTAAAAAAGTTCCATTTATCTTCAGATTTCTATTATTTTGATATCTAAATTTGATTCTTATTCTTAAATAAAAAAGATGCTTTCTGATCCAGCTATTTATATCAATGATTTAGATGTTTTAATAAAATACCTCTTTCAGAAGGAAGCTGATTATATAGTATTATATATATTATAGTTATAATTGAATTGAAAGCTGATTGGTGATGATAATACATAGTAAAATGACACATTCTCAAATATTTGAACATTGAAACATTTGTAATTTGTCCATTTATAAGGTATTTCAACAGATGCGATTTTGTTTGTGTTCAAGACTTAAATTATCAAATGTTCAAATTTCTGTTCAGCAATTCATCAACGAACCAGGAGACGGTGGACAAACCATGCTGTGGACAGCTCTGAATAGCGGAAACATGGTTGCTGTGCAGACTCTGGTGAGGAAGGCTGGAGCTGATGTGGAGATACAGGATGTGAGAGGGAGTACACCCCTGCAGTATCTCTGTCAGCTCAAGAATAGTCCTGTTGCTTCTGCTTCTGGTGATGATTGGCAACATCACCGTCACATGGAAACTATACAAGTGATCAACACTGAAGGAAAAGGAGACGTCAATATCCGCGACCAGTATGGACAGACACCTCTTCACTATATCTGTCAGCTGAAAACTAACACTGATGATCAACATAGTGTACACATGGAAACTATACGAGTGATCATCACTGAAGGAAGAGGAGACGTCAATATCCGCGACCAGTATGGACAGACACCTCTTCACTATATCTGTCAGCTCAAAACTAACACTGATGATCTACATAGTGTCCACATGGAAACTATACGAGTGATCATCAAAGAAGGAAGAGGAGACGTCAATATCCGCGACCAGTATGGACAGACACCTCTTCACTATGTCTGTCAGCTCAAAACTAACACTGATGATCAACATAGTGTCCACATGGAAACTGTACGAGTGATCATCAAAGAAGGAAGAGGAGATGTTAATGATCCAGATCAATTTGGACAGACACCTCTTCTCTGTCTTTTTAAATGTCAAACCTTAACGTGTGAAGAGATTAAGTGGATCATCACTGACGCTAATGGTGATCTAAACAAATGTGAACACAAAACAACCCCACTGCACTATCTCTGTGCATTCTCGGGCTTTCAACTGGAGACTGTAGATCTCGTAATCAATGAAGGGAAAGGAGACTTCAATAGAAGTGATGAACATGGAACGACACCATTCCACTATCTTTGTGAAAATACAAGGGTTGACTTCAATGTCAAGCTTCGCATTACCAAGACAGGAAAGGGAGACATCAACAAGCAAGATGACAATGGAATCACACCACTTCATGTTATTTGCAAGGGATCACTTCAGGTTAAGGATGTTCTGACATTGATCGAAGAGGGTGACAAGGCCGACATGTACGGGAACACTTCACTCCACTTCCTGTGTAGGAGGCGAGGAATCAGTGATGAAGAAATACAACAGCTGAAGCAACTCCCTGAATCAAACATGAAGAAACAAAACAAGCTCGGGTACACACCACTGGACTACCTCAATGATCAAGGTTATAATCCATTTTACAATGTATGATAAGACCAACTTTTTTAACAAAGCTGAAAGCATTAGTGTCATATCCCGTTTTTAAAGAACATCAGGGTTTACGGTAAACTTTAAAAGCTATGTTAATCATCAGTATATAAAGAGTCGAAAAGTATGAAGCATTATGTTGTTAACATTTTGACTATTCTTATCTCAAATTGTAAGCAATTAAGGTTTCATAAGTAAGTAGGTTTTCAGTAATTGCAAAGTTTAATATTCCGTTTAAGAATAGGAATAATTTACAAACAGAAAAGGGTATTTATTTATATTTTACAATAATCCAAATATGTCCAAACAATTTGGATAATATAGTGTCAAATAAATAAAATCATTTTTGAGGGTTTATATAACCAAATTTTAACTTTAAAGTGACAGTAGCCCCAATCATCTATAGTAAGAGAACAAATTATAAAGATTCACATAAATTCCATTGACGACCATTATCGTGTGAACATCTTTATTTCATTTTGTGTAAGAAAAATGAATAACATGGCTGAACTTTACATTATATATTTGTTTTATTACTGCTTCATATAGTTGAAATACATTGTCTTTGAATTGGAACCGTTTGTTCTAATTTTCCTGTAAACACCATTATATTTCCACCTTTCCATTTTACAGATGACAGTCTACCCTGGACAGACGGGATGATAGCCAGATCTGCTGCTGACCTGGTGCTGTGTAGCGTGAAACATGGGGACGCATCGGCAATTGTACTAGGTAAAATAAGTAATTGTTGTTTTGAAGTCTAATTGCATTCTCACAGTGTGAGAGGGAATATATTTGAAAATCAAATATCATATCATAGGGTTTTTCATTAGAAACATACTGTTTTATAATTGTGTAAATTGTCATTTGTTAAATTTTATTTTAATAAGTTACCAAATAAAAACTAATGAGAAGGTAAAAGGTGATGTTTTCTAGAAGGAAGAGTTATCTCCCCTGGATGTTAAATATCAACGATAGCTTTTCCGAACCACACGGGAATAGCCAAGCTTTTGCGAATGACCACTTTTGAAACGGCGTCGCTGATTGCACAACTAAGTTCGATTGCCTTCAATCAAATTTCTACCTTTGTATCCCATGTAATAGAACAGAGGCTAACTCGGGTATGACTGAGTTGCCTCTGTTGGGAGAGAATGAACAATGTGGGGAATGAAAAGTAAAGAGTCTGATTGATTTTGAAAATTTGACAAACATTGATTACTATACTTTAATTCAATCTACATGAAGAGAATTATTGGAATTTTACACTATGATTATTTATTAATATCTATATAATGATGATAACACTATAGTATATAAAATTCACTCATTGCCCAATGCAATGTTGACAATTCTAAACATTATGATAAACGTTTTGAGACATCAAACCTATTTATCATATCTAGTTATAAATCATGTTTCAAATGACAACTTAAATGAACACAAGTTATATTTGGTTTTAATTAAGGATTCAGCCATAAGGCTGAATCCTTATTGTTATTGGCGTGTTTTTTTAAGGATTCAGCTTTTCAAGCTGAATCCTTATTGTTATTGGCGTGGTTTTTTTTTTTATTATTCCACGAATTTTGTGGTCAACTTTCAGCCCAAACGGCTGATGCTATCAAAGCCAAATTTCACAGGCTGGTAGACCTTGTTGAGGAATGGCGACAATAAGCTTTTGGGCCAAATCGGTCCGTACATTAAAGGTCCAGTTCGAATCCAAAGTCCAAAATTTAACATTGACTTTTTTTTCAAAATGCACTTAGAGACCTAAAACTTTTTTTAAAAGATGCGCAATCAAAAATAATGAAAAAAATGCAATCATGACAAATTCGCAAGTCACGTGGTTTGGCCGCCATCTTGATTTTAAGCACATTTGACAAAAGTCCGACCCCATGCATACTTGGCGATTCACCACTCGGTAACTGCTGATACCTGAAAGCTGAAATTTACATATAATGTAGCTAAGACATTGGCCTCTAACAAGTTTGTAATAAAATTTGAAAATTCAAAATACTTTGTGTGTAATAGCCTTTCAAAGTTTGACAATTTTTAAAAATGTCAATTTTCAAGGGCAGGTAACTCAAAAACCTGACCGACGAATTTCATGATTCTTGCATGAGAGCTAGACATGACCAAGGTCTTCAAATTGAAAAAAGAAAATCGCTCGCGAACAGTCATTTCCGGTCACGAGGAGGGGTCAAACTTTGCATTTTGGAAATTTTTCTTTTACCGTTGCCGACCCCACCCACCTTTGACAATCTTCTTCTCTGAAGACACTTGCACTAAAGAGCTGAAATTTAGACTCAATGTAGCTGAAGCATTGTAGTTCTTAATGTGACTTCTAGAAAGTCATAACGTTAGTACTTTTTATGCTGTGACCATTCAAAGTTGAGCAACTTCTAGAAATCGTAAATTTCGAGGGCAGATAACTCAAAAACCTAGCCAGGGAATTTGATAATTTTTGCATGAGAGTTAGACATTGGCAAGGTCTTTAAGATGAAATAATAAAATCGCTAATTTTTTTTTCTCGGAAAAAAAAGCACTTTTTTCGATTTTATTTGATAAAAATCCTTCCCAAGGGCAGGGCAACACGGCAAATGGCCAATGAAGTCTGGACTTATAAAAAAAAAAAAAAATGGAATTTCAAGTATATTTCATCTTCCTCTGTCCTCTGTCCTCTTCTCTCCCTTTATCCCTGCAGTCTGACTACTTGTCTGTCAGCTCTGAGAATTTCAGGCAGATATCAATTCAAGTTTTCGAGTTATGTGCACTTGAAATGGTAGGTATGGAAAAAATGACCTCAAAACAGCTTTTCCCACCCTTGAAAAATAAATCATGCCAAAGTTGCTACAAATGGCCTCAAGCACTCATATATTTGGCTGAATCCTGTAATCGTCGCTTTGCGACTATATTTAAGGATTCAGCCATAAGGCTGAATCCTTATTGTTATTGGCGTGTTTATTATTAAGGATTCAGCTTGAAAAGCTGAATCCTTATTGTTATTGGCGTGTTTATTAAGGATTCAGCCATAAGGCTGAATCCTTATTGTTATTGGCGTGTTTCTTTTTTTTTTTATTGTTCCACGAATTTTGTGGTCAACTTTCAGCCCAAACGGCTGATGCTATTGAAGCCAAATTTCACAGGCTGGTAGACCTTGTTGTGGAATGGCGACAATAAGCTTTTGGGCCAAATCGATCGGTACATTAAAGGTTCAGTTCGATTTCAAAATCGAAAAATTAACATTGATTTTTTTTTCAAAATGTTCTTAGAGACTTGAATTTTTTTTAAAAGATGCGCAATCAAAAATGCTGCAAAAAACGAAATCATGGCAAATTCGTAAGTCACGTGGTTTGGCCGCCATCTTGCTTTTAGTGCATTTTCGACCATTTCTGACCCCACCCACCTTTGAAAATCTTCTTCTCTGAAGATACTTGCACTAGAGAGCTGAAATTTATACTCGATGTAGCTGAAGCATTGTAGTTCTGAATTTGACTTCTACAAAGTTCTAACTTTAATACTTTTCTTGCTGTGATTTTTCAAAGTTGACCAAAATGTAAAAATCGCAAACTTCAAGGGCAGATAACTCCAAACCCAGACCATAGAATTTTATGATTTTTGCATGAGAGTTAGACATTGGCAAGCCCTTTAAGATAAAAGAATAAAATCGCTCGCGAACAGTCATTTCCGGTCAGGGTCAGAGGTCAAACTTTGCATTTTTGAAATGTGGTGTTTTGGTGGGTATGTTTGAAATATCGTAGCGAATCAACGGCGTACGATAACGCTTTGTTCTATACATCATATGAAAGCCAAAAGCCTATAAAAAAAATTTAAATTTGACAGTAAATTTCTTAATTTGTTTTACATTGAGTTACAGCCCTTTGAATAATGTCAATTCTGCTTTCGTTTTGAATGCATAGGATACAGGTATGTTAAAAAAGTTGCTAATCATCAGTGATAGACGACAAATCATTGTTCCATATATCATTAGAAAGCCAAAAGAATACAAAATCTTTTACAAATTAACAATAAATTCAGTTACTACATTTACATTGAGTTACGGACCTTTGAATATTGTCAACCCTGCATGCGTTTTAAATGCATTTGATAACTGTATGTTTGCAAAATGCGTTAATCATCAACAAAAGATTATAACCCATAAGCTTTTGACTGAAATCATTACCTTTGTGCTTTACATTTAACACCATACAGCGCTGAATCCGTTTGTCGTCGCTTGCGACTATATTTTTTATTGTTCCACGAATTTTGTGGTCAACTTTCAGCCCAAACGGCTGATGCTATTGAAGCCAAATTTCACAGGCTGGTAGACCTTGTTGGGGAATGGCGACAATAAGCTTTTTGGACAATTCGGCCGATACGTTAAAGGTCCAGTTCGATTCCAAAATCGAAAATTTAACATTGATTTTTTTTTCAAAATGCACTTAGAGACCTAACTTTTTTTTTAAAATGTGCGCAATTAAAAATGCTGCAAAAAACCAAATCATGGAAAATTCGTAGGTCACGTGGTTTGGCCGCCATCTTGGATTTAGTGCATTTTTGACCATTGCCGACCCCACCCACCTTTGAGAAACTTCTTCTCTGAAGATACTTGCACTAGAGAGCTGAAATTTATACTCAATGTAGCTGAAGCATTGTAGTTCTAAATTTGACTTCTACAAAGTCCTAACTGCAATACTTTTTTTGCTGTGAATTTTCAAAGTTGACCAAAATCTAAAAATCGCAAACTTCAAGGGCAGATAACTCAAAAACCAGACCATAGAATTTTATGATTTTTGCATGAGAGCTAGACATTGGCAAGGTCCTTAAAATAAAAGAATAAAATCGCTCGCGAACAGTCATTTCCGGTCAGGGTCAGAGGTCAAACTTTGCATTTTGGACATGTGGTGTTTTGGTGGGTATGTTTGAAATATCGTAGCGAATCAACGGCGTACGATGACGCTTTGTTCTATACATCATATGAAAGCCAAAAGTCTATAAAAAAATTTAAAATTTGACAGTAAATTTCTATATTTGTTTTACATTGAGTTACGGCCCTTTGAATATTGTCAATTCTGCTTTCGTTTTGAATGCATAGGATACAGGTATGTTAAAAAAGTTGTTAGTCATCAGTGATAGACGACAAATCATTGTTCCATATATCTTTAGAAAGCCAAAAGAATACAAAATCTTTTAAAAATTAACAATAAATTCAGTTACTACATTTACATTGAGTTACGGACCTCTGAATATTGTCAACCCTGCATGCGTTTTAAATGCATTTGATAACTGTTTGTTTGCAAATTGCGTTAATCATCAACAAAAGATTATAACCCATAAGCTTTTGACTGAAATCATTACCTTTGTGCATTACATTTAACACCAAACAGCGCTGAATCCGTTTGTCGTCGCTTGCGACTATATTTTTTTTTTATTATTATTCCACGAATTTTGTGAACAACTTTCAGCCCAAACGACTGATGCTATCAAAGCCAAATTTCACAGGCTGGTAGACCTTGTTGAGGAATGGCGACAATAAGCTTTTGGGACAATTCGGCCCATACATTAAAGGTCCAGTTCGATTCCAAAATCGAAAATTTAACATTGACTTTTTTTTCAAAATGCACTTAGAGACCTAATTTTTTTTTTAAAAGATGCGCAATCAAAATTACTGCAAAAAACGAAATCATGGCAAATTCGTAGGTCACGTGGTTTGGCCGCCATCTTGAATTTTCTGCATTTTTTTCAAAAGTCCGACCCCAGGCACCTTTCAGGAATCACCACTCGGCAACTGCTGATACTAGAAAGCTGAAACTTACACATAATGTAGCTGAGACATTGGCCTATAACAAATTTGTTTCAAAATTCAAAAATTCGAAATAGTTTTTTTTTTTAAATCTTCAAAGTTTGCACATTTTGCAATATTCAAGGGCAGATAACTCAAAAACCTCCCAGACGAATTTGATGATTTTTGCATGAGAGTTAGACATTAGCAAGGTCTTCAAGATAAAAGAATAAAATCGCTCGCGAACAGTCATTTCCGGTCACGCGGAAGGGTCAAAGTTTGCATTTTGGAAAACGGGTGTTTTGGTGGGTACGTTTGAATACTCATTGCTAATCAACGACGTACGATAACACATTGCTCTATATATCATATGAAAGCCAAAAGAACATACAATCTTGGATAAATCTCATTAAAATTAGATTAAACATTTACATTGAAATTCGGAGTATTTAAATGTGGTCAATCCTACTTTCGTTTTGAATTATTATGATATATGAATGATTGAAAAATGTAGTTCATTGGCAATATAACACTAGGCAATGTTTTATCTATCATCAGTCAGCAACAAGACCGTTTAACCTGAAATGATTCATGTTTACAGCCATGATGAATTTTCTGTAAAGACTTAACGTTGAATATCAAGTGCAATGTGGTTATTTTCATAATGCATTAGTTACTGTTTACCTCTTGAGGTTTACGGTAATTTGATTGAAAACATGATATTTGTAACATATGTCGCATCGCTCACCATTTCTTTACTTTTTCATGCTCATTAACAAATAATACATCAAAATAAAACCATTTCTCTCCTCTACACGATGGTGAAAACAATTTTGAAGTGTCGCTAATGGTTCGGATGATAGGAATGCCGCACGGTGAGTGTCGTCAGTTAATTTGAGGGAAAAATATATAACTTTACACTGATAGATTTGGTTCATTGTAATAACACCAAAAATGATGCCTCGTTGCTACAGCTATGTTGAATAGCAGTGTATGCATAAATGAGGTCTTGCCATTAAGTACCGGACTGACAACCCTTGTCATTATTGTAAGCATTCTCGCTCAAGCTTTTTGACTTAGATAATTACCTCTGTTAATGAAAATTAACACCATACAGTGCTGAATCCGTTTGTCGTCGCTTGCGACTATATTTTATTTTATTTTCTTTCCTTTAAATCCCTGTATGTTTGTAAGTCAGCAGAAGAACCGTAGATGATGGGCAGATGGTGTTCACTTTAGCCTACAATTCTCATTAGTGATCCAATCAATGATTAGCAGCCCCGTCTAAGGACGGGGCTGCTATCAGTTTTTGTGAAGTTTCCATCGCCGCCGCCGCCACCGCCGCCGCCGCCGCCGCACTCGTACTACTAGCTATAACTTTTTTCCCCTAAGCTTTCCAGAACTCGTATTCATACCTTACTCCTCATACCTCGGGGGAACGATTTTGACACGTTCACTTTCAAGGTCAAAGGTCAAGGTCACGAGCTATGTATTCACACTAAGAATTCCTTGTAAACGCGATAACTTGAAAAGTTTTTGTGCTATGAAGCTCTTACTTGGTATATATCATCCTTGGAAAAGTAAAAATTTTTGAAAAGGTTTTGGCTACAATCCGTCAAAGGTCAAGGTCACAGCAAGGTCATGACGTAAGCATGTTTTAGCGAAAATGCTTTATTTTAACTATGAACACTTTTAATCAATACATGATTGTTATACTAAAAAAAAAGTATTCAATGATTGTGTGACCTTGAAGGTCAAGGTCAAGGTCATGAGATATGAGTTATTACAAAATGCACTAAATTGGGGTATAACTTTATCCCATTTAGCTTTTCAGAACTCATGAACATGTCTAATGTTAATACTTCCAGGGAATCATTATGACATGTTCACTTTCAAGTTCAAAGGTCAAGGTCACGAGTTATAAAATCACCACAAAATTCTTTGTAAACACGGTACTTGAAAAGTTTTTGTGCTATGAAGCTCTAACTTGGTATATATCATCCTTGGAAAAGTAAAAAAATTTGAAAAGGTTTCGGCTACAATCTGTCAAAGGTCAAGGTCACAGCAAGGTCATGACTTAAGCATGGTTTAGCGAAAATGCTTAATTTTAACTATGATCACTTTTAATCAATACATGATTGTTATACTCAATAAAAAGTGTTCAATTATTGTGTGACCTTGAAGGTCAAAGGTCAAGGTCATGAGATATGAGTTATTGCAATTCCTTGTAAACACAATAACTTGCAAAGTTTTTGTGCTATGAAGTTTAGATTTTGTATATATTATCTCTTGAGAAGTACAACATTTTCAAAAAGTTTTGGGTACTAACTGTCGAAGGTCAAGGTCACAGCAAGGTCAACATATATGGAGAAAATGGATTAATTTAATTTTTAACACTTTATTTCATTACAATAATGTTATACTCAATGAAATGTGTTCATTAATTGTGTGACCTTGAGTGTCAAAGGTCAAGGTCACGAGAGGCCTGTAAAAGGCGGAACAGGGTAAGGCGAAACCCCAAGTTCCGGGGCTGCTCTGCTTTTGCGGTATCCCGCAAACGCTAATCTAGTTTGTATCATATTTTTGTTTATTTTAGTACATGCAGTTTAATTGAATTAACAGTAGTTAACCAGTAAATCTGACATACTTGAAAGGGTTTACCGTAAATACTTGATGATTGCCTGACTTGAATAAACACCGGGTTTAAGGCCTCATTGAAATAAATAATCGCCTGCGTTCAATAATCACCAAGTATAAATAGAAGAATTGGAATTTGTATAATACAATATGATAAATGTTTATAAAGTGAAAGGGGGCGCCGGGCCCGGCTGTATGTGTCCTGTTCCATGGTTCCATATTGAATAGGAAACCTTTGTCTAAGTCTAGGTCATCATTCAGCAATATTAACACCATGAAATAAAAAGGGTAATAATATTGATATAATTAAGGTACCCCCATCACTTTGATTTTGTATGGAATAGATTTGAATCTATAGAACTCCAGATAAGCTTTTGCCTATGTGGGTATGTTGCCCGTATATTGAAAACTAAGTGGGTATTTCTAATTTGAAGTGGGTATCTATACTTTTTGATACCCATCACTTTTTTAAAATGTGGGTATTCAATTTGAAATGACAAGTTAAAGATGTTATTAACTTTTAATCAACAAAAGAATAGTCTAGCTGTATTCACTTGTTTAGTTTATTGTCATAAAATTATGACTTAAATATGACATTAAAAAACACACATTCTGAGGCTCGAGTTTACTGTTACGACGACACGCAAGCTTTCGACCACGTATATTGACCACTGCTGATACAAGCTATAAGTTGATGTTTGAGTGGTCACTCTTAATAGCAAAGCCATCACAAGAAACACATTATGACGGAAATTAAACGTGAATAACACATTTCCTATGAATAGCTGAAAGCCTATACTTTAATTATATTTGACTGATCAAGAAACAGCAGAACATTTGAGGGTTGAAACACAAGTAAAGGAAGGAGGTATTTTCTTCATCCAAATCTTTACATATTAAAAGAATGAATCTAAAAATGCATTCAAAAATTACTGATGGGGTTCAGATTGAGAAGTTTATGATTTAATTACCTTAATTGATTTATTCTTATCATCTTGAATTTGTTTTTGAAATATCGTCAGCAAAATTATTATTTTGTCTAGTGTTATTTGTTTGGCTTTTATTTATATCAAAAGGCAGGTTTTACAATTAAACATCAACTAACCTCGACTTTATCACTTCTTGATTTTCGTTCAAAGATTCTTCAACAAAATAAAAACTGGGTTTGATTTTTAGCTCATCAGGACTGAAAGTCCAGATGGACTTATGGCATGGCCCGTCGTCCGGCGTCCGTCCGTCCGTAAACTTTTGACACTTTTGACTTCTCCTCATGAACCATACACATTAGAGAGCTGAAATTTTGTGTACAGGTACCTTAGCATATGGAGATTCCAATTTTTAACTAAATAGGGTCACAGGGGTCACAACTTTAAAAACCTATTTTCATCTTCTTCTCCAGTTCCAAAAGGAGTAGAGAGTTAAAAATGATATGTGCAGACTCCTTGGCCAATGGGGATTGAAGACTAATTTGTAACTTTGGTGACCCTGTGACCCCAAATAGGGTCACAGGGGTCACAACATTAAAAACCTATTTTCATCTTCTTCTCCAGTTCCAAAAGGACTAGAGAGTTAAAAATGATATGTGCAGACTCCTTGGCCAATGGGGATTTTAAGCTGTAGATTTCGTGACCCCATGACCCAAAATAGGGTCACAGGAGTCACAACCCTAAAAACTTATTTTCATCATCATCTTCAGTTCCAAAAGGTCTATTGAGCTGAAAGACTCCATGTAGACTCCAATTGGGATTCAAAACTGTAGATTTCAAGGACCCAATGACCCCAAATAGGGTCAAGGGGTCACAATCTTAAAAACCTATTTTTCTCCATTAGATGACAGTCTATGGCAAATTTATTTCTCCTTGGATATTTTAGTGTGGACTTCTTTCACTGTCTAATATTGGTGATCTAGAAAGTGTTGAATAATAATAAATCATTTGGGTAAGGAAATTTATTCCGAAATCATTACATTTGTCTTGTAATTTTTTTATAGGTTTTCTTGCAATAGATAACATCAGTTTCATTTCTAGCTCATCTGGCCTGTGTAAACCAAACTTGATATGATGCCTGATGAGCTACAGAGCCAATGGCTCTATTTTTGTTAATTTGTCTAATAAACACCTTTAATTAACCTTTCATTAAGACAGCGTAATTATGATTGCATACATATTCGTCGAATTTCTAGTTTAAAGATAGAAAAATCCATTCGACGGATTGGTACTGTGATTTTAGTTGTTAATTAGATTACATAACCTTTGAACTTTCCAAAATAAGACAAAAGGGGTGTTTGTACTCTCATTCTTAGTGGCACAGTCTCGATTGACTGCACGAGTACCTCTTCTACCACGTGCGCTAGGACATGTGTTACTCTCAACAATCTTACTTATGTAATGAAAATATCTCTCATTCATGTGTTGATAATTCTGTAAAAAAAGACAACTAAGAATTTGTATCTTATTAAAGAAAGCTTTTCTGGAGATGATCTTATGACACAAGAAACTGGCCCTAATGTTAAAGCCATTGATACAAACATTGAACCTTCACACAACAAACTTAATTGCTTTACCATGACACATTTCAAAATTGGTAATGATCCCGATAATTCACATATATATCAGAATGTGCTGTTGGCTTTGTCAGTAATGATACAGCATCGACTGAACCAATCTCATGTACTAAGGGTACATTGAGCGATGGTAATCTTGACGGTACATTGAGCGATGGTAATCTTGACGTAGCTAGTGATAACACAGTGCTTACTGCCTACAACATAGGCAAATCAGCTGATACCTCATCCACACCATCACAATCACAGAACATGTTTCCTGATAGCACTATTTCCCTTGATGATCGTTGTTCTGTTACATCATTCAATTGTATCAATAACGTAAATTTTATGAGTTTGAATGTGTGTGGCTTAAGGAACCGACTAAACTACCCTGATTTCATAGATTTTTTTGATAAGTTTGGTATTGTCTGTTTACAAGAAACCAAAAATGACAATCTAGATGATATCTATATAGATGATTATAGACTATTTCTTAAGCATAGACATAGTGGTCTGAGACGCTCTGGTGGCTCGGGTCTAGCAGTTAGGAACAAGTACTCTTCCTTTTTCTCCGATTGATGATTATGAAGGTGATGTGATATGTGATGTGTGAATATGATATCTGGTTTAGAATATCGAAAGAACTTCTAAATGTTAGTCAGGATATGATTCTTGGTATTGTATATCTTCCGCCAGAAGGGTCACGGTATGAATCAACGGATATGTTCGTAGATCTGGAACGTTCGCTTCTGTATATGTTCTCGGAGACAGAACTTGTGTCAGTTGTAGGAGACTTTAATGCCAGAACGGGGTCGCTGATTGACTATTCCAAACTTGATGATAACATGTTGGATGCTCTAGATATGAATGTTGAGGAGTTATCTCGCAAGTTCGATCCAGAAAATAGTCTGACGGACTTAAACATACCTTTAATCTGGAAAACCAAAGATAGACGTGTGAATAGCTACGGTAAATCAATCATAGAACTTTGTCAACACTTTAATCTTTTTATTTGTAATGGCCGAATGGGAGATGAAGCACTAGAAGGAGGCTATACTTGTAAAGATCAAAGTACAATTGATTTCCTACTCGAGTCACCAAAATGCTTGGAAATTCTAGAAATCGTAAAAGTAGAAATATTCTCTCAATTTTTTTCGGATGTGTATTCGCCCCTTCTATTAGCTTTCTCTGGTATTATCATAAAAAAAACAGGCTTATACCAAAAAGCATCGGATTTGTACTGTTCACAAATTGACTCGCGGGAACTGGTACACAAACGTTCAGTTTAATAATATTTACGAAATTACGTATTGGTGTGTCATCTTAGAAATAAATTTGAATACTGAATTTTAAAGTCAAACCATTCACGAATTTCATGAACATATTATTGAATATAACGAGTTTGGTATTTTAGTAATTACTCAGCGATTTTTGAGCTATTCCTGATTCAAACAAAAAGCTGAAATGCACTTTCTAGCGGTCATAGCGTCCCCTACTAACGATATGACGTCGGAAATAATTATCATAATGTCATGTCAAAATACACCACACATCATATTATCACATGATGTCATCAGACGGCAGAGTAAAACGTTTTGTTATCCTCATTTCAAAATTCAACATCTGCAATATCATTTAGTAAAGGTACATCTGTAGGGTTTTGAACAGACCTTTTGAAGATGTTATCAATTGATGTATGATCATGATAAACATAAATTGATATGATATTCATATAAACTAATATGATGAGCATCAATACTGATAAATGATTTAAAGTCAATATTAAGGAACTTTAATACTGTTCATTGTGACATGTGCACTGTTTAAGCTCATTTATACAATTCTGTCCTGTCATGGAACAGATCCTGCAGCACCATTGAAATATAAATGGAGGTACTCTCGGGGACGTTTTTATGTATCAACATTCTTGGTTCCATTCGAAGATATTTATAGAAAGACCCTTCATCTTCGAAACGCAGTTCCAACATCAGTCTCGTGAAGTCACCTAAAAGAAGTCGTCTCTCTTGTGTCACCCAAGGACGAACCCACCACTTTCGTCTTCCCCTTTGGCGACGCCTTATTCTTCTGTGTACAGCTGCATACCAAAAGTTTGTTCATGTGCTTGTGATCTCAGTGCAAATATCATGTTATTTGGGTTTCGTTTTGACGTTCATAAAATAACTCCAGGACCACTTACAGAAATCATCAATTGCCCATGTGAAAAATAATCATTTCCAAACCATATTTCGGGATCGTCTTGTCACTGGTGCTTAATATCGATATTTGGCAATGTTAAATATACAAATGGGGTCATATTTGTGAAATTCGGATTTTCTTGAATTTCGATTAACATCATCAATGTAAACTTTGTAGGAACAAAATCAGCACAGTCACGTTGCCTTAAAGGGGCAGTAGCACGTTTTTAGGGGGAATATAAGGTGATGTCAGGAAAATGAAAATTAATGGTTCCAATTGAAAGACAATGTATTTAAACTAAATGGAGCAGTAATAATTCAAATATATAATGTAAACTTTAGTAATGCGATTCCTTTTTCTTACAGAAAATGAATTAAAGGTGTTCACAAAAAATGGCCGCCAATGGATTTTATGTTAATCTTCATACTTTGTCCTCTGACTATGGATAATTGACTTGTCTAATGAGATTTTTGACACTGTCAAAAGAATACATTAAACATTAACTTACAATTAACAGTGAAAATTGTTAAATATAAAATTATCAAAAAACGTGCTACTGCCCCTTTAATGCAAAGGAACACATATGACTAAGATCTATATAAGCGAATATGACAAGACTTAGTCTTTTTCCCGGTAGACTGAAGATGATAATGGCGAAGTACGCATGTCTTCAAACCGCTACAAGACCTGAAATAAGCCTTTTGGTCCTTATAATTAGTGTAACAATACCATCTTTACACATATTAGTTCAATAGATTAGAACTTTTTTTGTACGACTTTGATGAACTGGTGTTTTTGATCGGATCAAAGAGGTCGATCGTCGCGGGCTCATAACGTAAAATACAAGATCGTTCAAATAGAGTGGTATTTAGTTCATGCGAGTTTGTGTTTGTCTTTTTACAAATTTACAATCAAACTTGAGAAACAGACAGAACTTTGAATATTATCCTATCTCGTGTTACTACTAGTTTTCGGAAATTTCTAGGCCTATTTTACACATTTAAAAGGCCTAAGGCGTAGATTAAAACCTAAATCACACGTGAATTTCATAAAACATTTTGTTAAGAAGTAAGTGACTTAACTTCAATAGTAATGTTCTTTCTTGCATTTCTGGTCCAACACACGTTTCGATCTCTGCAATACTGCATATCTGGTAATTTGGTACAAATAACGTATGCAAACACACATAACGTAAATTACAAAGCGGGTTTTCTTCGAGTCATCAAAATATTATGGCTGCGTTGGAGCGATTTTGTTTACTTACAAGCAAAATTAAGAACCTTTAACATCTTAAAAATGAGTTTTAAGGACATTACTTTTTTAAATATCTACAAAAAACCCATAACGTAGATTACAGCCTTAACCATACGCCTGCTCCTTAGTGGATATTAATGTCAGAAACACCAGCAACTATGTTAACAATGACAATTGCTTGGATTTTCTTTTTAATCACTATACAACTCACGGGAAAATTATATTTACTCATGTTCACTGCGCATAACCTTGTTTCAAAGCTGATTTTAAAGAACCATTACGTAAATTTCATAAAAAACAGCGACATTAACTAAATTTCATTTTTGGAAAAGTTTAGTAAGCTTTTCTTATATAATCACTTAAAATATCAAAGATATCTTGAGGATTTTTATAGCTTCTAAGACTCACAGGGGGTACTCGACTGTACAGGTAAAGCGGAAGTTGCACCTCTGCAACGTCCAATTCCTCACTGTACAGTGAAAACAAAACAACCCCGACTCAACGTTCACGGTTAGTTCTAGTTAATACGTTGTTTATAACAGATTTAAACTGTCTTGGTGGACCGATGAAGCTTTACTGATTTGTAAACTACTGCATTTATAATGTAACATAACTTGGGTCTCTGCATAATGATGATTTTCAGCTGTCCTTGAGATCGCGTTCGAAAGCCTAACGAAAATATGTCTAAATTTGCCAATCACAGCAATTTAGATGAACGGAGTCATTCAAATTAACCTTTCATATGTTGATAGAATGTGGATATCGTTATATAAATGCCCAATCAAGTATTTCTGACTGTTTCAGCCAAATATTTCGAATAAAATTAAACTGTACGCTGAAGGGACGTTGCGACTGTCTCGGATGCTGACTGTACGAGAAGTTGCGCATTTACAGAGTAACCGAGAACTGTCATTTATCATCCAAAACTGTGTTCCACAGGAGATATCGCTTGTGAAAGATCAACAGATATCTCCTAGGAGATATCGCTTTGACAGTAGATTTTGAACAATGCCCTGTCATCAGCAGGGACATGACATCACAAACGTTTTGCATCATCAGAAATGACATGACAATGGCATGACGTCATAAACACAATGACGTCATAGCAAAGACGATGACGTCACAATGCTATGACATCACTGGTTAAGGAGTTGGAGGGCTATGCAGTGTTCAAAGATGTACATTTTGCATGCTTATGTGATGAAAAATGATTTTGGATGATAAATAGAATCTCACCCTCGTGTCTTCTGATATCAAATATATCAACACTCGTTGATAAAAGTAAAATATCCTCGGCAAGCCTCGGATATTTGTTACTTTTATCAACTTGTGTTGATATATTTAATATCAGAAGACACTTGGGTGAGATTCTCTATATGTTTATAAAATAAGGATTGCATTTAAATCCACACGCCACTAATGGCTGTAATATTGCTCAAGCGGCACTAAACACCAACATCAATCAATCACTGTTCAGAACTTACATGCATAATAGTTTCGGGTGATGTATGTTTTGTTTTGATAACTTAAATAGTAATGGAGTAATGAACTTTGGAACTTTGTTGAAAACACTGAAATTTGATTAGTTTTAGACCCCTACTTCATGTTGATCCCTCTAGTTCCTTTATTATCAACATTTCCATGATAAAGTGCAACATAGCAAAGGTTGTGCTTAGAATAGCGCATGTAAAAATGCAATCAATTTAAAGATATCTTACTTAATAAAGAAACTGTGGAATTTTGAAATTTTCCAAAAATGAGGATTTTCCAAAAATCGCAATATTCAAGGACCGGTCATGGACAGAAAAAAAATATCCTGACTTGTTGATATTTTTTTCTGTCTACTCATTACATCTGCTTCACAAAACATCAACGATAAAATTTCTATCTGTAAAAGTTTTCAAATTAAAATTCTCAAAGTAAAATAACCCTCGAAAAATGCTCACAATGAACAATCAGAACCTGTGCGTTTTATGCTTCATTTTAGTGCGGTAGATCTGCATAGTTAAAGTTCACACCAAGAGTGTAGAGGACAAACTAACCAAGGTCTGAGGCAGTGTGTTATGTGTTATAGTAGTACATAGAAAAGTGTGAGAAAGCAAAAATACTGAATAAAACCAGTATAATATAGTAGCCTATTAGCTAGTTAGCACGACAACATCAATTGTTTGGATCAAAATTTACAAATTATATTCGTTTGCGATTTAGTAAAACTACCTCTCAGGCGTAGGAGCGGTTCAAAAGTTGGGGGGCAGAATTGTGCAAGCGCCTTAATGTATTGGGGACATGTATCATAACGTACCAACTCCCCGTACAGTATAACTGTTATTATATTATGTAACTCCCCGTACAGTGCCGGTGCAACGTCCATCAGGGCGTACAGTCTATATTTTGTCTTGTTTCTCTTTAAATGTAATGAAATAAGCATTGATACACCACATGGGCCTTTGAATACGCATTATTTTACTGTATAAGTTACAACAATCATCAAATGACCTCTATACATAGTCCGCAACATGAGTTAAACAGTCAATTTCGCGATCACTACATTAGCTTCGAACGGGCAGTCACTTGAAATGGGCAAGTATGACAAGAATTGAAACATTATCGTAACTATGCCTTTATAAATATGTAGAGAAATACTTAAAAGTTTCATGTTTTACACGTTTCAACTCTCAGAAGGTGAATATTACTAGAACTAACCGTGAACGTGGAGTCGGCGTTGTTTTGTTTTCACTGTACAGTGAGGAATTGGACGTTGCAGAGGTGCAACTTCCGCTTTACCTGTACAGTCGAGTACCCCCTGTGAGACTTATACCTGCAAATCAGCTGCTTTAACAACGTAATATCTCTTGTGGGCGACATTACCAATTTGGCATGTTCCATAGCAATTGAGTCTTCTTTATAAATATTAGAAGTAAAATATTTATATTTTTCTTGATTTTCTAGTAATAAATTCAATTTCCGATGGTATTGATATATAACTTCGACATAGTTACGTTGTATTCGTGACATCTTAAAATATTTATCAAGACGACATCGTTTTTAACAAATTGTGCACTTTCATTGAGAATGAGTGTAAAGCTGTTGATCACTTATAAGGATTTTGTAGAGCAAAATAGAAATCAGCGTTTTCGAAATTTTGACCCCTGGTCATTTCAATGACCTGCCAAATTTGTTTCAGCTATCTGCTAGGTATGACATACGAATATGTCAACGCAAACTGAATCTTAACTCATGCAGTGAAATTTCATCATTATCGGTTTCGGTTTCACAATGATATGATGTCTCAAAGACGTTACACATAACATGATATTTGCACTAGAATACGACGGAAAGTGAACAAACTTAAGATACGCAGCTGTACAGCAAAGGCCATGATGTTTAGCATCACAGCATGTTGTCCTTGTATTAAAGCTGTCAAGAATAATTGGTTGTTCATCTTCGACTCTCAGAGAGGGACTGACAAACCTGCTTACCAACGCAACTTATATACCCCATACTTCAGGGGTCGCTGAAGCGTTGTTTAGTAGTCAAGGAGGCAGAACGGTTGTTTAATGGTCGTCTCTGAGGCAGCGCGGATGTTCAGTGGTCGTCGAAGAGGCAGACGGGTTGCTGAATGGACGCTGTACTGTCTTCATACTCGTCACTGGTGGCACAGTGGAGGCACAAAGGAGGCAGAGTGGTCGCACTGGGATCGTCTTCACTCGATGAACGCCCAGAAAGAACGCTCCATGAACGTGCAGGATGCTCAAGGGTCGTTATGAAAAGTCTCGTGTTTGTATCTTTAGGTTGTTCAAAGGACGCAGAGAGATCGTGTGAGCAGTTACACATAAACAGAAGTCCTCTTATGCAGCCGACCATTGAGCGTCCTATCGCAATTTTAGGTCGCTGAAGGGTCATACATAAGACTTTTCTCTGTGTAAAGGGGCCTTTACAAATGTTCTCGTGAACGCCGCCCGAAATACTGTTGGCGTCAGATCTATGAAACGGAAACGTCTATCAAAAACCAAAAAGGCTAATAAACCTTGGTATGGAAAATAAATGCCATTCCAAGAGAAAACAATATTCTAAGGCTAGAAATCGTTTCCGAAAAAACGAAAGTTCAGTAAACCACGCGTACCTAAGACATACAACAAAAGAAAACAAAAAGTGCATGCATAAACACTTAAGAAAATACAAAGATACAATTTGTGACTTGTTCAGAAATTAACAACGTAAATCGCCTAGTGAATTCTGGCGTGCTCTAAAAAGAAAAAAGATACCCAAAGCCTAGATGAATTTTATACATTCTATGAACACTTAAACTCTGATCGACATCCAGGGGTTGCCGGCTACCTAAACGAAGAAACTGAATTTGATAATGATATATTGAATAAAGACTTCACTGCAAGACGAACAATTAAAAGTTTTAAAAAAGCTTAGAAACCCCGAGTATGGTGATAGGATCACATATGTCAAATTTTGCAATCGATTTTATTACATTGGGAACCACTAACTGTTACTGAAAATAACAAGTTAAAGGTCACCAAATCAGTACATTAGTGTGAAAAATACGGCCATTCAAAGTCGGGGTTTTGATCGAAAACCGGACAATGTGACTCGACTGGCGCGCGCAAATTCGCCAAACGACATTTTGAAACCTTGTCATAAACTGACGGGAAGATATATTCGATTCGATAGTATTTATTAGGTATTGTAACTAATAGGTAGATTTATTGGATGCATGATTTCGAATATTAAACGTATTTGAGATGTTTTCTTGATTGTTCCATAAAATCAAGCATTTTAAAGATATTATGCATAAATGGATATATTTGCAAGTCCAGTGATGAGATATGAACTTCAATCAGCATATTAGATATTTTGTAGTTTATCAAAACCAAATAAAATTTAAAGAAAGATACTCTGTGTCACAAAGAAATAAAGCTGCGGGGTTAGATCAAATCGAAAATGACTACATCATTGACTCAATGCATATACTAGGCCCTTGTTTGGTAAACCTCTTTAACTTGATTATTGCTACGGGTATTATTCCTGAAGAATGGCTTACAGGTGTTATACGACCGATTTATAAAGGTAAAGGTGCCAAAACTGACACTAACTCATATCAACCGATAACAATCCTGAGTTGTCTTGGTAAATTTTTTACAGGTGTCTTGAATTCTAGACTAGACTTACGAACTATTTAGATCTTATCCAACTGTCTAGCAGGTTTTAGAGCTGTTGTTAATCCCTCATAAATAGTACATTGTGCACTAATTAAGCCACCCACTTGACACTTCCCAACTTACCAATTAATCAACGTCTATTGTACATTGTTACAGCGCTATGCATGTCTCCCTATATATATGTATATATATAGGTAAAAAGATAACGAAGTCTCACGTGAAGTAAATGTAGATATGATGAATATATATATATATATATATAGATAAAAATTGGAAAAGTTTACTGGTATACAGTTTTACATAATCAAAAGATAAAAAAATGACACGAAGCCAATCAAAACTCCAACATGTTTCAATGGTATCATCAGGGAGTCTGATATGAAAAAGTTAATTGTCCAGGTGTATGGTCCAACTTCGTCTAATGAATATTAAATAAAAACATAATGCCGGATTTTTCCCCTACCGGTTTCATTTTTAATCTTCAGAGAGAATGAAACATTACAAAAGTCTATGACGTCATCGTTTATATTGTGACGTCACAGTAGGGAACAATGTACATTTTGGTTCACCAACATGAACAAATGTTAATATTTACCAACATTGAGTTTGGGGAGGAATTTCTTGATAAAATAGTCTTCTATTAAAGTTCTTTTAATTTTATCAGAGTTATTCATTTGATAAAACGGGAAAATGTTGAATTTTATGTCTCTCCCTTCGGCACAAAGGTCCAAGTGTTCACTTAATGGAATACAGCGTACCTCCGGGCACTTTATTTGTTGTTTGTGTACTCGAACACGGGCTCGTAGGTTTTCTGTCTGTCCAATGTATTGCTCCCTACAGCCCGCGCAAGTGATAACATACAAGATATATTTAGCTGAACAATCAAAATCATTTTTGATTGTGAATATTCCTTTTCCTTTTAAGTTCAGAGTTCCCTTCTTGTATATAGGGACACGTGCCGCAGTTACCTCTTTTGCACTTTCTCACAGTCGCTTGTGTAACATTTTCTTCACTTGAAATAAATATATAGCTTTTGTTAAAATATTTTTAAGATTTTGACTTTGCCTTTTGCTATTTATGATACGTTTTGACTCTAGGATAGATGTCATTTTGTCATCTTGGTCCAGAATGCACATGTTTCTTTTAATATTTTGGTATATACTTGGATTTCGGGGGTTAAATGTTGACACAAACGCAATTACCTTTTCTTGATTACGTTTATTCTTTCGTGTAGATAATAAATCTCGTCTATCTATTTCCAAGGCTTTTTGAACCCCATCTTCAATTAAGGTTTTTGGGTATTCACGTGAGATAAGAAATTTCTTTAATTCATTCAATATTTTAATACGTGTACTTTCGTCTGATACAATAGTACAAATTCTACGCGCCAAGTTGTAGGGTAGACTTCTCTTTGTGTGTCCAGGCCCTCCAGGGTGACACGATTTAAAGTTTAGATATTGTTTGGTGTCTGTTGGCTTATAATAAATGTCTGTTCCTAATTCAGTGCCTGATTTGATCACCATCGTGTCCAGAAATGATATTTCATTATAGTCGGATTCCATAATGAAGATGAGATTTTCATTCATCTTGTTCAAAAGATCTTGAAACAGTTTTAATGTATCTTCAGAAAATGGCCAAATAATAAAACAATCATCCAGAAATCTTTTCCAATTTTCTCTGAAATAAACTGCCACATCCGCACCCAGATCTGTACATATTTTTAGTTCGAGGTTTTCTTCTAAATATCCCAAAACCAGGGTTGCATACGTGGGCGCCATTTTAGTGCCCATCGCCGTTCCTTTGATTTGTTTGTAATATTTTTCATCAAAAACGAAAGTATTGTTTTTAAGAATAAATTTAACACTCTCCAAAATAAAGGACTTTGGAATTCTCTCTGGAATAAGATCATCACAGCGGTCTAACCAATATTCCAGTGCTTCAAGTCCAAGACTATGTGGAATATTCGAGTAAAGATTTTTTACATCAAAAGTAACAAGTGTACATTTCTCAGGTATCTTCTTTGGTAGTGTAGAAATGAAATGCATTGTATCACGTGTGAAGCTTTTAACCCTTGACAATATAGGTTTTAATAAAATATCCACGAAATTACTCAGTCTATGAGTTGCACACACTGGTCCCGCTATTATCGGTCGCAGCTTCAAATCTTCTGGATGTTCCATTTCAATGTAGCCGTCTTGACATTTTTCACATTCTTCAATTATCTCTTTGCTTTTGTGGATTTTCGGTAAACCATAGAAATTGCTAGATTTACAGTCAAAACATGTTAAGTATTCAAATTCCTTTTTAGTGAGATTTTCTGAGTAAGTTTTTGTAAGATTTTTCAATTTTTTAAGTACACAACTTGATTCTTTTTCACTACATGGGATATATGTATCTGCATCTTGAATCACGTCAAGTACCATGCGTTTATAGATATATATATATATGTGTATTAGTAATAGTCAGTTTATAAAGTTTATGCGCCGAAATATGTCGGCAGAATAGGATTTCGTCATAACTTGCATTTTAAATATGAATATGTATGTATGCCAATGTGTGTTTGGATGTGTGAATGGGTGAGTGTATGAGTACGTGCGAGTGTCTGTGTGTGTATGTGTTTATGTGCTTATGTGTTATTTTAAAACAATGTTACTTTTAAAAGTCTTATCGTGTCTCATAGGCCACATGGCCGGATGCTGTTTTTATCAAAATGATTTTATGTAAACTGAATTTTATTGTACCATGCAGCATGCGACACGTTACTAAAATATATTTCCTTATTCTTTCTCTATATTTGCCATGTTGTGAGAACACACAAATGTGGTATGTCAAACACCTAAAATAAGCCATTACCATTACCATATTTTCAAAGTGCAATGCAGCTCACAGGCACGCTTATGAAAACTAAACAAATAGTAAAAGCCTAGGCACAGTATGTAAAGAAGGACAAAATAAGTTTTTCGATATATTTTCGAAGTTGTTATCCAAAAACTTACATGATAACTAAAAACGAATTTCTAAAAACTATGGGAGTCTTGACAATTTAACTGATTTACTATCAGAAACCAGTAAATATATGAAAGAAATAAAGAATTATCATTGGTTTGAAAGACAAATTTATCACTTTAAAAACATCTAATCCCTGTCGGGCTTGCCCATACGGCCTATATATTTTCTTAATTGTTTAAGGATAAAACAAAGTCTACAAACTAACGTTGAAAAATCAAAGAAAATAAATGTTTTTCTAACTAAAATATAATTCTATAATACAATTTCATGCTTCAATTGTAATATAATTTTTTTAAGTGTACAAGAAAGTTTTAGAATTAAAATTACATTTCTATTTAACGCTATTTCCTTATTTAAATTCATTGATGACTCTGACACTATAATGTGACCATAAAGAAATACTTGGGGCAAAGCGCTCACTTTGCCCCTTCGAGGGTAGCATTCGATTTGAGCATCATAGAAAATAATTAAAGCAATGGATCACAAATTTCCTTATTCAATAAATAGGTGATATATATTTTTGCATGATAGGTGCTCTAGAGTTTAATGTTGCGTTTTTTGTTTATATGAAATATTGGAATTCGGACATATTCTTTCCTTAAAGAAAAATGCATTTTTTTCAATGGTGAGTCTCTAACTCGCGCTAACGATGCAAACGTGGATCACAACGTTTCTTAACGTTTGCTTTCATTCTTTGATAATGAAAAACCACGCCATTAGTCGATCGTTAAGGAGAAAAAACGCTTAGTGACTTTGCCCCGACGGCGCGCTTTGCCCTGGTGTCCCTAAATAGAAATGTTTTACGTTTGCAGTACAATCTGTTCTAAATTTGTTCAACATGTATTTATCACACAGCTCGCTAAACAAAGATGAAAACATTTGTAACCATATATCAAACATAAATCTCTTAAAAAGTAATACATTTATATGAAATTATGAAATATATGAATTACAATTATAAGATATTATAAATTTGTTTGACAAAAACCTATCTTTGGTTAAGTTCTGAAAACTACACTTCAAAATGATAAAAACAAACATGCATGTTTGTTTTCTAAATGATTTATAATCTATTTAGAGATTTATCATTATATCAATAATGAAGCAACTATTTTAGATACCATGTTTGAATAGTACGATGTTTTTTTAATGGAAAATCAGTTTTTACAATGTACCTTTTTTTGTAAAATTTAGCGGTTAACTATATCCTAAAAACATATTAATTGTTAGATATTTCATCACCAAACTATTTGAAACATGTAAGTAAACAGTTTAAGATGTCAGTTGTGCCTATTTCGGCAACCTATTTTAACAGTTATTGCTGTTATTTGCCGACCGAGATTGAGAAAGGAGTTTGATTATTGGTCGGTTTGTCAGCCATCAAAGTTTTTATTTATTTTGGAACTTTTAAAATATATAGTCACCAAAGTATTCAAATCTGTAAAATAGACATTTCAAGTTGCCATTTGTATATATTCCGGCAACACAATTTTAATAACTGGGCATATTACGCCGATAATTGATCTTATTTACAAACCGGGACTCAAAGCTCTGAGAAAGCAGCTGAATCATCTTTTATTTGTTAGCGATCAAACTTTAAATTTATTTGTTGAAGTATTGAATATTTTGTCATCAAAGTATTTGAAACAGTAAAATAAATATTTCAAGATGCCATTTGTATATATTTTCACCAATGTTTTATACAAATAATTCGTATTTCGCAGACTGTGACTCCATCTTTGAGAAAACAACTGATTATATAAATTCGAGTGGTAAACAAAAAATATATTTTTTGTGCAATTGTCAAATATTTTTACATAATTGTATTCAAAATATCAAAATATAGATTTTAAGATGCCATTTGTATAGTTTTTATAAGAACAAAATGTTCTATGCTTAACGCGAATGGATCCATTTTGAGACCGACTGTCGGCAAAATCAACTGTAGATCTAATATTGTGTTAACATGTTTTGCCGGATAAAACAAAATTTATATTTTTTGTTCCAATGATCGATTATTTTGTCATAGAATTATTCAAAATACTGAAATAAACATTTCAAGATATCATTTGTATATGTTTGGATAACACAATTTGTTTAGTCACAGGGTAATCAACTCTAAAATATCAGACAGTGTTTTTGTTTGAGCGGTTGAACTAATTTTCAAAATATAGATATAATTATCAATTATTTTATCATAAAACTACTTAAAATATAAAAATAAACATTTTAATATGCCATTTGTTTATGTTTTTATGAACATTTTCTTTTATTTGATGAACTCTGAAATTAGCCATTTTGTTTTTACTTTGCGCGGTTGAAGTTTTAAAAAATCTTGGCAATTACCTATAAAAATGTCATCAAAATGTTTGAAATATCAAAATAAAGATTTTAAGATGCTATTTGTATATGTTTAAATAACAACAAACATGTTTATTCCAGGCCGGGCGATGATTCTCAACTCAAAGAAAGTACACAGCGAGCTACAAGTGGAAGATTTTGGGCGGGAACTGAACAACATGGCGAGAAGCGGTGACAGAAAAACTCCAAATCAGTTTAAGGTGTTCTGGGGGACGTGTAGCAGTCCGCTCCCCCTCCCTCCCTCCCCCTCCCCCATCTCGTCTCCCTCCTACTGGGAGACTCAGTGTCAGCTGGGGTGGAGGGAGAGTGGCTATACCCTGCTGCAGATGGGAGTGAAGGAAGGGAGGAGGGGTATAGACAAGGGGAGGTTTGTTTCTCTTCTCCCCGGCTCTGTCTGCGTGTCCGTGCGGGACAACAACTGTCCCCGTCCCCGTCACACTGGTCGTCTCTGTATCCAGGTGTGGAGGTATGATCAGGAGGAGTGGGATCAGGTTGGTAAGTGTGTCACTCTCCCCTTCCCTACATCTGGTGAGCTCACCTTCACCTTCGGTTTGGTGCTGGATGTGGGGAGGGGGAGGGTGGGGATTGTAGACGTGGAGAGGGGGAAACTCTTGTGTAAAATAGATAAAGTATTCACTCAGGAAGTTTTCCCCATGTTTTGTGTTAATCCACGCAACTACCTCTGTGCTAGAAGAATGAGGCTGGTCAGCGGGCGCGAGATCTCCGTCACTGATAGCAAAATAAAACTCATTCAGCAAGCCTTGTCTGACTAAATAAAGTCAGATTATACTTGTTAGATATAGTCTGAATAATAAGTAGATGTTGTTTAGATATTTTCTGAATTTGTAAATAAGAAAAGTTTAAGTTAGATTTTATACTTACCACTTTGTGAGTGTTGGAAAAATGTTGGCTAGAATATTGAACTATCAAATTTTTGAAAAAGTAAGTGATATATGTTTGAAAATACTCTTATTGTATTTGTTTTGACATAATATGAAAAATAAATACACATTTGTACACTTTTGAAACTCTTTAGAACAATAAAAACTAAATTCTAGTCACCAAGAATGACTCTCCATTACCAAAGTGTGTTGAGTGAAGCGTACGTAGATGGTTCCTTGTCAGCCATGTAACAATCAAACTCTTTTTAAAGTTTTTACCAAATATCTGCTTCTAAATGTAATTATTGTATTTATCTGTATATAATATGAAAAACTAGACCACACTTGAATACTTTTAAACAATGTTTCACATTTTGAGTCGTGTCTTATTTTTTATGTGAATAGACTTATATTAAAAAATTATCAAAAAGCTCTTAAGTAAAATTTTAATCAAAACTTGGACATTACGTCATAAATACACCCATTATATTGTCAGTGACGAATTTTAACATGTCAATTGCCATATTCATTTGAATAATAATGTTTTTAGAATAAGTTGTATTTGCTTAACTTATTGATAGAACATTCATAATCTTTGCAAGGCCCAAACTAAAATAATTCCTATGACAAACAAAAAACTTTGGAATATTTGTTTTAAATTATTGTCAATGTTTTTATAATAACATAACATGAAAAACAATACCCTATTTCCATAATTTCAAAGACAGTTTATACCTAGTAATTACAAAATCTAAAATATGAAAGCCGCCGACCAGAATATTGATTTGTTTATCACCTGTAATCATGAAAATGTGTCTCAACAACATTGTTTATAATGATTCTAATGTGAACTTTATTTAAAAGTACGGACAAACAAAAAATAATTCCACCAAACGGGTCCACACACGGGGATATGTCCATGACAGGATTTCCCGCTCATCTCCCCGTGTGTATGACGCATTGTGACGTCATATCTGCTCGAGCTTATGACGTCAGCGAATTCGAACGTAACTTGACGCAAACTTCGTGATTTCAAGGGCGTATTGCAATTAGGATAATCACTCTCATATAGGACTATCCTCAGTTGAATTAGTCTTGTTTAAAATGGGGTTTAGAAACGTGTCTCTCTGTGAAGTTTGTTTTATCGCATGAAGGTCAATCATACAGTCAGTGTTGCCTGTACAATATTATGAAACAAAAGTTCACTCATTCAGGCTTCTTCCTCAAACTTATTTACTAGGTCTCAAATATGGGTAGGCCTATCACTAGCGGATCCAGGGGGGGGGGGGGGGTCCAGGGGGTCCTGACCCCCCCCCCCCCCCTTTCAACACCCGCCCCCTTTTAAAATCCATGTATTAGGGACCCCCCCCCCCCCCCCGCAGGACCATATGATATAATCTATATTCATGCTATCTCCACCTGTAAAACGTATTTTTTAGTATTCAGAGAATAATGAATGCTACTTATTTGACAATACATTTTTAATCATTTCAATTTGAATGATTTACCTAAAGGTCCCATCCCCCGAACTCCTCGAAATGCCACAGGACCATATAATATGTGTACCACATATTTGATATGTAGTCTGAATTAGATACATTGAAATAAATAGTTGGTCAATAATCTATATTCACTTCTTACAGGAACCACAAACCTCGTTATTCGATTAAAAAATTTAGTTGTTTCAAAAGTTTCTGATATTGAAATTTAAAGTGTCGCCGCCAACATGTCTTATTGTAAATAGAAAGTCGCCGAGTGCAGATTGAATACGCGTGCGCTGAGGAATGTGAAGCGGTCGTAAATATTTAGAGGTGATTATCGGCGAAATAATATTACTCCAAAATGTTTATGAATAACCAATCAGGAGGCAGTATTTTCAAACTAGTTTCGTGTCATGTTAGAATCTATATTCTATATCTCCACCTGTAGAACGTATTTCTTGTATTCAGAACAATGAATGTTGAATTTCTTTGTTGACATTTTATCTAAATATCATTAAAGATGCTATATTTTTAAAAGTATTTTTAATGTATACGTTGTATTTTTGGAAAATTAGCGACCAACCTTGAGAAAATTCATTAAATAGGAGATAATTTACCAAAAATTCCGAAACGACAGTCGACACAAGGGCGAATCAAGTGTGGCCATTTCACAACTTCCGGTTTCTAAATGTACGCTTGAAAACCGTCTTTGTCGCCCTCAACTAGATTTTATTTTATTTTTCTCCGAATTAGGTAATCGTTTCTGTTAATGTTGATACCCATCGAACGCAATTACGGTAGTTGAGACACGGTGTAAATCCTACAAGCATAATGATTACGTCACCGAAAGCGAGTTCGTTAAATGACATGACCTTTCTAGGGGGGGGTACTGTGCTTTGAGCGTCGAAATAAACTTGTATGTTATTGTTGATTAAAAATCTAATATAATATCAAAATTTCGACGAAAGATTTTTCTACAAAATGATGTATTTCATTTCTCAATAGCTAAGTTTCATCCTGAACCGCTTGCAAGTATGATACAGCATCTTTAAACACAGTTATTCCATCACCCATGTTGTTGAGAAACATTTCATGATTACAGGGGATAAACAAATCAATATCCTGGCCGGTCGTTTTCATGTTTGAGATTTTGTAAGTACTAGGTATAAACTGTCTTTGAAAGTATGGAAATAGGGTCTTGTTTTTCATGTTATGTAATGATAGAAACATTGGCAATAATTTAAAACAAATATTCCAAAGTTGTTTCTTTGTCATAGGGCATTATTTTAGTTTTGGCCATGAACAGAATATAAATGTTCTATTCAAAAGTATAGTAAACAAAACTAATCTCAAATACAATAATATTCAAATATGGCAAACGACATGTTAAAATTCTTCACTGAGAATATAATGGGTGTATTGATGACGTATTGTCCAAGTTTTTAATAACATTTTATTTAAGAGCTTTTTGATATTATTGTAATATAAAAAATAAGACACGACTCAAAATGTGAAACAGTGTTTTAAAGTATTCAAGTGTGGTCTTGTTTTTTATGTTATATAAAGAATAATTCAAAAATTACATTTAGAAGCAGATATTAGGTAAAAACTTTAAAAAGAGTTTGTTTGTTACATGGCGGACAAGGAACCATTTACGTCCGCTTCACTCAACACGCTCGGGTAATGGAGAGTCATTCTTCTAGTCTAAGTAAACCTAGCCTCAATATTATTTGTTACACTCCTATACTGAGTCTAAAAAGACCTAGTAGAGGGTCGCGTCAGCCGAACTTTCTGCGACCTATGACCTTCCAACGTTATACATGCGAAGGCAGACTATTGTGGCTTGGTAAGATGAGTTCTAATTGGTCAATTCGATACGTAGGCTGACGCGACCCTCTACTAGACCTTTCTAGACTCTGTATAGGAGTGAAACTAAGAATAATGAGGCTAGGTTTACTTAGACTGGTTTTTATTGTTCTAAAGAGTTTCAAAAGTGTACAAATGTGTATTTATGTTTCATATTATGTCAATACAAATACAATAAAAGTCTTTTCAAACATATATCACTCACTTTAAAAAAAATTTCTAGTTCAATATTCTAACTGACATTTTGTAAACAGTCACAAAGTAGAAGTATAACATCTAACTTAAACTTTTCTTATTTACAAATTCAGAAAATATCTAAACAAGATCTACTTATTATTAGACTAATTCTAACAAGTATTATCTGACTTAATTCATTTCTGTCAACAAAACAGAATTTTCCTAAGATGTTGATTGTGATAATTCATCTAATATTCAAACAAAAGTCTGCTGTATACTCTAACAGTCCACAGACGGGAAATGACAGTCTATATTTGTATCTTATATAGGACCATTTATTAGGTGTCATTGTCGATCCCATTTGGGCTTGTACATAATAAAAATATGACCCTTCCAAACTCAATGTAATTTTTTTGGGCGACCCTCCCCATTTATGTGTATTTTTTTTTCATGACCCTCTCCTAATTCATATCTTCAAAATATAAAATTTTACTTCAGAAATTTATATTAGGGTCTACTGTAACCAACTTATTAGTACTTTTAATCATAATTCATGAAAGGTTATTAAATACATATTTACGCTATGATTATCAGTTGTTTATACAGTATATACATGCATAGTTTAGGAAATATGCCTGGGACAAAACGACTTCCTCATAGACTCAATGTTTAAATAATGGACATTGGTTTTTGGTGAAGACAAAATAATACATTTCATTGATAGATTTGATAGAATGTTGAAATGAATATTTCCTTATTTATATGCTAGAAGTGGATGGAGGCCTGTCCCTCCAACTTTTTTAATGTCAAAAGGTTGTATGACATGATAGATTTATAAGATATAAACTTTTGTAGCCAAAGGGCTGATAAATGTACCGGGTATGTAATATTTGATAAACATGTCAAAGATTTTCTTTACCAGAACCCATAAACTGAGCAAAATTGAATTTCACCATACACAAAACATAACCATGCACCTTCAACAACTTCTGAAGTTTTTGCTACAACATAGGTTCAATCTGTCAAAAGATTACAACGATTTATGGCAAAAACATACAAGGGATATATGGATCAAAGTGATTACAAATGTCAGGTTTTGTTACATTTGAATATAATACGTTAAATGTGTTTGAGTTAGACAAATCCCTTCATAACAAAATCTTGAGAATGGAAGCAAGAAGTAGACTATGTATGAAAGAAACAAGGCACATCTATAACTGTCTATAAAGATAACGTTGATAGGTTTATTCATATTTGAAAAAGAAGCATCTGAACTATGAGATTGACAGATAAATAGGATACTATCGCATATATATACGAACAATACGATTGCTGCATAAAACAGAAAATGTTCCTTACCGGTATATCAGATAATTCACGTATCAAAATTGGAATTCATTTTATATTCATATTTTCTCTGCTTCATAAAAAGTTTGAAATAGTTGCTAGGATATATCCACTGACCAAGATTGAAGATTAATGAATATTGATCAAGTAATGAGTATTATAAATTTGAATAATATCACAAAAAGTGTGACTCTCAGAAAAAGACTAACATAATCATTGTGATTAATTATATGCCGGAACTGGTTCTTTTGCTATAATATTCTATATCATGTTTGAAAATGCATCTAGATATCTTATCAAGATACAACAATCAAAATTGTCTGTGCTCATAAAGCTATCAGTTCAGTTCTGCTGTTCTATGACCATGGGTTAGAAGTCCTGTAGCTTATATTAACCGTTTTAAGGGAAGTTTTATTTCGGAATTCTAATCCTGAACTTCTCAAAATGAAAAATATTTTGAACTTTACCCCCCCCCCCCCCCCCCCCCCCCCCCCCGCAAAAAGCTTTGTAATGACATTTTACCGCATCTTTAAAGTTTTCAAAGAAAGATAGTATTATTCTTGTCTATTATAAAATGAATCCTCCCCAAACTCTTGTATTTTTTTTTATGACCCTCCCCTAAAGGCTGTATATTTTTATATGACCCTCCCCTGAAAACCCCCGGAACCCCCTGTAATTAATGACCAGTCCCTTATTTACTAGGTGTCAAATGTGGGTAGGCCTATTTCTGCTCTTTTACATAAAATCTCTCCTTACAAGCCAAAATGTTTGTACGTGTTTGTATCTCCACCTGTAAAACGTATTTCTTGTATTCAGAGAATATTGAATGTTGAAATTCTTCGTTGACATTTTATCTAAATATTATCAAACAAAGTTATTCCAACACCCATGATCTAAGTCAGTGCGAATAGACAGTTTTCTGAGGTAGGGGCGCGGCCAATATTAAGCAATGAAATGATCGAGCGTCACTGCTGAAGAGATTTTATAGTGAACGTCTTCATATATTAATATGGAAATAAAGAACAATAAACAACCGAATAAATGTTATTTTATAAAATTTATTTGATGTTTTATGGAATTATATAATTGTAGCACACCTTCAAAACATAGCGGCTGGAGTCATTCTACCAAAATTGGAAACTTCATGTCCGGTTTGAAATACTGCACATATCTTTTTAAATATTTATATGAATAATTGAGAGAATAAATATTAAAGAAAGTGGCTTTTTGTGTATCATTTAGTGTGTTCAAATTTTTTCAAAATCAAAAGGAAACCTATTCTTTTTGTAAGACCATTTTAATTTAATATTAATAATTTTTCAAGCCGTGTTGAAAATTTGTGAGAGGTTGTTTTTATTCTGAACAGACATGTTTCCGTGCCAACTTAAGAAATTAAAGGTCGCACACAAATAATCAATAAAACAATATCTAAATGGTTTGATAGATTTTAAATTGCTTTAGTTTCCATAGAAAATGCAAACGTTTTTGTCCTTCCTAATAAATCTTGTCAGTATTTTTATTCCAAGTTTTGGATCCAACACAGTACCCAAATATCTATGTTCGTTTACTCTTTAAATTTCAATATCATCAATAGTAAACGCATTAATTGTAGACTTGGGTTTTCTACGACCATTTCTTTTGTTTTTTTTGCACATTTGCCACATATTAACAAAATTGGTGAAATCACGCAGCCTTGGAGATTTATTTATAATTGAAGACTCTACGTGGTTAATTTGTACAACTTTTGTCTGTTTACTTGAAAATAATTAACCCATCTTATGATATTAGTATTTACATTAAAATGAGGTTGTATAGTATTAAAGGCGGATGGTATATCAACATTCATTATTCTGACATAGATAGTTGATCTATTTGAGCGATACATTATTGATCTATATTGATCTATTTGAGAGATAAATCATTATAAATATTTTTTTCTAAGTATAAGGCGTTCTGCCCGGGTGCATTCTGCCGGGTGTGTTCTGCCCAGGTGCCATTCGGCCCGTGTGCCGTTCTGCCCGGGTGCTGTACTGCCAGGGTGTGTTCTGCCGGGTGTGTTCTGCCCAGGTGCCGTTCTGCCCAGGTGCCGTTCTGCCCGGGTGCTGTACTGCCCGGTAGCCATTCTGCCCAGGTGCCATTCGGCCCGTGTGCCGTTCTGCCCAGGTGCCGTTCTGCCCAGGTGCCGTTCTGCCCGGGTGCTGTACTGCCCGGTAGCCATTCTGCCCAGGTGCCATTCGGCCCGTGTGCCGTTCTGCGTAGGTGCCATATTGCCCAGGTGCCGTTCTGCCCGGGTGCTGTACTGCCAGGGTGCATTCTGCCGGGTGTGTTCTGCCCAGGTGCCGTTCTGCCCAGGTGCCGTTCTGCCCGGGTGCTGTACTGCCCGGTAGCCATTCTGCCCAGGTGCCATTCGGCCCGTGTGCCGTTCTGCGTAGGTGCCATATTGCCCAGGTGCCGTTCTGCCCGGGTGCTGTACTGCCCGGGTGCCGTTATGCTCAGGTGCCGTTCTGCCGGTTGCCGTTCTGCTTGATGCCGTTCTGGTGACTAAGGCGTTATGCCCGGGTGCCGTTCTACCGGGTGCCATTCTGCCCTGGTGCCGTTCTGCCCAGGTGCCGTTCTGCCCAATTAATTTCCTGCCATATCTATTGAGCCGTTTTCACCGTACGCAAAACCATTATCCTCAGGGAGGTTTACATTGCATTGATTATGACGTCACGTTTCTGTGACGTTACAACAATTCACTGATTGTGACGTCGCCTGTCTATGACGTCACAGCCGCGGCTTTTTGCTGTCACTGCCTTAGCTATCTAGGAGATAAACCTACTGTGTTTTTCATATTCGTGGTCTAACTAGATTCAATACCTGTTCATGTCATTCAGAGCCGAACACGATATTTTATAATTACATTTAATCAAGGGAATCTGTCCTTGTATGTGTATCGAGTATAAGCCTAACCTTACCTATTCCATCTCTACCATAACCCCCTTTAAACTAAATAAATACCATACTCACACTCACTTTACCCATACTCTTCATTGAGCCTTCCGAGCCACTTCGCTGTCCATCCCGTCCTAGTTCACAAACTAGTGTCTCTCTCTCTCTCTCGCTCTCGCTCTCGCTCTCGCTCTCTCTCGCTCTCTCTCGCTCTCTCTCGCTCTCTCTCGCTCTCTCTCTCTTTTGGAGGTTATAGCTTTCTTAAAATTTAATTTTTTTATATCTCCATGTCAACAATTTAGACAGTCTTCCTTACTTCTAATTTGCTTTTTGCTGGTACACAAGTATCCATTTTGCCTGGACTCTCCTAAATACCATACTAATCAATTTCGCATTGACATCTTCGCTTCAGATTTCTTGTTTTTCCAGACACTACGACATCCCATCATATTCTGTTAACCCAACCAAACTCCTGGTTGTCCTTTTTCATTAACTTTACTAAATTTATTCATACCAACTCCCATTAAATATTCTTGTTTAATTTGTTCTGTCTTCATAACTGCCTTTATCCTATCAAATAACCTTTCCTCCGAACATCTGCCTCTCTCTCTCTGTCTTTTCACAACATAACACTTCGAATGTAACATCAACGGTATCGAATCTACGTTAAACCACGAAAATTATAAAACACAGTAGGTTTATCTCCATTCTAACATGACGAGTTTTTTTTAACCTTTTAAATGTCATTTCTTTTCTATCGCGTAACGTCAGCTGTGCTTCGGTCAACATTGTGACGTCATAATGTCTTGTGCTTATGACGTCAAAGTTTGACGTCACTGTTGACATCACTCAAACCAAAACCGGTTGCGGTATCATATTGATCTAAATTCAGCCTTTCGCTTAACATTACACTATTTCCTGGACATAAACATGCATGATATTGATGCTAACCAAACTCTACCTTTATAAAAGTATGGGTAATACAATAATAAAAGACTTATAGTTGTTATTCAGACGAAGCAACCGAAGCGTACAGTGACTGTATGCATGTCGACTCGTTCGTTTCTATGGCAGTGTGTATCAAACCGCGGTGAATTGCCCGTTATAAAAATCATGTTCGAACGTAGGTTCGACCATAGAAATAACCCAATGAAATTCGAGGATTTTGAAATGTCATGGTAGAATTAGAGATGGACACATTGTTTTAATAAAGTGTTCCTCCTTTTTATTATATGGCGAGCAGTGAAATACTGGGATTTATCAGTGAAATAAACTGTCTATCAAGCTACAGTGAAAATAACTTATATTTTCACTGCGAACGGTGACTGATATAATTTGACGTCATAAAACAATGGTCTCACGTGGCGAATTGGCTTATGACGTCACAGCGTTACTGTGGTGACGGGCTGTTCCTAGCGGCCGCTCGGCGTGAAAATGACCCTTTTCGGACGTAATTACAATGGTAAAACCATATGATAAATAGAATATCCGTCAATTCTTGACAAATACCATGTTTATCTCATCTCGTGAGGTAGAAAAGTTATATATTTTCACTCGTGGCTGCGCCACTCGTGAAAATATAACCTTTCTACCTCACTCGATGAGATAAACATGGTATTAGTCAAGAAAAGACAGATATCCTCTATATCTTCGGCATTATTGGGTTTGAATCTGCCATTTTATAAAAAAGGATAAATTGTAAATTTAATCTCCTTATTGGCAGCGCATGTGTCCAAATGTTCACTTAGGGGAATACATAGAGAATCTCATCCAAGTGTCTTCTGATATCAAATATATCAACACAAGTTGATAAAAGTAACAAGCCTCGGATATTTTACTTTTATCAACGAGTGTTGATATATTTGATATCAAAAGACACGAGGGTGAGATTTTATTTATCATCCAAAATCATTTTTCATCACATTAACATGAAAAATGTACATCTCTGAACACTGCATAGCCCTCCAACTCCTAAACCAGTGACGTCATAGCATAGTTGTGTTTATGACGTCATAGCATTGTGACGTCATTACTGATGATGAAAATCGTCTGAGATGTCATGTATTTAGGAGATAAACCTAGTGTGTTTGAAAATCAGAGACATGTTATACTGGATTGATAGCGAGTAAATTTTAAATTGAAACCGAACGCGCAGCGTGAGGTTACAATTTAGAATTTACTCGCTATCAATCCAGTATAACATGTCTCTAATTTTCAAACACACTAGGTTATCTCCATTCTACCATGAGAATATTAATCGTGAACTCTTTGTATAAGCGAATTGCACTTTGTAAAATGTCCTCACTTCCGGCAACAAAAATGAACTCGTCTGTGCCGGGGGATTTGCTCCTTGTTATTTCAAATATATATGAGCAAAGGTAAAATCTATCACTGCGTGTCCTTCAAGTATATTTCTCACTTTCTTCAACACAGCTATTAAAATCGTGCCTTTCAAATCGTGTGATTCAATTAATTGTTTACAATATAGACTGATACATCCCCATCAATCAAATAGATGATTCTAACAGAAAACCACTATGACGTTGTCAAGGATTATGACGTCATAAGCGCGCGTAAATGACGTCACTGTATTCTTGCTGTTATCGAAGGAAGCCCGCTGCGTGTGGCGCTGATTGACCACTTAGACTTCCTATTTTGAATAAAATACTTTATCTGCCTCACACGATTTGGTCATTCCCCGTAAACACACGAAAATAAAACATGTTAAATATCTTTTTAAAAGATTTAATCTCAGTAAACAGCAGAATACCAGCTCTGAAATTGCCAGTCGGCTGTATCAATGCGCGGTGAAGCGGCCTCAAAATCAGAGGACGTTCAATCCAAAATTGATCACGTTTGATTTTCCAGGAGAACCAATCAATATCTAGTATTCACCACATTCATGGTAGAATTTCTGATTACAGGGCATTGTTCAAAATCTAATGTCAAAGGGATATCTCCTAGGAGATATCGCTTGATCTTTCATAAGCGATATCTCCTGTGGAACACAGTTTTGGATGATAAATCTTGTTTTAGGGTCTTTGATCTGCTGCTTGTGCACCCGAACTCTGTCCCTCAGACATTCGGTCTGACCTATGTACAGACCTTCACACCCTTAGCATATTATTACATAGATTACATTTCTTACAGAGCAATCCATTGTGTTATGTACATAAAAGAATCTTTTTTTATTTTTAAAAAAGATTTTTTCTCCACATTTTGCACGACCACACTTAGATACACCATAATTAGTAGGGGTTTCCAAGTTGAATTTTGCCTTTGTCAGTATCTTCTTTAAGTTGTTACTTTGCCTTTTGCTTTTGACAACTTGAACGTCTTCCATGATTTCTTTCATTCTTTCATCTGAATCATGGATATATTTGTTTTGGCGTATGGCATTAAATACCTCTGGATTTTTAGGGTTATGTGAAGTTACAAAGGCAATGTCCTGGTTTATGTTTTGGATATTGTCTCTCACTGATAAGAGGGTTTTCCTATCCAATTCTGCAGCTTTTTGAATCCCATCTGTTATTAATAGTGGTGGATATCCACGTTGTTCAAAACGTTCTCAAGTTCCTGCAGGCGACATCACAATCAGTGAATTGTTGTAACGTCACAGAAACATGACGTCATAATCACTGCAATGTAAACCTCTCTGAGGATAAAGTTGAAACATGTAGGAGGAAATCATCGTTGTTATTCTTTTAACACTCATTTTGAATATATATATATATATATATATATTTAAGCCATAGTCTTCCAGCTTTGCAACTTTACTCAGTAATATTCGTTGAATAACTTTTTTTTATCCACAACCAAGCTACTGCCGATATATTTTCAATTGTAATTTTGGGCTCAAGGGTTCAAGTGAGATATAGTTACACGTTAGACAATGAATAATTTGGCTTGATATGTTATGGATGATGATATCTATGAGAATAAAGAAATGATGCCAAATTAACAATGCTCAAACTTCCGTGATATGTTCTCGATAATGTTTCGCAATTTCACATAAATGATCATTTTAAGTTTACATGTGCAACATAATCTTTTTCATTGTTTGAGTATATTGCACAGCAATTAATCATAAGTTGCTAATGCACTCGCAAAAAGGCGACTAAAGAACAGATTTCAATATGACTTGTGAAAATCTCCAGAGACAAAAGGCCCAGAAGGCTGAACTCTTGTTTACAGACTCCTTCACTAGTAAGGACTATCATTTATAGCTTTAGTCACCCTTTAACCCCTACTACGGGCCATAGTGGCTACGCCCTAAAATCCAATATTCATGTTCTTCTCCAGAGGCAAATTAACAAAAAACCTGAAATCTTGTTTACAGACTCCAATAAGTCATCCGTCTAATGGGGATTATAAGTTTATAGATTGTATGACCCAGTGGCCCCTTATAAAGGCTTGGGTTATACTTTTTAGCTCATCTGGCCTGTAAGGCCCGATGGGCTTATGGCTTAATTTTAATGATTGGTGACCCTGTGGCCTCTACAAAGGGGGATTCACATTGCCAGATGGGCTTATGGCATGGCCCGTCGTCCGGCGTCCGACCGTCGTCCGTCCGTCCGTCCGTAAACTTTTGACACTTTCGACTTCTCCTCATGAACCATACACATTAGAGAGCTGAAATTTGGTGTACAGGTACCTTAGCATATGGAGCTTCGAATTTGTAACTTTGGTGACCCTGTGACCCCAAATAGGGAAACAGGGGTCACAACCTTTAAAACCTATTTTCATCTTATTCTCCAGTTCCAAAAGGTCTAGAGAGTTAAAAATGATATGTGCAGACTCCTTGGACAATGTGGATTCTAATTTGTAACTTTGGTGACCCTGTGACCCCAAATAGGGAAACAGGGTTCACAACCTTTAAAACCTATTTTTATCTTCTTCTCCAGTTCTAAAAGGTCCAGAGAGTTAAAAATGATATGTGCAGACTCCTTGGCCGATGGGGATTCTTAATTGTAGATTTCTTGACCCCATGACCCCGAATAGGGTCACAGGGGTCACAACCTTAAAAACCTATTCTCATCTTCTTCTCCAGTTTCAAAAGGTCTAGAGAGTTAATAATGATATGTGAAGACTCCTTGGCCAATGGGGATTCTAAACTGTAGATTTTGTGACCCCATGACCCAAATTAGGGTCACAGGAGTCACAACCTTAAAAACTTTTTTTCATCATCATCTTCAGTTCCAAAAGGTCTATTGAGCTGAAAGACTGCATGTAGACTCCTTGGCCAATTGGGATTCTAAACTGTAGGTTTCGTGACCCCATGACCCCAAATAAAGTCACAGGAGTCACAATCTTAACAACCTATTTTTTCTCCATTAGATGAAAGTCTATGGCAAATTTATTTCTCCTTGGATATTTTAGTGTGGACTTCTTTCACTGTCTAATATTGGCGATCTAGAAAGTGTTGAATAATAATAAATCATTTGGGTAAGGATATTTATTCCGAAATCGTTACATTTGTCTTGTAATCTTTTTATAGGTTTTCTTGCAATAGATAACATCAGTTTCATTTTTAGCTCACCTGGCCTGTATAAAGCAAACTTGATATGATGCCTGATGAGCTACAGAGCCAACGGCTCTATTTTTGTAATATATATTTAGTAATTACTGTTTTACTTGACATTATGAGCTTGTAATGTTTCAAACGTTGTTACAGTAAATCTGTATATAAATGTTAACAGTTGTTGTAAATGTAATATATGTGTATATTGTATTGTGAAACCATGACATCAAGATTAAACATGTGAGACTGACAACAGCCATTGTCATTTTTCTTATGCTTTTACAATTACAAACATTATTCAATCTTGATGTGCGAGTCATTACAGTCCGATTGTTTCAATCATTGTCTTGACGATTTTAGGGCAAAGTGTGCACCTTAACGAACAATCACATTTTATTTCGTTTGTTGATGGTTTCAAACTTTGTCAATTCCTTATCAACAACTCTACGAAAGTATCTTTCAATAACCTAAATCACTTCTTGAAAAAAATGTCCAAGAATCCGAGACATTCATATCAGCAAGACTGATTGAAGCGTTCGAATCACTGGAGCGTGAAATGGTGATGATTTCTGTAGGACCACATTTTTACAGCCTAGTATCTGCTAAACGGTAAAAGTGACAAACCGTGCTAGGTCCAATCACGAAAGAACATTCAATTATCTACAAGAGGGTATTTTTTAAATATTTTTACAGAAAATACCCATGGTGCCGTTTGAAAAATAAAACACCTATGTCAGCGCTGTACAACGCCATGCTATTTGTGTGAAAATCCAGAAATTCACTACTTTTGAAATTAATTCTTGACAAAACTGTAAGTTTGTGAATGCGTGCTAGGTTAAATTCCTATTTTTCAGATATCGAATAATATGAAAATATAAAAACATTTTATCTAATGTTAATGCGAAATCCATTTAAAAAAGGTCTATTTTTATTTTTAACCTTAATACATGATATGGACGGGTTACTCCCCTTTAGCTCGGCTGGGTAAGCACGAGCATGCATGTGTTTGCGTGTAGATCGCCTTTAGGCTAATAAGTAAGTGGTTGGTTCTGCTTGATACTACATTTAGCAATTTAAGAGTACTTGTGCATTTATTGTTTCGTTTCGTTATATTTGAAGTTTTGTTTCTACAAAAAAAAACGCTCGTAAAACTATTTCACAAAATTAGAATAAGTACGATGGGTGTCAATTGTTTCACAAGAATGATTTTATAATGAATATTTAACCTATCATTTTTTATGCATTTTGTCAATTCAAGGCAGAATTTGGTTCTTCAAATCTTTAATATCATATAGATACACGCGACATTCAAAATCCAGTAAGTCTTAGTACTATGATTATAAACGTAAGATAGTAGCTTCTAAAAGTCAAAATATGGAACAAAACACTTTTTCATAAACCAAAAACTTGCGTTTTACAAGCGAACATCAACCAGTAGCAAAGTTAACCATCACATTAATCATATAAACACTCTGCATATCAGTATCAATTTACTCATGCAAGTATCAGATTGTCATATGGCTGATGTTCGTACTTTCATATTCAGAAGATATAGCGCATACGTTAGTCTGTCATCCAGACCCTAAAGCAAAATATTCAATTGATGACAAACATAGTCTAGAAAATTATAGCAAGTCTAGATGCCTTAGCTTCAGAAATCAAGGCATTGCTTGGGCTCCTTGTTGTTTTACTATTTGTAATTTTAGTAAAATGTTGTTGATAATGGAAAAACTTATTTCTGAGACTTAATGTTAGTCTACGCATACGTTAACGTAAATGAAAATGTTCGAACTAAATATAAATAGGTCACAAGCACTAGGCATAGCAGATTTGCCACTATAAAGATAACAAAAGTTAGACTCTTAGGGAATGTTATTGCATAATATCCGGTTAAAGCATTTTCAAAGTGTTTATCATGTAATTGGATCCTACTACTTTTCAGTGAACTACGCTATTCACAGCGGTTATCAGTAGGGGGCTACCAACTATCAACAAAGAGATTACTATCATATGTTCTTACTCGGTACTGAACACTGTATTTCGGTAGCTTTTGTCTATTAATCTAATTTAATGTACTATGTATCTATTTGACCACAGTTTTGTCTATGCAATTTCGCGGAACCGCGATGTCAACATTCATTTTATCTTAGTATTATATTTCAAAATGTCGTCTAGTTTCAACTGACGCAGTTGTAACTGTTAAAAGGTAACATTTTCAATGATGATTTAAAAAAATACCATGATACACGACATGAACTCGTTTAAAAAATGATACGTGGAAGGATATTTTTTTATCAAAATAAGTAATCTTTACAAAACCTAAAATTCCTTTTATTTCTTCTTAAAGTTAGTTTGAACCTGAGAGCGCCTGCATCATTCCTGAATTTTTATTAAAACAAAGACATCGAATCTAAGCACATGTATTCTATTTTAACAATGAGATAATGAGAATGATTAAGTAAGAAGCATTTAAAGGACTTTAATTTGCTTTTAGAATACGTAAGTATATTATTGCCATGAGCCTAAATATCACAACTTCTCGTCCCTTCATACCCAATAATTTAGTCTATGAAATATTTGAGAAAAAAAAGATTTGCTGAACAAGGACTTAGACTTTTAAGAAGTCTTCATTATAAACAGTCGTGGAGCAAGACTACTAGACTAAAAATTAGTCTATAAAATATTTACGATAATTACTGTTTCTTCATGTATGTTATTATTTTCTTGAAGCTTTTCATTACATATGTCAATATAGAGTTGCAGAAATAAGACCTAGACTGTATGAAGACTCTTCTTTAGTAATCTATAATGAAGCGGGACTACAGGACTCCAGGTCTAGACTACAGGACTACCAGCACTCCTCGCTTTCTCTACAGAGGCACAGTAGCCTTGCTTTGGCTCTGTTTATTTGAATATGTCCGAATTCCATAGTATGAAACGTTCTTTTGATTTAAATGTGTTCTTTTATCGTGTCAGGTTAAGACAAAATTATTCTAAAAGTAGTAACAATGTGACTGATATTTTGCATTTAAAACATAGCAAAATTGGTATTTTTTAAGATATAATGCAGCTGTTAGTATTGATGCCGTTGTAGTTGTATTGTTGTATTTAAATTCTTTTCTAAGATAGAGACATAAAAGTACTCAATAATAAATCTATGATCGTAGACATCTTACTATCTACCTTTTGAGAGAAAGCCATATTATTGGTGAACATATGGATAGGGAGGGACTTGATACTCTGACGTCTTCAACGGCCAAATCCAAGGGAATGAATATACTTTCTAAATGCGACATCTGGATATATTTTCTGTACTGCGATAAAGGGATGACAACATGATAGTGAAACTCAAACCAGTCTATGGCGCTAGGAAGCGAGAGCATGCAAGAATCAACTTCGAAGATAAAGTCAGGTTCAGGATGGTTGTGGTCCAACGTCGCTGACTGTAGTCGGTCTCCACTTGTCACGATACAAGCAGAGCATCCAGCCTCTGTGCACTGCCAGTAAGTTGTATCTCCCTTGTTCCGGTTCAGACGAAACTTGTGCTTGGCATAATACAGTGATCTTCCTCCACGAGCGGACTCAACAAAGCGAACTCTGACCTGTGCGTTTGCCATCACAAAGCGTGTGTCTTTGCTGTTGTTGTTGTTGGATTGGAGTTTAACGTCTTCTTCACCATACGGTGATGTCGCCGACGTGGGGTCTAAGCCTGAGTTATTTCCAAAAAAGGGGCATGGAATTTAGAATAGGTCTTGGGCACCCAAGTAAAATTAATAAAAGTTCTAAAGTGGTTAAAATTAATTTAGAATTTGGAATAGAGTGAGGGGGGGGGGGGGGGGGGGGGGGGGCTGATTTTATGAATAGTTATTGACCCTGTTGTTAATTACTGGATCTTATACCTAACGGTGTCGGACTCGGACGCCTAAAACCTTAATTTCGGATGTACCGGGAAGCATAATTTTCAGTGAGAGACAAAGTACCGCCAAGCCTAATCCTAAACCTTGCTTATCAAAACAGCAAAATTAATAAGTGAAACTTAGTTTGGATGAACATTTATATATATATTTAATCAAAGCAGTTTATCCATTAGACTGCTAGGTTATAACTAATTTACTTTCAGAATCAGCTTTTAAACAACATTGTGATATTTTGCCCAGTCATCTTGTTACTTTTATCTTAAAAAACCTAGGCCGTTTAGCCCTGAAATATATAAATTATAAATTGTATTTGTGAAGGTTATTGGTGTTTGCACAGACAAATTTCATATTGTGTATATTCACAGTGACATTTTCCTCATCTTGCATTTTGGAATGTTACCAACATAATCTTTACCTTGTTTACCAATCCAATTCTTTATAAAAGTAAATAAGTTTAAACCAAATATTAGTCATGAGACAAGAACTCTGCCACTAGTCTAAAACTAATACATAAGTCGGAACCCGCAAAACACCCTTCTTTTATTCGATTACGAATAATAATATGTTTTAAAAAAAATAAAACTTTTTTCAAGTGTGACCATTCTCTAGTTTCTTATACAAAAGTGTGCGAAACGTTGGTGTAATAAAATCATAGATGGTCGCAAGACGGTTCAAGGAGTTATCTCCCTTTAAGAGCTATGTTCAGAGAGATTTTACTTTTCTTCTGTGTGAAAATTACCTCCCTTGCGAATGTCCCAAATTCTTGGGTATGAGAACTTTAAATACTATCATAATATAGGTCAATCACTCAGAAGGTTTGGCCCACTTTCCTAACTTATTTGGTCATCAGCCAATCAAAAGTTCCTACAATACCCTCACGTCTATCATGGCAAGTGCTTCCCATTACAATAAATAATCAGAAAATCAACATTTTCGAAGCTCCTACAATACACTCACATCTATCAAGGCAAGTGCTTCACATTACAATAAATAATCAGAAAATCAACTTTTTCGAAGCTCCTACAACACCCTAACATCTATCACGGCAAGTGACTCACATCGCAATAAACAATCAATCAATCCACATCTCCGAAGCTCCTACATTACCTTCAGTGCCTCACATCACAATAAACAATCAGCCAATACACATCTCCGAAGCTCCTACATTACCTTCAGTGCCTTACATTACAATAAATAATCAGCCAATACACATCTCCGAAGCTCCTACATTACCTTCAGTGCCTTACATTACAATAAATAATCAGCCAATACACATCTCCGAAGCTCCTACATTACCTTCAGTGCCTTACATCACAATAAACAATCAGTCAATCCACATCTCCGAAGCTCCTACATTACCTTCAGTGCCTTACATTACAATAAATAATCAGCCAATACACATCTCCGAAGCTCCTACATTACCTTCAGTGCCTTACATCACAATAAACAATCAGTCAATCCACATCTCCGAAGCTCCTACATTACCTTCAGTGCCTTACATCACAATAAACAATCAGCCAATACACATCTCCGAAGCTCCTACATTACCTTCAGTGCCTTACATCACAATAAACAATCAGCCAATTCACATCTCCGAAGCTCCTACATTACCTTCAGTGCCTTACATTACAATAAATAATCAGCCAATACACATCTCCGAAGCTCCTACATTACCTTCAGTGCCTTACATTACAATAAACAATCAGTCAATACACATCTCCGAAGCTCTACATTACCTTCAGTGCCTTACATCACAATAAACAATCAGTCAATCCACATCTCCGAAGCTCCTACATAACCTTTAGTGCCTTACATCACAATAAAAAATCAGTCAATACACATCTCCGAAGCTCCTACATTACCTTCAGTGCCTTACATCACAATAAAAAATCAGTCAATACACATCTCCGAAGCTCCTATTTTACCTTTAGTGCCTTACATCACAAAAAACAATCAGTCAATACACATCTCCGAAGCTCCTACATTACCTTCAGTGCCTTACATCGCAATAAACAATCAGTCAATACACATCTCCGAAGCTCCTACATTACCTTCAGTGCCTTACATCACAATAAACAATCAGTCAATCCACATCTCCGAAGCTCCTACATTACCTTCAGTGCCTTACATCACAATAAACAATCAGTCAATCCACATCTCCGAAGCTCCTACATTACCTTCAGTGCCTTACATCACAATAAACAATCAGTCAATCCACATCTCCGAAGCTCCTACATTACCTTCAGTGCCTTACATCACAATAAACAATTAGTCAATCCACATCTCCGAAGCTCCTACATTACCTTCAGTGCCTTACATCACAATAAACAATCAGTCAATCCACATCTCCGAAGCTCCTACATTACCTCCAGTGCCTTACATCACAATAAACAATCAGTCAATAAAGGTCTTCGAAGCTCCTACAAATCCCTCACATCTATCAAGTCAAGTGCCTCACATCACAATTATTAACCTTTAATCTACATCTCTGAAGCTCCTTCAAAACCCTCACATCTATCAAGTCAAGTGCCTCAGATCACAATAAATAATCGATCAATCCACATCTCCGAAGCTCCTATAATACCCTCACATCTATCATGGCAAGTGCTTCATATTACAATAAATAATCAGCCAATCCACATCTCCGGAACCCCTACATTACCTTTAGCGCCTCAGATCACGATAAATAATCGGCCAATTCACATCTCCGAAGCTCCTATAATACCCTCACATCTATCACAGCAAGTGCCTTAACAACTGCATAAACATAGATTTTTCAAATCTTCTTTTGGTTCTGAAAGCAAAGTGTGCAACGTTAAATGAACCCTTTGTTTCCAATCTGCAAGATATTTGAATTTTATTGCTACCAATGTATACTTCAGGATGCTTCTTATATTTCCGAAAGTAATACTATAGTGATGATTATGGGTGGTACCCAATGAACAAAGATATTACACCTGTTTCAGGACATCCAAGATATCACAATTAATCTCCAGGATGCTTCTAAAGCATGTTGTGATCCCGTCATACATAAAGACTGCTTTGATATGTCTTATCATTTTCTATATCATTATCCATAAAAATTATAATTCGTTAATTTGGTTTACAAGTGGTGATGAATAGATGATAGAATTGAAAGAATGTAGTAAACCTCAAAATCATCGGGGGTCTAAATTTAGTCACAAGAAGGGATGAGTAGTATAAGTATAAACGGGAAGTATAATTGTTACGGTTTCATAGGAATTCTTGGTTATTCCTTTCAAACTGTCAAACGATTGGCTCTCTAATTAAAAGAATCATCATTACTACAAGACGTTCCACTTGACTTCACCTGTCCTGGTATCCACTGCATGAAAATAAGTTATTTACAAGATATTTACAAAGGATTAAATATCTATTAAAGTACTTATTTACAAGATATTTACAAAGATTACAGTACTTTTCTACAAAAATAATCAAGATAATAAATATCTTGTAAAGATGATATTTACAAGATATTTATTATTTTGTAAATGTTTGTAAATGTTTGTAAAGTTTTGTAAATATCATCTTTAATAACATTGCATATTTTGTAAATATCATCTTTGTTAGTGTTGTAGAGCCAACTTCATTAATTCATATCGTCTTTCAGCTTTGAAAATATTGAACTGGTTGACTTAGAATGATTGATTGGAGACCATCTTTGACGGGGGAGGGGGGGGGGGGAGTGCTTGTCAGGGCCTCCTTTCTCGTTTATACTTTATTTTTGGGGTGTTTTTGACATTGTAATTATTTTGATGTATACGAGGGTGTGAATGTATGCGTTTGGTGGTGGTTGGGGATTGATATGGGTGTACAGTCGAACTTGTCTATAAAGGCCACCCAAGGGACCGACCAAAAGTGGCCTTTATATAGAGGTGGCCTTTATATAGAGGTGGCCTTTCTATAGAGGTTTAGGTGTGCAGTCATACTCAAAGACAACTAACAAAAATTCTAATATCATATTTTATTCTAAAATGAGAGCATATTTCACATGCATAATTAAAAATACAATGTAGTTTTTAAAACCAATAAAGATATAATAGTCATTAAAAGTTTGTTAAATGATGATTTTAAAAATTATTTGTTAAAATAGTCACTGATTTTTTATTGTTTTATGAATGTTACAGTCATCTCACTCATAGTGTGATAGTCATGTGATTACAAATGGCCGTTACTAACAAGTCTTGCCTTCGCTCGGGACTTAATTAGGGCCGCATCTTACAAGTGGCCGCTCTATAGAGGTAAAATATAACGTAAAATCGCTCGGGGGGACTTTAGGGTGGCCGTAACTAGCAGGTGGCCGCTCTATAGAGGTGGCCGCTAATACAAGTTCGACTGTAGCTAGACAGTGAGAATGTACATGTATAAGTGTAAAGAATGATGTTGAGTTAATATGAGAGTTTGAAGGGAGTAAGAATATGTATGTATGATGTATGTATGTATGTATGTATGTATGTATGTATGTATCTGTGTACCTGAGTATGTGTGTATGTATAATGTGCTAACGTGTGGATGTGTGCGTCTATGTGTGTAGTGTATACATGTATGTACATACTAATATACTAATGTACTAATGTATGGGTATGTGTATGTATGTGGTGTAGACGGGTACTAATGCACTAATGTACTAATGTATTGGTATGTGCGTATATGTATGTATTGTATACATGTACTAATCCACTAATGTACGGATGTATGTATGTATGTACCAACTGTATGTTCTAACACACTAATGTACTAACGTATAAGTGTGTGTATTATTCGAACCCGGGACCTTATGTTGCCAGGCAGTGCCGTTACCACTTTTGCTACCGAGGACCAACTCAAAGTAAATTGTGTTGAACCGTATGTGTATTCTTATTTTCCCCTATAAACATCTAGTCTGTCACTTTGAAATGAATTAGTTTTTATAAAGAAACCTAGCAGGAGTTTGTTGTAAGTATCATATATGTTGGTCAGAACATATTAAAGTATTTACTACATAATCCGGCATAGTTTTGTTGTTATCCATCACAAACATGTATTCAATCCAGAAACCTTAGGTCCTTATTTACATTGAACGTGTGGTAATTTTTAGGCGAATCAAAGATAAATTGGTTTGTCACGGAAATGTTCCTGAGCGCTAGTGGATATGTAAAGGATATTAACCTGTCCCTAGGGTTTTATTGAAATGTAAACATGAGGGGGTAGGCCCTAGGGTTTCCCCGACCCCGAATGTTTACTTTTCAATAAAACCCTAGGGACAGGTTAATACTTGTCATATAAAGCGAAGGAAAGGACGAAAAACTCTGTAAAAATATTGAAATATATAATAACACTGAAAGTATCGCACAAACGCAGCCAATCCTTGCAAGTTGTCTGTATAACAGCAGCTCTTCGCGAAAGACTTTAAATATACACTTTGCATACGATTTTAGAATCAAATTTAACATATTAACATTATGTATATAAACATTAAAGTGTCAGTGATGACAAAACAAAATAACATTTACTGACATCAAGCCTCGGTAGCTCGGTTTAACAACACAGAGGTTGTGGGTTCGAATCCCGCTTGAAACGTTAAATCAGAATTTGTTAAAAATTCAATTTTTTCAAATCCATTTGTTTGTTTCGTAATGTTCATAAGTTATGAGTCTTGTATAAAATGTAGAATATAAAAAAAAAGTAAAAATAGAAATAGAGCCATAGGCTCCGTAGCTCATCAGGCTTCATCATCAATTATTGGTAGAGTGTGGCCAATGTGATTACCCCTTTGTAGAGGCCATATGGTCACTAATCATAAAATTAAGTACATAGGCAACAAGTTTCAGTTTTCTAGGCCTTATACTTCAGGAGAAGAAGATGAAAATAGATTTGAAGGACGTTCCTGTTGCCTTTATAAGGGACAACACGGTCACAAAACTACAATTCTTAAACCTCACTTGTCAAGGAGTCTGTACACAACGTTTCAGCTTTCTAGGCCTTATGCTTTTGGAGAAGAAGATGAAAATAGGTGTTTAGGGCGTGGCCCCTGTGGCCCTTATTAGGGGTCACAGGGCCACCAAAGCTACAATTTATAATCCTCACTAGTCAAGGAGTCGGTACACAAAGTTTCAGCTTTCTAGGCCTCATGGTTCTGGAGAAGAAGATGAAAATAGGTTTTTAGGACGTGGCCCCTGTGGCCCTTATTAGGGGTCACAGGGCCACCAAAGCTACAATTTATAATCCTCACTAGCCAAGGAGTCTGTACACAAAGTTTCAGCTTTCTAGGCCTTATGCTTTTGGAGAAGAAGATGAAAATGAGTTTTTAGGGCGTGGCCTCTGTGGCCCTTTTTAGGGATCACAGGGCCACCAAAGCTACAATTTATAATCCTCATTAGGCAAGGAGTCTGTACACAAAGTTTCAGCTTTCTAGGCCTTATGGTTCTGGAGAAGAAGTCGAAATTCCACAAAGTTTACGGACGGACGGATGGATTGACGGATGGACGGACGGACGCCGGACACCATGCCATGCCATAAGCCCATCGGGCCTTACAGGCCAGATGAGCTAAACATTATTCTAGAATGTCCCTGGGATATTCTATAGAATGTCCCTGGGATATTCTAGAATGTCCCGGTGAGAAGCGATGTGACATTGAAAGCAGGTTTACCCGAGAAATGAATGACCTCCAAAATGACACGATTATGACACATGAGGTTTATATGTTAATATAAGGCACTTTATAACTTTAGTATTATTATCAGTATAGCTATGCTTGTAGTAAACATACATTCAGTACTTGATTTGACATCAAACTTTTGTTATTTTAAGCATACTTGCGAGATATTTGCGACTGTGATATGCTCTGAGTTCTTGTATTGGTACTTGTCAAAGTGTGTAAATATTTTATCAAACTGCCTCTATTTTTTAAACAAATTATTTGTTTGTTGTAAGCACACATGTCAGATTTGCCGTGACATATGTTTGTTTGTGATGTTAGGTAATATTCAGACAAAGAAATGCTAGAGGGAATATTATCTATGGAATAGTCAATTTGTTATTGTCAAAATGTTTTTGGGGCAAAAGATGTCCGGACAATTTGTAAAATAGTACGTTTTTGATTAAACGTCATTATTTATACTTACCGTAGACAAGTGACCTTAGCCTGTTAGCCATATAACATGCAATCGACTCATTCCCACTGATGTAATGAAACTTCATTACCCAGAACAATCGGAGTTATCCGCCCGTCACTAGCCCACTAGGTGGCGTGACCTGTCATCCAATTAGATTCATTCACATTACCTAGGAGTCCCAATTAACGACGGATACGTAAGAGGGGAGGCGGGCGGGAGTGACGACGGTCACTTGTCTACGGTAAGTATAAATAATGACGTTTAATCAAAAACGTACTATTATTTGGATACTAACCTCCGACAAGTGACCTTAGCCTGATACCACAGAAGGTGGCGGGAAGGATTCGTCGCCAGAGCGGTAACTCTCAAGATTGTCCTGAAGGTCGACGACCTAGCTAGCGACTGTTTTAATCGGGAAATTGTCTGACCTCCTAGGTCGACGACCCTCAACTAAAACCCACACCACACCATAGTTGTTAGATTAAAATGTGAATTAACCAACTCACTATATGAGTGACTACATCGACGGGTCGGGAGTCACTAATGTGGAAGGTTGCGCCCCCTACCTTGGGGAGCCCTTGTGGTTCGCTGCTGTGCAACAACCTGCGCCCCTAGACGGCTTACGCCCTCTAGGTTCCCCGTAGAGACATCGCGCAAGTAGTGGTTGACGAACGCCAAGCTCGACTTACAAAGCAGCCGGCCATGACGTCCGCCACCGAGAGATTACTGTGATGGCCATTGTCACCAAATAGGCTCGAATCTCGTGCGGGTCGATCTGCGCAGGCCTTTACAGGCGTCTACTATCAGTAGTCTCCCTCCAACTGCCTCCTATCAATCTTCAATGAGCTCGTTTGGGAGTGGGACAGGAAAACCTGCGCCTCCTCTGTCTCAGTGTCCGCGTCCCCCTATGAAGACACATAGAGCACGCACCGGACATGAGACGTCCCGCTCGTCCGCCGGTTCGACGGACGGAGAGATTGACGGCAGTGTGAAAGTCCTCGCGTTCGTCAGCGCTTTGGTTCTTGCATTAAACACTGGTGCAAGTCCCAAAGTCGTTGAACCTCATATCTCACCCCAACCCTGAGCAAATCGCCTTGCAACACGTGCAATTCTGATATCCTGGCCGCTGACCCCATAGCCACCAAAAAGGTGGTTCTAATGTTGAGACGCAGCAGCGTCGTGTTTGTCAGCGGTTCATAGTGTTCAGATAGGAGGTGATTACGCAACACAACCAAGACCCCCCTTCCGGCGGTCTTAACTTAACGATGAATATGTCCTCCCGGAGTCCATCTCGCGAAGGACGGCCCTAATGACTGCGAGACCCGTGTTGAAGAAAGAGGCCTTAGGCTCCTTCCCGTGCGCAGGCGGACGGGGAACTCAGCGATCTGAGTTAGCGTCACTGCTCACACATCAAGCCCTTCCCGCAAAAGTCATAAAAGGAAGCCCATTGAAATCGTACAGTTTGCTCGTGGAGGACTGCTAAGAGGCCGCCACTGCGCTGGCCACCGTCTCCCAAAGCCCAGCGCCCTTCAATCCGTCTTCCCTGAGGAGCCTAGATGGGTGGTGAGGCGACCGGGAGTTCCGACCTCTGGCGATCGTAGATCACTAGAGGCGAGAGAAGACGGGTCAGCCGCTGGTGACACGTAAATTGGCAACTGCTGATTGCCTCGTGTCGCGAAAAGCAGACATTCGGTTCGAACACTCGAGGGTGCCACACCCACTCCATGAAACGGAGGATGATCAGGGTGTATACCGCTCTGATTGAGCTGTTTAGATTGTTCACAAGCGAAACAACTCTATAGCCAGATGTAACAGTGATCCGGCCTAGGCCGATCCCAGTTGTTGATCAATCAAGCCGATGTTGAGCTGTTTGTGTGAATACACAACACCTGGTTCATGCGATGGTTTAACCATCCTCAGGTGTGCGTTACAGACCTGTGTAGACGCGTCAACGTACCACTGACTCTTGTCTAGAGGTTGCCCGAGGGGCACTCCTGCTAGAGCATGAAGTCGTTCTGCCACTATAAAAGGTGGTGAGTGAACTCTTGCCGCCTCCTGAAGCGGCGGCCGCCAGACTCCTCACGAACGTGAAGTCTGAAGGCTATCTGAAGAAGCGAAAGATGGAGTCTCCATCCCCCTCCCTCGTATAGACTTGAGCTGACGTCAAGAACCCTAGAAAGCGTTACTACTGCAGGAGCGTGAGAGGCTCACGACCCGCGTGTGCTAACACTTCCCTGTGGCATCCCATGCCCTCCCTGGCGACCAGGGCTTGTCTTAGTCACCGGCCAGACGCCTAAGGAGACGAATATTGTCGTCGGTATAAAACCCCCCCTTGCCTCTGTCCTCAACCTGGAGCCCTGGCGAGAAGGCACCGATGTGTCAGACGGCGAGGAGACCAGCGACACGCTGGTCCAAAGGGAGCAGGCTGATGGGCGCCTCCCTGACCGGCGCAATGACGTCGTCCTTAAACGCCTAAAGGTCGAAGTGATGAGGCGTGGGCGCGATGTAACGCTTCCTCGCCTTCTAGGGCACCCCCACGCCGTGGGGAGTCAGCCGTGAAGGTTATAGGGCCATCCTGAGACGTATCCCACGAAAGGGAAGCGTCGGGAAACCATTCAAGTGCCAGGGGGTCCCAAGGGACCTGTCCAAGCTCAAGGACCCTAAGTCCGACGCCAGGGAGGACGGTTCGTCAAACACGCCGACATCCTTACAGATGTCGAGGACACTCGTTCAGCCTGTGGTAGTAGTCGGACCCGGGGTGGGTCGCCTGGCCGCCCTGGAGCGCTGTTGCAGCTCACTCTTCCGGATGGAAAAGCGGAAGCACTAGCGCTGCTCCTAGGGAGGTCGGCGCACTCGACGCACCGACTCCCATCCAGCCAGGAATTCCTGCCCAGGCGGCAGACCACGTGAGGGACGTAGCACGCCGACTCCCGAGAGACACAGCACCCGCAGAACCCCACGTAAGTGGACCCGAGTCGGAGGGGACTAGGTCCAATTCGTGAATAAATAGCTTGAGGATAAGGCGGAAGAAAATCCCCACTACACAAGGGGAGATCGCCTGCCGTCTCGATCTCAAGTGCAACCGGATTATCTAAGAGGAAAGCACCTGGAGCGCTTCGCCAGTATCAAGCAAGCAAGCGTCGCACCCCCTGACCCACCAGCGTCAGAAGTGTCAGGCGCTAGTCCCAGGTGGACATGACCCCTTCTGTCCCGCGAACCTGAGCAAAAGAAGCACTACCAAGTGACAAGCGTCAATCACCTCTCCAACCAGGTGCTCCCCCTAGAGGGACGCTTCCTTAAGCTAAGAGTGAGATACCCGACGACGTATCCCACGACGACGCTAAGAGTGAGATACACGTTAATCCCCGATCAACGGACCGTGAGAGCTCACAAACCAATCAGCGTCAATCACCGCTCCACTCAGGCGTTCCCCCTAGAGGGACGCTCCCCTTAGTTAAGAGTGAGAGACGTGAGCGCGAGGGGCGGCCAAGCCCACATTAGTCCCCGATCAGCGGAGCGGAAGAGCTCACCAAACAATCAGCGTTGATCACCTCTCCACTCAGGCGTACCCCCTAGAGGGACGCTCACCTGAGCTAAGAGTGAGAGACATGAGCGCGAGTGGCGGTTAAGCACACAAGCGCACATTAATGCCAGATCAGCGGAGCAGGGAAAGCACACCAACCAATCAACGCCAATCAACTCTCCATTCAGGCGTTCCCCCTAGAGGGACGCTCACCTGATCTAAGCAGGGAGAGCTCACCAATCAATCAGCTTTAGAGCTAACCAATTAGCGTCAGACGCAATTCCAAGGTAGACACGAACAGTGAGATCACCTCACCTTCTGTCCCGTGACCCCGAGCGTCAAGCGCACTACCAAGCCACATGCGTCCCCAACTCTCCACTCAGGCGATCTCCCTAGAGGGAAGCTCCCCTGAGTTAAGAGTGAGAGACACGCGCGCGAGAGGGCGCCGAAGCGCACGTCCAATCAAGTGCCTACTCACTAGTAGACGCTAGGGAAGCGCACAGGCACGCGCGAAGCGTGTGGCGCTTGCCCAATCCGTGAACTTGAGCGTCAAGCACACTAATAGCGACACACGTCAGTCCCCTCCCCCCAGGCGCTTCCCATAGAGGAAAGCTCCCCTGAGTTAAGAGCGAGAGACACGAGCGCGAGGAGGCGGCCAATCGCACAAGCACACGTCCCAGCAAGCGCATAAGCGCACGTCCAAGCAAGCGCCTACTCGATAGTAGACACTAGGGAACATACGTCCGACACCAGGGAGGACGGAATGTCAAACTCCCCTGCGTCCTCGGAAATAATGAGGTCCGATCTCTCCGGCGACACGCCATGCCTGTGGCGGCAGACGAACCCTGGGTCAGGCGCCTAGAAGCCTTGCAGTGGCTCTGCGACTCGCTCTTCCGGATGGAAGAGCGGTAGCGCCTGTGCTGCTCGGGGGAGAGATCCTCACATTCCACGCACCGGTTATCCTCCGGGCAATTGTTCCTACACAGGAGACAGACGACATGAGGGTCGTAGCTCGCCGACTTGCGTGACCTGCACCGTCCGCACAACGCCCGGTACGGGGTCGCTGAGTCGCAGCGAACTAAGTCCATCCCCTGTAAGGGTTGTGACAAGCGAGCGCTAGGCGTCTGCGAGTCAACCCAATGGGGGAGAGAACGCGTAGAGCGTCTCTAACACCCCTGTCCAACGGGGGGGAGAGCGCGGCCGCGCCTCACTCACCGAATCCTATCCTGAACCTCAGGCGCCAGCGGCAGCCTATGCGGCGCAGGTCAGACGAACTTGCACGACAAGCGCACACAAGTGCCACGCGTCAGTCGACCCTCCGCTCAGCCGCTTCCCATGGAGGGAGCTCCCCTGAGTTAAGGGCGAGAGCCACGAGCACGAGGTCACGCCCACGCACAAGCACACGTCCAACCAAACACCACGCGACTAGCGCACAGCGGTAGAAGTCCAGACGCCTAGTGCGCGAGACACCTAGCGCCAGGAAGGCGGCAGGCGGCAAGCGCAGGCGAATACCAACGGCACACAAGTCACCAAGCGTCAGGAAGACGACAGGCGACAAGCGCGGCCTAATCCAAACGCCACTAGCGTGCGAAACACCTAGCGGCAGACGGCAAGCGCAGGCGAAATCCAACGGCACACGAGTCACCAACCGTCAGGAAGACGGCAGGCGACAACCGCGGCCTAATCCAAACGCCACTAGCGTGCGAGACACCTAGCGCCGGGAAGGCGGCAGGCGGCAAGCGCAGGCGAAATCCAACGGCACACGAGTCACCAAACGTCAGGAAGACGGCAGGCGACAACCGCGGCCTAATCCAAACGCCACTAGCGTGCGAGACACCTAGCGCCGGGAAGGCGGCAGGCGGCAAGCGCAGGCGAATCCAACGGCACACGAGTCACCAACCATCAGAAAGACGGCAGGCGACAAGCGCGGCAAGCGCTACTCCAAGCGCCACACGAGATACCTAGCGCTAGGCAGGCGACAGGCGATCAAGTGTAGGCGGCAGTAGCGCTAGCTGTCACTGCAGCGAGGTAGAGCGACCGTCCGTCGCCCGGGCTGCACGTGCTGCACGACCGCAATCGACAACCCGTGCACCACCAGTCAAGTTAACACAGCTGTGTCAACTAGCAAAAACCCCTGTCTGAAACACAGAATTCACTCGCGAGGAATGAAAACGAGAAAGACAGATGGAATACCTGACTAAGGTAAGCAATAGAGTCAATAAACAACAAAACACGTTAAATAATATAGCTCAATACAATCGGAAGAGATACAGAAACACGTCTGCACACTACCGACTCTGTAATGTGAATGAATCTAATTGGATGACAGGTCACGCCACCTAGTGGGCTAGTGACGGGCGGATAACTCCGATTGTTCTGGGTAATGAAGTTTCATTACATCAGTGGGAATGAGTCGATTGCATGTTATATGGCTAACAGGCTAAGGTCACTTGTCGGAGGTTAGTATCCAAATAATGTTCTTTTGTGCATGCAAGTTTTATGTCTTCATTAGTTACTATATAACTAATGAGAATACACTATTGATACAGCACATTTGTAACCTGATAAGATAAGACTTTAATAAGTGTGTAGTGAATTCTATGAAAGTGTGATTTCGTCACCTTTCTAAATGAAATACTTCATTATCAAACTCTACAATATGTAAATAAATAACTTCACGCAATTAAATTAGTGAGATAGGTCATGTATGAGGTTTGCCACAAAAAATTAAATATATTTTAACACAAAATTATTAATAACATGACACACACTTTAAAATACCATTAACATATTTGCACAGACAAGACATTTAACACATGCCACCAATTTATTAGATATTGTAATTAATCATGATTTCAAAAAACATTATTGCAGAGAGATGTTTGTGATAAATGTCAATCATTGTGTATATTAACGCGGATTTACTTACAATCGTTCAAGCTCCACCAACCTGTTTTATGACCTACAATATCCATTGAAATCACCAGTCAAGTTATTGAAGAGACTTTTGTGTATTTGCGGTTGTCGATTAGAAAACTTTGATGTAAGATATCTGCCCCTGAACCAATACACATACGCATAAACTTAACAGAAGGTCAGCTCATTAAGTTTTGTTCACTGAAGCCGAACGCCGTGGTTAATTGTAGTGGTTGTGCGGTCAGCCGTGACTGACTAGGCTATCTATTAAAGTCCCGTAACAGAATATATTTAGCTGAATCCTCTTCAATCAATGTTTATCTATTTAAAATGTTAAATGGGTGTTCAAAAAGTATAAATACACATACATTACACATAATAATTGTGATGTGAACAACACAGTCATTTAATTTTCATACTAAAAAAGGTATAATAATTTTAATGCACATAAGTATTTTTATGAGTTTGTATACTCTTTATAGACAAACATGACAGTTAGCAAACATTAGATATTAATCTAGCCTTTATTTAAACTGAACTTAGCTGATTTTATCACATACTTGATTTCCTACAGTTTGCAAGACTTACTTTACAACAGGAGATTGTATGTCTTCATATAACATTTGAACGCGTGTGTAAACTAAATAACTGTCTGTACATATTCACAACACGATTCGGTACCCATTCAGTACCCATTAAAGAATATATGGAGTTAAGACTGATGTTGATCATCTAATCATCAGGTCACCAGCAAACGTTTACATCCTTTAAAGGATATTGGGCTTACATATTTTGAAACTTAATTCAAGTTGAAATGAATGAACTTCAGAACTTTATATGATCTGAATAATTATTCCAAATCGTTTCTGTAAAACACAATGGTGGTTGAAGTCAAGCATAAACATAACATAGTGTCGGCATCTGTTATAAACAAAATCATTTAGAATATCCGATTATTTCTAGCTAAATACATACTAGCGGACACTTGTAGAAGAAACTACAAGCTTACATTTAACATATTGGCAAAATATGTAAAGAACCGAGTTTAACATAAGGTTATTGATGTTGAAAGATTTCCAAAATATAAAAGAAATCTACTCTACCTTGTTTACACACTTTTATTACCTTGAAAGCGGGACAGCGCCCAAATTAATAATAAGTCTCATCGTAATCGAACCTGGCTAATTAGCATATCCCAACGAACAAAGTTACTCTTCGCTGGCAAGGGGCATGGGTTAAAAGGTGGTTCATAATTTCTCTGTTTGCGAAGCATTTACCTATGTCTTTAATCGTCGTTAAAGAACGAAATGTCAACAAACATGTTTTTGGGTAGTTTTCATTTTTAGGCCCCGTCCCTTTTTAATCTGTCAGTCTGATGAGTAAATATTTATGTGGCCGCAATGCCAAATTCCAAGCAAATAGTTGCATGAGCAAACGGACATGATTCGTCATTGATACCATTCCACAAGAGGAAACTTTTTTAATAAACACGAGATTAACTTCAGACATCATCCAATAAAAATTATCTCGTCATTTTGCTTGATCGACAAATAAACAAGAGGACTTTAGTACATTCCAAACAAGGTTTGAGACAAAATAATAAAATATAGCATACTATTGATGGATAAAACAAATGCGTCTACACTGTAGATTATCGTTTTGAAAATATTAGCAAACTTATTCATCAACTAATATTTTCACACATAATACGAAAATGATATTGTTTCATAAGTAAAATATAAATAATTATATATCATATCTAATAAGAAAAGATAATAACTTGTATAAAAAAATAACATTATATTTCATCATCATCATCAGAAGAAGAAGAGTATTTTATTAATGTGTCACATGCTGTACATATATATATATATCACAGTATAAAAACTGTTAAAAGGCAGCACCCAGCCATAAGGCTTACGAGACACAAACATACAATTACAAATTCATAAACATATACAACAATACATTTGCATTCGTCAGATTTCGCACCACCTTTCACCATATTACCCATCCTTACCCAACCCAACATTCACTCTCAATACATTACTGCACTCAAAAGAAACCATGATATACAACGTATCCGTATACAATACTTTATTCTCTCAGTCAAACATCCGACTCACACAGTACACATTCGCCTCTCTCCCACAGACACACCCTTTTAGTCAAACATAAACACAGACAGTACCCACACGAATGATGACTCCCGACCCCCGCACATGCGCACACAAACTCGCCCCTGACTTACTCTTTCGCTCTAGTTACGGCCCAAAACTATTCGTCGAATTTCTAGTTTGAGGATAGAAAAATCCATTCGACGGATCGGTACCGTGATTTTAGTTGTTAATTTGCTTACATAACGTTGGAACGTTCCAAAATATGACGAAAGGGGTGTTTTGATCCCTTAAGTAAGGATGATGCGAACATGTATTCTTCATTTCGATGTTGTATTTAATGAGTAAATATTTTAAAATATATTTGATATTCCTTCACTTTTGCATTTGAGAACAACAGCAAAATTTAAGCAATATTAATGTTGTATATTATTGTCAGAATTTGTGTTTAGACTTAAGGTAAATTATGAACAAGAATGGCATAATTGTAAATAGTTAAAAATTATTTGTTTTAATTGTTCTTGTTTTAGAAGTAAATTTGGTGTTGAATATTAAATATGAATAAAAGTATTTGTCACAAAGGTGACAAGATCCCCCGCCGCAAATTGATGTTAACAACAAGAAGCGGGACGGACGGACGTACGGAGCGGAATACTATGTCCCCCGTGAAGACTCAAGGTTAATGTGTTCATGAGATATGGCGCTAACAACATTTTCAAAACTGGTCAAAGTCTCGCCGTGACCTTGAAAATGAGGTCAAGGTCACCGAAAACTTTTCAGGTCTGCATATTCCCCAGATGAAGACTGGTACCAAGTTTGAAGATTCTAGGTTGAGCGGTTCATTAGATATCCCGCTAACAACATTTTCAAAACTGGTCAAAGTCTCGCCGTGACCTTGAAAATGAGGTCAAGATCACCGAAAACTTTTCAGGTCTGCATATTCCCCAGATGAAGACTGGTACCAAGTTTGAAGATTCTAGGTTGAGCGGTTCATTAGATATCCCGCTAACAACATTTTCAAAACTGGTCAAAGTCTCGCCGTGACCTTGAAAATGAGGTCAAGGTCACCGAAAACTTTTCAGGTCTGCATATTCCCCAGATGAAGACTGGTACCAAGTTTGAAGATTCTAGGTTGAGCGGTTCATTAGATATCCCGCTAACAACATTTTCAAAACTGGTCAAAGTCTCGCCGTGACCTTGAAAATGAGGTCAAGGTCACCGAAAACTTTTCAGGTCTGCATATTCCCCAGATGAAGACTGGTACCAAGTTTGAAGATTCTAGGTTGAGCGGTTCATTAGATATCCCGCTAACAACATTTTCAAAACTGGTCAAAGTCTCGCCGTGACCTTGAAAATGAGGTCAAGGTCACCGAAAACTTTTCAGGTCTGCGTATTCCCCAGATGAAGACTGGTACCAAGTTTGAAGATTCTAGGTTGAGCGGTTCATTAGATATCCCGCTAACAACATTTTCAGAACTGGTCAAAGTCTCGCCGTGACCTTGAAAATGAAGTCAAGGTCACCGAAAACTTTTCAGGTCTGCGTATTCCCCAGATGAAGACTGGTACCAAGTTTGAAGATTCTAGATTGAGCGGTTCATTAGATATCCCGCTAACAACATTTTCAAAACTGGTCAAAGTCTCGCTGTGACCTTGAAAATGAAGTAAAGGTCACCGAAAACTTTTCAGGTCTGCGTATTCCCTAGAGAAAGACTGGTACCAAGTTTGAAGATTCTAGGTTGAGCGGTTCATTAGATATCCCGCTAACAACATTTTCAAAACTGGTCAAAGTCTCGCTGTGACCTTGAAATGAAGTCAAGGTCACCGAAAACTTTTCAGGTCTGCGTATTCCCCAGATGAAGACTGGTACCAAGTTTGAAGATTCTAGGTTGAGCGGTTCATTAGATATCGCGCTAACAAGAAGCGGGACGTACGGAGCTGAATACTATATCCCCCGCTTCGCGCTAAACGCGCGGCGGGGGATAAAAATATCAGCATATTTTAAATAATTTTGTAGTATTGGTGCATATGCCATACATGTATTTAGATATAAGGGATACAAAGAATCAATTAAACATTAAAATGATACGTTTACCCAAAGTATAAATTTAAACAAAAACAGAAAAGAGTTTTACAGCATAAACCCTTTATTCACAATATGTCCCTTTCCCATCCAAGAAAATGAGACATGTAAGCATAAGACGTATAAGCAGCTCACTAAATAACGGTGCGTTTTATTATTTGAATGATAATGAAAAGTTTGTATTTCTCATGAATGAAACATATTAAAAACCATATATTTATGAATAGTAAAACGTGTTATTTTAGTGTTTCATAAGCCAGTTGTGGCACGACGCATTGTTTAATATTGTGTACCATATCTTGTTTATAAAATGTTATGATGCGTGTGAGACAAATACTATTACTACTGATACTACTACAACTTCATTTCAAGCTATCAATCGTAATGTTTGTAACAACCCGTACACCCCTTCATTAATCAACTTAGATTCTCCCAGTGTCTCTTGTTCGCAAAAATTCGACCGATCGGTACAAAATCACTCAAGCGTTATTCGACGGATAGGTACAGACAGACAGATTGTTTTATTTTTGTCTCACTTGTGTATATACAACGAATCGCTCAGCGATTTATGAGAGACACTGTGTCAATTTATAAAGCATAAAATATATTGGATATAGAGTAAAAGCATGTACATCAATAAAACAGTTCAGTCTTGAAATTCGGCAGATTAGGCCGTAATCATTCATACCAAACTTAAACCCAAAAAACAACACACCCACTCTCAGTCTCACAGACACTAACATATAATACAATACATGCTAATAAAATTTCAGACATATATATCCCTTAGCACCTTAAATTAAGATTTCATGAATAAACACACCAGGTCTTCTTATCAACAATCGTGTTATGTAATGAATCAACAATCCATCGCAATAAAGCACAGCTGTCATCAGAACAGGAAATGATTATACAGATCTTACATAATCACATACACATTAAAGGATGTTACACACAACTTGTTCAGTCTGTTATGAAGAAGCAATGTTATCTTCAATCTACTTCAGTGATGACAGATTACCCAAAAAGATTTTAGAATACACCAAAAGAAGAAGAAAATCGTTTTACAATTCAGTTGTCAAGGTATGCAGAAGTCTTAACATTGAACATTTACTGTTTTTTAAACGGATCAACACACGTTGTAATGTCTCGTATTAAAGCCGAACTAAAGAAAATTGACGAGTTCTCATGGTTCAAGGATCTATGGAACGACGAAAACAACCCAAATGGAAATAAGCTACGGACATCAGGCTATGCAAGAAAGATCTGGTACCAGAGATATATGTCCAGAAGATCATGTCGAGGAATCAGCGTAAATATCTCACCAGACTACGTTGTGGATCACTGAGACTACACATAGAGACCGGCAGACACAGCAGACCCCCCACCCCTCTACACCTTAGAGTGTGTCCCTTCTGTGATAATGTAGAGTCTGAAATACATTTCCTGTTTGAATGTGACTTTTATTCAGATCTTCGTTTTAATGCAATTTAAAATACAGCAGTGACGTCACTCCATTGTGCCAATCGTACATTATCCTTCAGGAATCTACTGTAGCTAAATTGGAAGTAAAGATTTTTTAGACGGTCCCCTCGACGTTCTCATTATTAGTTGGCATAATCTGATTACGTAACATTTCATTTCATTTCATTTTCATTGAAAAACAAAAACAAAAACACGTCGAGATAAAGCAATTTTATTGAACTCATGTTTGACACAACGTGGACAATTTCCATTGAAAATGTAACCTTGTCAGGCGTTGTTCTCTAAATACATCTTATGTAAATCGCAGTGCCTCTGGTATCCGTCGTCAGCCTGAATCGTGGTTGTTGGGCGAAATTTATTCCAAGAAGATTCAGCAGTGTTTTCAGTATCTTTTGATGATTCTCACTCACAAGTAAATTCCTGGTCCAAAAAATAGTTTCCTTCTCTATATAGAATATATTGAGATATCCAATCCAACAACATTTCACACAGTTGTCGATGTCAAAATTCCGGTAAAACTATCATTCACTTTTCGGATGAATCCCCTGGGAATGACGTTCTTATCCTCTGCAGTTATTTCTTTTAATGTTTTCTTGATAGAACGTCTATTTTCATGGCATTGGTAGGTTTTCCTACTTCTTCCCAGTTTTGCATGTTTATACAGTCCATCGTTCGCATCTTATTTCTCTTGGAAAATCTGAAAAACAAACAAAATTATTATCAACTCTTATAATAATAATAATAATCATAAGTTTTACGTCTCTTACGAGTTGCTCACCGACGATTCACAAATGTGCATTATTACCCTGACGGATTGTACTTTTTCAAAGCTGCTTTCCTGCGTTGAGAGTCCATTTCGGACAGTACAACCGTATAACCAGGTACCCATTGTACAGCTGGGTGGACTGAGTGCATTGTGGATGAAGTGCCTTGCCCAAGGACACTACACCGCTTTAGACCCAAGTCACAAATCTTTTGTGTCTCCACTGGGATTCGAACCCGGGTCGTTGGCGTGAGAGGCAGACACGCTCACCACTACACCACCTCGCTCCACAGAAAATGTTTGAACTGTGCACTAACCTTGTGTCGTTTGGTTGAAAATTTGACAAAGGTAGAGTGACAGCATTCCTGTAGTTCAGTCCCTTTAAAATATCCTAAATAAATGTTAAGAAAACTTAGAATTGAATAACATGGAACATGAAAATAAAAAAATCATCTAGAATCACTTTCTTGTAAAAAGACTTATGCACGTTTATCAAATAAAACCTAACGCTAACGTTTATAGTGGATAGAAACAAAACTTACAGTTTTCAACAGGTCATTTTGGTTTCACTCTTTGGCACAGCAAACCGCCCGTTGCTTCCTTCGAATTCATGTGGACCCTGAGATGATATTCGGTCGACATTCGATGAAATAATTTAGTCCTCGCCGTACATACATGTGCATGAAAACGATGTGTCCCTTTCTGTGCGGCTTGTGTTGTAACATCATCGTCTAATGAAATTGAAGATACTCGGACGTTTTGTCCCTCCATAAACACCAAATTGCCGCACATAATGTCAAGGTATAAGAATTGCAACGTCTCTTTTATACCAAACCCAAACGATTACTCTCGTCTAGAACCATTTGCACCTGCATTAAGAATGTACTGGTTATATAGTTGGGTCGCACGTGCATTAAGAATGTTCTGGCACGGTGGTTATGACGAGTACGTTTTGAACAGTTTACACGTGCATTAAGAATGTTCTGGTTTGTCAGATTTGGGCATCTCAAAGGATTTTAAGGAAAGAAATTATTGAACCATGATTCTTGTTTGATTGAAGTTCTGTTGAATTTGAGTATTTATCACATAAAGTCAATGTTGAATGTTATAAAGAGCTAGGCTGTATTTTAAGTCAGATAACATACGCGTAACCGTCCAATCGAGAAAAACAATGAACTCGCCGCTTCGCGGCTCGTCCATTCTTTTTCACGAATGAACGGTTACTTGTATGTTATCCTCAACAGAATCCCACCCCAACAATTTTATTAGTGCTCTAAATAATATGTTTACCGCTGTTGATGTTGCGAAATTAAAGCAGCTAGTTATAACTGTAAAATGTATGTTTTTAAGACGTCAGTCTTTTACTTAAAAGTATTTTTATTTTTCATTTTACAATATTCTTTTTATCTAACAAAGTATTTAACATCATTGCTATTATTATCATAACTGCTTTTAACTATATAATTTTTATTATGATGTATTATACGTTTTACTGTTTTTAACAGTGTCTCATAAGCCAAACTTTGGCTGGTTGTTAAACATACTTTTGTACTTTTATATCATGCTTGTATTTATGTATATGTTTAATTTGTGACACTTAAATAAACTATTTCTGTCTGTCTGTCTGTCTAAACGAGCTTGAATAAACAAAGTATACAAATTGGTCTTACCGATCATCAAAAGTTAATCCACTCATCAAATACTAGACCGTTAGAGATTTTAGAAGATCTATGTTTTTATTCTCTAACTGTGCCATAGTTTATTAATAATTTTGAGTTTTTACCATTTAAAGATGTTTAAAGCCCAGGGCAGCGTCTGTACAGTTAAAGTAATTGATCCAACTTTCAAAATAGTAAAGTCAGAATATCCTCGTATTCATATTCTAATTTACCAAATGAACAATTACAACTTTAATATACAGTTAACTTTCCCTTTCAACTTAAACGCTAGATTCACTGTTCCTGTTGAACATCAAGTTCAATCCTTTTTCCAGCATATTTTTTTGTGTCACAATCGTAGATGTCTGACCAGGAAACTAAAATATAATGATATAACTTTTATATCATATTAATTAAAATAATATATTTGTTTTGTACTTACAACATCTATTATATAAAGTAGAAGAAAAATTGATAGAAAAGAAGAATATAGATTTAATATGTTTCTAAATATTAATCCATACTATATTGAAATATTCAATTTTCAAAGAAATAAGAAACAAGTACATCCAAACTACCGGTATCTGAGAATAACAACATGTTACTTGCAGAATGGCTTGCTGTTCAGATATATAAACTTGAACCCGTCACAAAACACTGAAAAACTCTGTCCAGAAAACGTTTCATAAAGGCCTTTATCTTTCAGAGATACTTTATGTAGGTAACCGATTGTGTATAAAACTTCTTAAATGATGATTGCAACGGATTTACTTAAATAATTGAGTATTATTATTTTGAGTAAGCAATTGGTAATAGGGTACCAAAGCGGTATAAAGTGTAGTTCAATGAAGCGTAAAAGATGTACACTGAATTCCAAAAGAAACTTTGCAATTTTTAAACTGAAATTTCGATAACGATCTCATATTTACATTTTCATTTCAGCTGGCAATGACATAGTTGAAACCCACACTTTCAAGTTTTAAACTTTTAATTGAGCAATATTCATGCATTTTTGCAGAAATGGCAAAAATGTCATAATCACGTGACGTTTCCGCTGGAACTCAGTCACGTGACAAAAAGGTTTAATAACGGTCCATAATGAATGTTTGTCACTGAAAAAGCGAAAAAAACACCTTAAAACCATTAAACGGTATAGCAAAAATGTCGCGAATCCCCTCTGAAAATTGACAAAATTGTTAAAAAACAGGCCTTTTCACAATAATCGGTAGTATTCATTCATTTCTAATGGTAACATGATCCTGCTATACAGAGAGGTTGTGAGGATTGCTGACAACCCTGAAATACAAAAAAACACTTGTTTTTTCACTGCATGATAGCCGATATCTGTGACGTTAGACGACCGCCAACGTCTTAGTGACGTCAGAGATAGCAAACATCAAAGGTCGGCATGTTGTTATGTTCTCGTGCACTTTATGAACTTGGACAGATCTAATCGGGCTCATCGACTGCTAAGTTGATAGCTATTGGTCACTAAACATCGACCCGTGACAATTTCATTCGAAGTTATAACGTCAGAATTGGCATGCAATAGCAAGATTTAATTGCGATTGTTGAGTTTTTAAACAACAAGAAACCTCATTATTTTTTCCATGTTAATTGCTTTATTTGTAAAACAAATACCGTCATCTTTAAAAAACACCAAAAACCGTTTTCATCGGTCCTCAAATAACAAAGATATCGCCCTTGAAAGTGCGCGAATTTCAGGCTGCTCAATTTGACAGTCGCAAAACGGCTTCAACCTGAATAACGATATTACCTTTACTGCGCATGCCCAGAGTGTTTTATGACTTCATATACAGAACAGAAGTGGGCATATTCAATGTAAATACAACAGACAATGGTGGTAAATAGACAGATTAAACAGGTTTTAGCAGCTCAGCTGTCCAGGTAACGTTATTTTCTAATGTTATTATGATGAAATTTGTAGACATCTTTTTACGTTATTTTGCAACGTTACAAAATCAACTTCCTGGGAACGTTTGTCTTCGACGTTATTTGTAATTTCCTTAGAACGTCATTCAAACGTCGATTTATAACGTTATGAAACCAACATCCAGGTAATGTTATTTTCTGATGTTATTATGACGTTATTTGTAGGTTCGTTATTACGTAATTTTAACGTTGCAATAGTTACGTTGTGGCAACAAATTTCTTAGACGTAATTTGGAGATTTCTTAGTACGTAATTCTAACGTCGTTTTATAACGTTTAAAAACCAACATACTAGTAATGTTATTTTCTAATGTTGTAATGACGTTACTTGTAGATTTATTTTAATGTTAGTTTATAACGTTACAAAACTAATGTTCTGGCAACGTTTTTTTGCAAACGTTAATAATAGATTCCTTTTAACGTCATTTTAACATTATTTTGTAACGTTACAATACTAACATTCAGACAACGTTGTCCTTCTTATGCGATTCAAACGTTACATTTGACGTCGTCTCAACCATTCAGACAACGTTGTCCTTCTTGTCGTCTCAACATTTCAATATAACGTCAATTTAACATTGGAAACAAACCTCCCTTGAACGTTGTAAACCTATATACTTTGAATGTTGTCAACTAACGTCCTTTTAATGTCGTTTACCAACATCGTCTGAATGTTGTTAACAAACATTAGTAAAAAATTGTTAAATAACCTGGATGTCAAACCATTTCCAAAAAAATGTTTCAATCATGTCCACTGCAGGTAATAAATTAATGTTCCTCCAACTTTGTTAACCAGACAATGAACGTTGTAAATCAAAGTCCTTTGAACATAGTAAACCAAAGTCCTTTGAACATAGTAAACCAAAATCCTCTGAACATAGTAAACCAACATCCTCTGAACATAGTAAACCAACATCCTCTGAATGTTGTAAATCAAAGTCCTTTGAACATAGTAAACCAAAGTCCTTTGAACATAGTAAACCAACATCCTCTGAATGTCGTAAATGTCTAAACCTTCAATTCAACACATGCAAACAAGAAGACAATAAGAATAATTTTCAAAAACAAATCTGAGAATAATGGTTCAAATTGTTTACTTCATCTCCATATATCTACATTCATTCACATTTGAAGGTCAGTCAGTTGACATCTACAGAGGTAGAATACATCTTGATATTCATCGTGTACCTGAAATAAAAAAAATATGTTAGTCATGAGTTCTCATAAGAGATGAATCAAACAATTACTACTTGAACAAAAGTAAACTTTTAGTGATGCAAATTATGCAAGTGTACTTTGAAGCATTTTTAAGGACAGCAGTATTATTATTGCAGACAATATTTACTTAAATATAGGTTAAATGGTAATTGAAAATTAATGTCCATGACTGTTTCATCAACTGCCTTTTAATGCACACTTTTATTGAGCGACATTAGGAAGAACTTAGATCACAATACTCCATCTGCCATTTGACGGTCTTCACAAAACATAATTTATGATGAAAATTCATCTAATCAATGATATCAAAGCAGAGAAATATTTATACAGCATCATCAAAAGCAACTTGTGTCTGCTTAATCACTCAATGTAAGCTGTGACCAAATTTGAAAACTTAAAAATAGAGCCATGGGCTCTGTAGCTCATCAGACTATTAAATGGAAATAGGTTTTTAAGGTTTTGACCCCTGTGACCCCATTAGGGGTCATCGTGTAACCAAATCTACAATTTAGAATCTTCATTGGCCAAAGAGTCTACTCACAACTTTACAGCTCTCTAGCCATTTTGGAACTGGAGGAGAAGATGAAAAAAGGTTTTTAAGGTTTTGACCCCAGTGACACCATTTGGGGTCAAGGGGGTCACCAAACCTAAAATTTAGAATCCTCATTGGCCAAGGAGACTACTCACAACTTTACAGCTCTCTGGACCTTTTTGATCTGGAGGAGAAGAACAAAAATAGGGTTTTACGGTTTTGACCCCTGTGACCCCATTTGGGGTCATAGGGTCACGCAATTTACAATTTAGAATCCCCATTGGCCAAGGAGTCGGCACAAAACTTTTCATCTCTCAAGACCTTTTGGAACTGGAGAAGAAAATGAAACTAGGTTTTTAAGGTTTTGACCCCTGTGACCCCATCTGGGGTCATGGGGTAACCAAATCTACAATATAGAATCCCCATTGGCCAAGGAGTCTACTCACAACTTTTCAGCTCTCTAGACCTTTTGGAACTTAAGAAGAAGATGAAAATAGGTTTTTAAGGTTTTGACCCGTGTGACCCTATTTGGGGTCATGGAGTCACGAAATCTACAATTTAGAATCCCCATTGGCCAAGGAGTCTACTCACAACTTTTCAGCTCTCTAGACCTTTTGGAACTTGAGATGAAGATGAAAATAGGATTTTAAAGTTTTGACCCCTGTGACCCCATTTGGGGTCATAGGGTCATGCAATTTACAATTTAGAATCCCCATTGGCCAAGGAGTCGGCACATTAAATTTCAGATCTCTAGAGTCATTGGTTCTGGAGAAGAAGTAAAAAATGTGGACGGATGGATGGACGCCATGCCATGCCATAAGCCCATCGGGTCTTTAAGACCTGATTTGATATCTTCACCTTTTCATTGATAAATAAACATATTATATTGATAGTGTCAAAATTCTCATTACACAAAGCAATCATCCATAGTCAGAGAACAAGTTTAATAAAGATTTACATAAAGTTCATTGCCAGACATAGTCATTTTTGTGTGAACACCTTTGATTCATTTTGAGTAAGAACAAGTGTTTGTCACTGAGGTGACATAATCCCCCGCCGCAAATTATCAATCAATTATTGGCTGTGACCTCTTATTTGTTGTCAGAGGGTCATGAAATGTATAAACTGTGACCTTGAAAATAATTTGAAGGTCACCAAAATCGACTGGGCCCGGCGCCTTCCCAATAAGATGCATTGTGTAAGCTATGAAGAGAATCCAGTGAATGGTTCTTGAGATATCCTGCTGACAAGTGTAAAATGTCAAAGTCTCGTAATGACCTTGAAATGAAGGTCAAGGTCTTCCCCAGGGGAAGGTATATGTAAGATATGAAGAGAATCTAGTTGAAAGTTCTTGAAATATCGTGCTAACAAGAGTAAACATGCAAGTTCACATGTCCAAAAATTCAAAGTTCCGCTGTGAAATTGAAAATAATGTCAAGATCACCAAAATCTAAACAGCCCAAGGTCTTCCCCAGGGGAAGGTATATGTAAGATATGAAGAGAATCTAGTTGAAAGTTCTTGAAATATCGTGCTAACAAGAGTAAACATGCAAGTTCACATGTCCAAAAATTCAAAGTTCCGCTGTGACCTTGAGAATACTGTCAAGGTCACCGAAATCTAATCAGCCCAAGGTCTTCCCCAGGGGAAGCTATATGTAAGATATGAAGAGAATCCAGTAAACAGTTCTTGAGATATCGCGCTAACAAGGGTAAAATGGCAAAGTGTCCTTGTGACCTTGAAATGAAGGTCAAGGTCACGAACCCCATTTGGACAATTACTCTCACTGAGGTGAACCTATATGCAAAATATGAGAAGGATGTACAGAATAGTTCTTATGTTATTCCATTTCGTATGTACGGACGGACGTACGCTGCCAAATACTTTATCCCCTGTTCCGTCTAATCGCGCGGCGGGGGATAACAAGCAGACAGTCGTCTATATTCCAGTCATTTGGAATATTTTGAAAATTAAAACATGACTGTGAATTTTAAATATCTCCAGGTTCTGGTGTCATAAATTGTCACAACACTATTTCAAAGAAACTGCAAAAAATAACAAGTTAAGAAGCGAACATAACCTTGCTTCCGATTGTGTTTTAAAATATTCAAATAGTAACATTGATAATAATGGGTAAAGTTGTATGATAGTTAAGTACAGTCGAACTTGTATTAGCGGCCACCTCTATAGAGCGGCCACCTGCTAGTTACGGTCACCCTAAAGTCCCCCCGAGCGATTTTACGTTATATTTTACCTCTTTAGAGCGGCCACTTCTTAGATGCGGCCAGCGGCCACCCTAATTAAGTCCCGAGCGACGGCAAGACTTGTTAGTAACGACCATTTGCAATCACATGACGGTCACGTGATCGGGAAGTACGCTTGATCACTCACAGCAAGTGACCTCTCGGTGTCAATAAGCGAGCATGTGGTCGTAATTAACATGTTGATTAGTTAGGTGTCACCTAACTCGATAACAATAGCGTGAGTACACAAGCTTGTTACTTTGATATTCCCTTTGACAAATCTTTTGTTTTATCTGAGTTTATGAAGCGTGATGGTGTTTCAATAAAGGTCAGTGCAGGTAAGTTTTATTTCAATGTTCAATTATGCCTCCCAAACGAAATTGAATCACAAGATGACCATGAAGACATTGTGACGTTGTCAGATGCAATCAAACATGTGCAGAGTCTAGAACAATTTGGTCTACACCATGCAAACGAAAAGGTTTTAAGACTGGCCATGGAGTTGAAGGACACTATGATTGAGATGACTGTAAAACATACAAAACAATAAAAATAGAGCCAGTGGCTCTGTAGCTCATCAGGCTTCATATCAATTTTGCTTTAGAGTATGGCAAATGTGGTTCCTCCCTTACTTTGGACCACAGGGTCACCACATGTACAATTTGGATTCCTCCTTATCTAACTTAGGAGTTTTCACACAAAGTTTAAACTTTCTAGGCTTGATGCTTCTTGAGAAAAAGATGAAATTAGGTTAGAGTGTGTGGCCCCTGAGGCCCTTAATAGGGGCCACAGGGCCATAAAAGCAATAAATCATAATCCCCACTAGTCAAAGAGTATATTCACAAGGTTTCAGCTTTCTGGGCCTATTGCTTCTGGAGAAGGACGGTTTTAAGGTTGTGGTCCCTCTGGCCCTTAATAAGGGTCAAAGGGCCACCAAAGCTACAATTTATAATCCTCACTAGTCAAGGAGTATGTACACCAAGTTTCAGCATTCTAGGCCTTATGTTTCTGGAGAAGAATATGAAAATAGGTTTTTAGGGCGTGGCCCCTGTGGCCCTTATTAGGGGCCACAGGGCCAACAAAGCTACACTTTTTAATCCTTACTAGTCAAGGAGTCTGTACACCAAGTTTCAGCATTCTAGGCGTTATGCTTTTGGAGAAGAAGATGCATAAAGGTTTTTAGGGCGTGGCCCCTGTGGCCCTTATTAGGGGTCACAGGGCCACCAACGCTACAATTTATAATCCCCACTAGTCAAGGAGTCTGTACACAAAGTTTCAGCTTTCTAGGCCTTGTGGTTCTGGAGAAGAAGATGAAAATAGGTCTTTATGGCGTGGCCCCTGTGGCCCTTATTAGGGGTTACAGGGCCAACAAAGCTACAATTTTTAGTCCCCACTAGTAAAGGAGTCTGTACACCAAGTTTAATCTTTCTAGGCCTTATCCTTTTGTAGAAGAAGATGAAAATAGGTTTTTAGGGCGTTGCCCCTGTGGCCCTTATTAGGGGTCACAGGGCCACCAAAGCTACAATTTATAATCCCCACTAGTCAAGGAGTATGTACACCAAGTTTCAGCTTTCTAGGCCTAATGGTTCTGGAGAAGAAGATGAAAATAGGTTTTTAGGGCATGGCCCCTGTGGCCCTTATTAGGGGTCACAGGGCCACCAAAGCTACAATTTATAATCCTCACTAGCCAAGGAGTCTGTACACAAAGTTTCAGCTTTCTAGGCCTTATGGTTCTGGAGAAAAAGTCGAAATTCCACAAAGTTTACGGAAGGACGGGCCAGATGAGCTAAAAAATCAGTGACAATTTTAACAAATAATTTTTAAGATCATCATTTAACAAACTTTTAATGACGGTTATATCTTTATTGATTTTAAAAACTACATTGTAGTTTTAATTCTGTATGTGAATATGCTCTCATTTTAGAATAAAATATGATATTAGAATCTTTGTTAGTTGTCTTTGAGTATGACTGCACACCCGAACCTCTATAGAAAGGCCACCTCTATATAAAGGCCACTTTTGGTCGGTCCATTGGGTGGCCTTTATAGACAAGTTCGACCGTATACAGTTTTAAAGATGAGTCATTGTGTAAGTCATCTTTCAAATGAAAACACAAAACTAAATTCATTAATAAATTTTAGCATTAAAAGAGTACATCTAAGGATAATGGTTGACCTTTGTTTAAAATTTGAGGTAGTTTAAAATCATCAATATTCTATGAGATTTGCTGAGGAGACTAGAAAATTTGTGTCCATGGGATACAGATCCCCCCGCTAATAAAAAAGCCCTCACTGTTTTCAACCATAGAATTTAAAACAAAATAAGAGAGTGCACATCTTTAGCTTCATTTAAGTTCAAACATCCATTAAAATGTAGAAAATTAAAAACACCCAAAACAAAATATGAGATGCACACCTTTAGGATACCTATAAAGCATGTTTGAAAGATCAGCACAGTTCTTCCAGTTTTTTTAAGGAGAAGTGGATAAACAACATCCCCTATAATACCAATATGAGCTTTCACTTGCCCCAAAATTCACTTAAGTTCAACATGTCAGACATTTGAAAAAAAATAATTGAAAATTGAAAAACAAAATATGAGATGCACACCCTTAGGATGCCTATAAGCCATGTGTGCAATTTAAATTAAATCCATTAAACGGGTTTTGAGGAGAAGTGGATAAACAACACCCCCTATCAGACTACTATGAGCTTTCACTTGCTCCAATATTCACTTATGTTCAACATGTCAGAAATTTGAAAAAAATTCAAAAATTGAAGACAAAATATGAGATGCACACCCTTAAAGAGACACAGAGTATGTTGATAGGATCACATATGCGAAATTTTGAAATCGATGTTATTACATCGGGAACCACTAACTGTTCCTGAAAATAACAAGTTTAAGGTCAACCAGTACATTAGAGCGAAAATACGGCCATTCAAAGTCGGGATATTGATCGAAAACCGGACACTGTGGCTCGAATGGCGCGCGCTAATTCACCAAACGTAATTTTGAAATCTTTTCATAAGCTGACAGGAAGATATCTTCGATTTGATAGTGTTTATTAGGTATTGTAACTAATAGGTAGATTAATTGGATGCATAATTTCGAATATTAAACGTATTTGAGATGTTTTCTTGATTTTTCCATAAAATCAAGCATTTTAGAGATATTATGCATAAATGGATATACTTGCAAGTCCAGTGATGAGATATGAACTTCAATCAGCATATTAGATATTTTGTAGCTATTAAAACCAAATAAAATTTTAAGAAAGATACTCTTCGTCACTTTAAGATGCCTAAAAGCCATGTGTGCGATTTCAATTAAATCTGTTGAATGGTTTTTGAGGAGAAGTGGATTACCAATACCCTGTATAGACTATAGAGTGGTTACGAATATACGTACGGACAACCGAGGGTAATCCAATATGCCCCGGCCATTTATAGCGAGGGCATAAAAATCCTTTTTGTTAAGTCACTTTGTAAGTTTCCCATGGAAACCACAGAAATGAAAATTTACATGTTTTACCCTCATAAGAAATCAAGGGATCATTATTGACATGTCTGGAAAGTTTGGTTGAGCGGAGATGAATACTTTATGAGATATGTTCCGGACAATGTATTTCCTCATAGAATACATTTTTTGACCATGTTTCCATGGAAACCACAAAAAAACCAAAATCATATGTTTGTCTAATCATCAAATGAAACATCTGAAGTTCATTGTTGATAAGTGTATGAAGTGTGTTCAATTTAACATGTACAGTTTAGGAGATATGCTCTAGATAAAAGCCTTTGTCACCGTTTTAGTCATGTTTCAATGGATACCGCAAAAAAAACAACAACCAACAAATCATTTGTTATTCATACCCTCAAAAAGGCACATCTAGGGTGGTCATGGTTGATAAGTGTATGAAGTTTGGTGAAGCTAGCATAGTTTGGGTGATATGCTCCGGACAAACTTTTGTGACGGACAGACGGACGGACAGAATGAATGCTATATACCCCCGCTTACATTGTAAGGCGGGGGTATAATAATTTGTTGGGCTATGTTTTTATGAAAGTTTAGGTAGAAATTGTCTATACATTACTGGATATTTTCAGAAATATGTTTTGATGCGTATTTAACACTGTTTATACCAATATAACAATATCATACCAGCTTATAAATATCATAGGTGAGATGATTTGGAGTTTAGTCTGCTTTCAAGAGTATAAGAGTATTCTGGTGGTACAGCGCTTAAATTCAGTGTAGCATTGCACCCAAACCTTACTTATTGTAGAACAGTTCTCTACTGCAGACAAAGTTGCTGAGCCTCTGGCAGGATTTGAACCCCAGACCTCTTGATCCAAAGCCAAACCCACCAACCACAGCACTTATAATCCGGGATGTCCCTGCCATTACCAAAACTATCTGTCATTTAACTTACCAAGAAGTGTTACCTTGATTTTGAGAGTTGTAATTGGGTATATAGTAGAGCATCATGCTGTCACAAGTTTCTGCTCACATCCTTCAGATGTTGTTGTTGTTTTGAGATGCCCTTTTCTCTAGCTTGACAACATGCCTCTAATGCTGAAAATTATCTATTTATACAAATTTATTTAAGGATTGAAAACAAGTTTAAAAAGAAGATGTAATGCATTCTTCATAAGAATGACAGATTGCTATCTCCATTAACTAATTAAATCTATGGGAATGCAATGATCATATAATCGAGACAATATATTATTTAATTAGGCCTTTATGTGACATTCTTAAACACATGCAAGTTAGTGACAACAATTTTAGATATTTTCGGCATCTTACATGTCAGATACTCTGAAGGAAACTTCCAATTGGATGCTCCATGGTGATGACCCGAGGTCACTTTGACCAAACTATTTTCGTCATTCATGAAACTCCATTCTTAACATTCACAAGCTGAAAGTAACCTAACGTTACGCTGAAAATAATCATGTCTTGTTCATAAGTCAGCCGGTTCAAGTGTCGACAGAAATGTTATGCATACTTTTACGGATTAATTAGCTGATTTATTTGGATTTGCGAATCATTCAGTCTCCTCCTACCAAAATCAAGCAGATATGAGGTCACTACAATGTACAGAGAATCAAAAGTAACAGCAATATTAAATTCTGAAGAATCGGCATGGTCCCAGCAATAGATTTACACAGGAACGTCGTGTCAGGCAGCTGTCACTATTTTTGTGTGCAGTGCATTCTCTGTACTTCCCTATCATTGAACCGCCAAAGTTACCTTTTGTGGTCCTAAAGCTGAGATTTGCTCCACGCCTTAGCTACACTTACAGCAGTACTCTACTGACTCTCACGTTTGAGTGCTATCAAAATTGACATATTCTTTGTTTCTCATCTTATAACAAATTTGAGAAAATAGAGCCATTGGCTCTGTAGCTCATCAGGCTTCATCATCAATTATGCTGTAGAGTGTGGCCAATGTGATTCCCCCTTTGTAGAGGCCGTAGGGCCACCAATCATAAGATTAAGTATATGGGCGACAAGTTTCAGTTTTCTAGGCCTTATACTTCAGGAGAAGAAGATGAAAATAGGTTTTTAGGGTGTGGCCCCTATGGCCCTATTAGGGGTCACAGGGCCACCAAAGCTACAATTTAAAATCCTCACTAGCCAAGGAGTCTGTACACAAAGTTTCAGCTTTCTAGGCCTTGTGGTTCTGGAGAAGAAGATGAAAATAGGTCTTTATGGCGTGGCCCCTGTGGCCCTTATTAGGGGTTACAGGGCCAACAAAGCTACAATTTTTAGTCCCCACTAGTAAAGGAGTCTGTACACCAAGTTTAATCTTTCTAGGCCTTATCCTTTTGTAGAAGAAGATGAAAATAGGTTTTTAGGGCGTTGCCCCTGTGGCCCTTATTAGGGGTCACAGGGCCACCAAAGCTACAATTTATAATCCCCACTAGTCAAGGAGTATGTACACCAAGTTTCAGCTTTCTAGGCCTAATGGTTCTGGAGAAGAAGATGAAAATAGGTTTTTAGGGCATGGCCCCTGTGGCCCTTATTAGGGGTCACAGGGCCACCAAAGCTACAATTTATAATCCTCACTAGCCAAGGAGTCTGTACACAAAGTTTCAGCTTTCTAGGCCTTATGGTTCTGGAGAAAAAGTCGAAATTCCACAAAGTTTACGGAAGGACGGGCCAGATGAGCTAAAAAATCAGTGACAATTTTAACAAATAATTTTTAAGATCATCATTTAACAAACTTTTAATGACGGTTATATCTTTATTGATTTTAAAAACTACATTGTAGTTTTAATTCTGTATGTGAATATGCTCTCATTTTAGAATAAAATATGATATTAGAATCTTTGTTAGTTGTCTTTGAGTATGACTGCACACCCGAACCTCTATAGAAAGGCCACCTCTATATAAAGGCCACTTTTGGTCGGTCCATTGGGTGGCCTTTATAGACAAGTTCGACCGTATACAGTTTTAAAGATGAGTCATTGTGTAAGTCATCTTTCAAATGAAAACACAAAACTAAATTCATTAATAAATTTTAGCATTAAAAGAGTACATCTAAGGATAATGGTTGACCTTTGTTTAAAATTTGAGGTAGTTTAAAATCATCAATATTCTATGAGATTTGCTGAGGAGACTAGAAAATTTGTGTCCATGGGATACAGATCCCCCCGCTAATAAAAAAGCCCTCACTGTTTTCAACCATAGAATTTAAAAACAAAATAAGAGAGTGCACATCTTTAGCTTCATTTAAGTTCAAACATCCATTAAAATGTAGAAAATTAAAAACACCCAAAACAAAATATGAGATGCACACCTTTAGGATACCTATAAAGCATGTTTGAAAGATCAGCACAGTTCTTCCAGTTTTTTTAAGGAGAAGTGGATAAACAACATCCCCTATAATACCAATATGAGCTTTCACTTGCCCCAAAATTCACTTAAGTTCAACATGTCAGACATTTGAAAAAAAATAATTGAAAATTGAAAAACAAAATATGAGATGCACACCCTTAGGATGCCTATAAGCCATGTGTGCAATTTAAATTAAATCCATTAAACGGGTTTTGAGGAGAAGTGGATAAACAACACCCCCTATCAGACTACTATGAGCTTTCACTTGCTCCAATATTCACTTATGTTCAACATGTCAGAAATTTGAAAAAAATTCAAAAATTGAAGACAAAATATGAGATGCACACCCTTAAAGAGACACAGAGTATGTTGATAGGATCACATATGCGAAATTTTGAAATCGATGTTATTACATCGGGAACCACTAACTGTTCCTGAAAATAACAAGTTTAAGGTCAACCAGTACATTAGAGCGAAAATACGGCCATTCAAAGTCGGGATATTGATCGAAAACCGGACACTGTGGCTCGAATGGCGCGCGCTAATTCACCAAACGTAATTTTGAAACCTTTTCATAAGCTGACAGGAAGATATCTTCGATTTGATAGTGTTTATTAGGTATTGTAACTAATAGGTAGATTAATTGGATGCATAATTTCGAATATTAAACGTATTTGAGATGTTTTCTTGATTTTTCCATAAAATCAAGCATTTTAGAGATATTATGCATAACTGGATATACTTGCAAGTCCAGTGATGAGATATGAACTTCAATCAGCATATTAGATATTTTGTAGCTATTAAAACCAAATAAAATTTTAAGAAAGATACTCTTCGTCACTTTAAGATGCCTAAAAGCCATGTGTGCGATTTCAATTAAATCTGTTGAATGGTTTTTGAGGAGAAGTGGATTACCAATACCCTGTATAGACTATAGAGTGGTTACGAATATACGTACGGACAACCGAGGGTAATCCAATATGCCCCGGCCATTTATAGCGAGGGCATAAAAATCCTTTTTGTTAAGTCACTTTGTAAGTTTCCCATGGAAACCACAGAAATGAAAATTTACATGTTTTACCCTCATAAGAAATCAAGGGATCATTATTGACATGTCTGGAAAGTTTGGTTGAGCGGAGATGAATACTTTATGAGATATGTTCCGGACAATGTATTTCCTCATAGAATACATTTTTTGACCATGTTTCCATGGAAACCACAAAAAAACCAAAATCATATGTTTGTCTAATCATCAAATGAAACATCTGAAGTTCATTGTTGATAAGTGTATGAAGTGTGTTCAATTTAACATGTACAGTTTAGGAGATATGCTCTAGATAAAAGCCTTTGTCACCGTTTTAGTCATGTTTCAATGGATACCGCAAAAAAAACAACAACCAACAAATCATTTGTTATTCATACCCTCAAAAAGGCACATCTAGGGTGGTCATGGTTGATAAGTGTATGAAGTTTGGTGAAGCTAGCATAGTTTGGGTGATATGCTCCGGACAAACTTTTGTGACGGACAGACGGACGGACAGAATGAATGCTATATACCCCCGCTTACATTGTAAGGCGGGGGTATAATAATTTGTTGGGCTATGTTTTTATGAAAGTTTAGGTAGAAATTGTCTATACATTACTGGATATTTTCAGAAATATGTTTTGATGCGTATTTAACACTGTTTATACCAATATAACAATATCATACCAGCTTATAAATATCATAGGTGAGATGATTTGGAGTTTAGTCTGCTTTCAAGAGTATAAGAGTATTCTGGTGGTACAGCGCTTAAATTCAGTGTAGCATTGCACCCAAACCTTACTTATTGTAGAACAGTTCTCTACTGCAGACAAAGTTGCTGAGCCTCTGGCAGGATTTGAACCCCAGACCTCTTGATCCAAAGCCAAACCCACCAACCACAGCACTTATAATCCGGGATGTCCCTGCCATTACCAAAACTATCTGTCATTTAACTTACCAAGAAGTGTTACCTTGATTTTGAGAGTTGTAATTGGGTATATAGTAGAGCATCATGCTGTCACAAGTTTCTGCTCACATCCTTCAGATGTTGTTGTTGTTTTGAGATGCCCTTTTCTCTAGCTTGACAACATGCCTCTAATGCTGAAAATTATCTATTTATACAAATTTATTTAAGGATTGAAAACAAGTTTAAAAAGAAGATGTAATGCATTCTTCATAAGAATGACAGATTGCTATCTCCATTAACTAATTAAATCTATGGGAATGCAATGATCATATAATCGAGACAATATATTATTTAATTAGGCCTTTATGTGACATTCTTAAACACATGCAAGTTAGTGACAACAATTTTAGATATTTTCGGCATCTTACATGTCAGATACTCTGAAGGAAACTTCCAATTGGATGCTCCATGGTGATGACCCGAGGTCACTTTGACCAAACTATTTTCGTCATTCATGAAACTCCATTCTTAACATTCACAAGCTGAAAGTAACCTAACGTTACGCTGAAAATAATCATGTCTTGTTCATAAGTCAGCCGGTTCAAGTGTCGACAGAAATGTTATGCATACTTTTACGGATTAATTAGCTGATTTATTTGGATTTGCGAATCATTCAGTCTCCTCCTACCAAAATCAAGCAGATATGAGGTCACTACAATGTACAGAGAATCAAAAGTAACAGCAATATTAAATTCTGAAGAATCGGCATGGTCCCAGCAATAGATTTACACAGGAACGTCGTGTCAGGCAGCTGTCACTATTTTTGTGTGCAGTGCATTCTCTGTACTTCCCTATCATTGAACCGCCAAAGTTACCTTTTGTGGTCCTAAAGCTGAGATTTGCTCCACGCCTTAGCTACACTTACAGCAGTACTCTACTGACTCTCACGTTTGAGTGCTATCAAAATTGACATATTCTTTGTTTCTCATCTTATAACAAATTTGAGAAAATAGAGCCATTGGCTCTGTAGCTCATCAGGCTTCATCATCAATTATGCTGTAGAGTGTGGCCAATGTGATTCCCCCTTTGTAGAGGCCGTAGGGCCACCAATCATAAGATTAAGTATATGGGCGACAAGTTTCAGTTTTCTAGGCCTTATACTTCAGGAGAAGAAGATGAAAATAGGTTTTTAGGGCATGGCCCTGTGGCCCTTATTAGGAGTCACAGGGCCACCAAAGCTACAATTTAAAATCCTCACTAGCCAAGGAGTCTGTACACAAAGTTTCAGATTTCTAGGCCTAATGCTTCTGGAGAAGAAGATGAAAATAACTTTTTAGGGCATGGCCCCTGTGGCCCTTATTAGGGGTCACATGGCCACCAAAGCTACAATTTAAAATCCTCACTAGCCAAGGAGTCTGTACACAAAGTTTCAGCTTTCTAGGCCTTATGGTTCTGGAGAAGAAGTCGAAATTCCACAAAGTTTACGGACGGACGGATGGACACCATGCCATGCCATAAGCCTTACAGGCCAGATGAGCTAAAAAAGCTTAAACAAAATTAAGATGCAAATTATACACACATTTGTAAAAGGAATGCAAGGAGTAAAAGGGTCAACTCCATCTTTGAGTCTAGCCACATTTCATGGCTAATTATACTAAAAGATTTTGAGATGGAAGCCAGAAAATGACACCCAGGGACAACCACCCTAATGCTATACCAAACTTTTTCAGCATTCTTTGCTTAGTGCTTGTGGGTAAGGCAATGAAAAAGAGGCAGAAGGTTTTAATTAGCAGCAACAGTGTCACCAATTCTAAAACAAAGTATGTAGCTCGTCAGGCTTCATATCAATTTTGCATATATTAAATTGTTATTAGAATCCAAATTACCTAAAGATTATGTACATACAAGGTTTCAGCTTTCTGGACCTTATGAAGATGAAAATAAGTTTAAGGACATGGCCTGTGGCCCTTATTTGGGGTCACAGGGTCAAAATAGCAATGAATCATAATTCTTACTAGTAAAGGAGTATGTACACAAGTTTCCAGCTTTCTGGACTCTATGCTTCTGAAGAAGAAAATGAAAATAGTTTTCAAGGGTGTAGCCCCTGTTCATCGGCCTGTTGTCCTTTAACAGAGGCCACAGGGTCACTAATTGACCCCTCCGTATACAATACTTTATTCTCTCAGTCAAACATCCGACTCACACAGTACACATTCGCCTCTCTCCCACAGACACACCCTTTTAGTCAAACATAAACACAGACAGTACCCACACGAATGATGACTCCCGACCCCCGCACATGCGCACACAAACTCGCCCCTGACTTACTCTTTCGCTCTAGTTACGGCCCAAAACTATTCGTCGAATTTCTAGTTTGAGGATAGAAAAATCCATTCGACGGATCGGTACCGTGATTTTAGTTGTTAATTTGCTTACATAACGTTGGAACGTTCCAAAATATGACGAAAGGGGTGTTTTGATCCCTTAAGTAAGGATGATGCGAACATGTATTCTTCATTTCGATGTTGTATTTAATGAGTAAATATTTTAAAATATATTTGATATTCCTTCACTTTTGCATTTGAGAACAACAGCAAAATTTAAGCAATATTAATGTTGTATATTATTGTCAGAATTTGTGTTTAGACTTAAGGTAAATTATGAACAAGAATGGCATAATTGTAAATAGTTAAAAATTATTTGTTTTAATTGTTCTTGTTTTAAAAGTAAATTTGGTGTTGAATATTAAATATAAATAAAAGTATTTGTCACAAAGGTGACAAGATCCCCCGCCGCAAATTGATGTTAACAACAAGAAGCGGGACGGACGGACGTACGGAGCGGAATACTATGTCCCCCGTGAAGACTCAAGGTTAATGTGTTCATGAGATATGGCGCTAACAACATTTTCAAAACTGGTCAAAGTCTCGCCGTGACCTTGAAAATGAGGTCAAGGTCACCGAAAACTTTTCAGGTCTGCATATTCCCCAGATGAAGACTGGTACCAAGTTTGAAGATTCTAGGTTGAGCGGTTCATTAGATATCCCGCTAACAACATTTTCAAAACTGGTCAAAGTCTCGCCGTGACCTTGAAAATGAGGTCAAGATCACCGAAAACTTTTCAGGTCTGCATATTCCCCAGATGAAGACTGGTACCAAGTTTGAAGATTCTAGGTTGAGCGGTTCATTAGATATCCCGCTAACAACATTTTCAAAACTGGTCAAAGTCTCGCCGTGACCTTGAAAATGAGGTCAAGGTCACCGAAAACTTTTCAGGTCTGCATATTCCCCAGATGAAGACTGGTACCAAGTTTGAAGATTCTAGGTTGAGCGGTTCATTAGATATCCCGCTAACAACATTTTCAAAACTGGTCAAAGTCTCGCCGTGACCTTGAAAATGAGGTCAAGGTCACCGAAAACTTTTCAGGTCTGCATATTCCCCAGATGAAGACTGGTACCAAGTTTGAAGATTCTAGGTTGAGCGGTTCATTAGATATCCCGCTAACAACATTTTCAAAACTGGTCAAAGTCTCGCCGTGACCTTGAAAATGAGGTCAAGGTCACCGAAAACTTTTCAGGTCTGCGTATTCCCCAGATGAAGACTGGTACCAAGTTTGAAGATTCTAGGTTGAGCGGTTCATTAGATATCCCGCTAACAACATTTTCAGAACTGGTCAAAGTCTCGCCGTGACCTTGAAAATGAAGTCAAGGTCACCGAAAACTTTTCAGGTCTGCGTATTCCCCAGATGAAGACTGGTACCAAGTTTGAAGATTCTAGATTGAGCGGTTCATTAGATATCCCGCTAACAACATTTTCAAAACTGGTCAAAGTCTCGCTGTGACCTTGAAAATGAAGTAAAGGTCACCGAAAACTTTTCAGGTCTGCGTATTCCCTAGAGAAAGACTGGTACCAAGTTTGAAGATTCTAGGTTGAGCGGTTCATTAGATATCCCGCTAACAACATTTTCAAAACTGGTCAAAGTCTCGCTGTGACCTTGAAAATGAAGTCAAGGTCACCGAAAACTTTTCAGGTCTGCGTATTCCCCAGATGAAGACTGGTACCAAGTTTGAAGATTCTAGGTTGAGCGGTTCATTAGATATCGCGCTAACAAGAAGCGGGACGTACGGAGCTGAATACTATATCCCCCGCTTCGCGCTAAACGCGCGGCGGGGGATAAAAATATCAGCATATTTTAAATAATTTTGTAGTATTGGTGCATATGCCATACATGTATTTAGATATAAGGGATACAAAGAATCAATTAAACATTAAAATGATACGTTTCCCAAAGTATAAATTTAAACAAAAACAGAAAAGAGTTTTACAGCATAAACCCTTTATTCACAATATGTCCCTTTCCCATCCAAGAAAATGAGACATGTAAGCATAAGACGCATAAGCAGCTCACTAAATAACGGTGCGTTTTATTATTTGAATGATAATGAAAAGTTTGTATTTCTCATGAATGAAACATATTAAAAACCATATATTTATGAATAGTAAAACGTGTTATTTTAGTGTTTCATAAGCCAGTTGTGGCACGACGCATTGTTTAATATTGTGTACCATATCTTGTTTATAAAATGTTATGATGCGTGTGAGACAAATACTATTACTACTGATACTACTACAACTTCATTTCAAGCTATCAATCGTAATGTTTGTAACAACCCGTACACCCCTTCATTAATCAACTTCGATTCTCCCAGTGTCTCTTGTTCGCAAAAATTCGACCGATCGGTACAAAATCACTCAGGCGTTATTCGACGGATAGGTACAGACAGACAGATTGTTTTATTTTTGTCTCACTTGTGTATATACAACGAATCGCTCAGCGATTTATGAGAGACACTGTGTCAATTTATAAAGCATAAAATATATTGGATATAGAGTAAAAGCATGTACATCAATAAAACAGTTCAGTCTTGAAATTCGGCAGATTAGGCCGTAATCATTCATACCAAACTTAAACCCAAAAAACAACACACCCACTCTCAGTCTCACAGACACTAACATATAATACAATACATGCTAATAAAATTTCAGACATATATATCCCTTAGCACCTTAAATTAAGATTTCATGAATAAACACACCAGGTCTTCTTATCAACAATCGTGTTATGTAATGAATCAACAATCCATCGCAATAAAGCACAGCTGTCATCAGAACAGGAAATGATTATACAGATCTTACATAATCACATACACATTAAAGGATGTTACACACAACTTGTTCAGTCTGTTATGAAGAAGCAATGTTATCTTCAATCTACTTCAGTGATGACAGATTACCCAAAAAGATTTTAGAATACACCAAAAGAAGAAAAAAATCGTTTTACAATTCAGTTGTCAAGGTATGCAGAAGTCTTAACATTGAACATTTACTGTTTTTTAAACGGATCAACACACGTTGTAATGTCTCGTATTAAAGCCGAACTAAAGAAAATTGACGAGTTCTCATGGTTCAAGGATCTATGGAACGACGAAAACAACCCAAATGGAAATAAGCTACGGACATCAGGCTATGCAAGAAAGATCTGGTACCAGAGATATATGTCCAGAAGATCATGTCGAGGAATCAGCGTAAATATCTCACCAGACTACGTTGTGGATCACTGAGACTACACATAGAGACCGGCAGACACAGTAGACCCCCCACCCCTCTACACCTTAGAGTGTGTCCCTTCTGTGATAATGTAGAGTCTGAAATACATTTCCTGTTTGAATGTGACTTTTATTCAGATCTTCGTTTTAATGCAATTTAAAATACAGCAGTGACGTCACTCCATTGTGCCAATCGTACATTATCCTTCAGGAATCTACTGTAGCTAAATTGGAAGTAAAGATTTTTTAGACGGTCCCCTCGACGTTCTCATTATTAGTTGGCATAATCTGATTACGTAACATTTCATTTCATTTCATTTTCATTGAAAAACAAAAACAAAAACACGTCGAGATAAAGCAATTTTATTGAACTCATGTTTGACACAACGTGGACAATTTCCATTGAAAATGTAACCTTGTCAGGCGTTGTTCTCTAAATACATCTTATGTAAATCGCAGTGCCTCTGGTATCCGTCGTCAGCCTGAATCGTGGTTGTTGGGCGAAATTTATTCCAAGAAGATTCAGCAGTGTTTTCAGTATCTTTTGATGATTCTCACTCACAAGTAAATTCCTGGTCCAAAAAATAGTTTCCTTCTCTATATAGAATATATTGAGATATCCAATCCAACAACATTTCACACAGTTGTCGATGTCAAAATTCCGGTAAAACTATCATTCACTTTTCGGATGAATCCCCTGGGAATGACGTTCTTATCCTCTGCAGTTATTTCTTTTAATGTTTTCTTGATAGAACGTCTATTTTCATGGCATTGGTAGGTTTTCCTACTTCTTCCCAGTTTTGCATGTTTATACAGTCCATCGTTCGCATCTTATTTCTCTTGGAAAATCTGAAAAACAAACAAAATTATTATCAACTCTTATAATAATAATAATAATCATAAGTTTTACGTCTCTTACGAGTTGCTCACCGATGATTCACAAATGTGCATTATTACCCTGACGGATTGTACTTTTTCAAAGCTGCTTGCCTGCGTTGAGAGTCCATTTCGGACAGTACAACCGTATAACCAGGTACCCATTGTACAGCTGGGTGGACTGAGTGCATTGTGGATGAAGTGCCTTGCCCAAGGACACTACACCGCTTTAGACCCAAGTCACAAATCTTTTGTGTCTCCACTGGGATTCGAACCCGGGTCGTTGGCGTGAGAGGCAGACACGCTCACCACTACACCACCTCGCTCCACAGAAAATGTTTGAACTGTGCACTAACCTTGTGTCGTTTGGTTGAAAATTTGACAAAGGTAGAGTGACAGCATTCCTGTAGTTCAGTCCCTTTAAAATATCCTAAATAAATGTTAAGAAAACTTAGAATTGAATAACATGGAACATGAAAATAAAAAAATCATCTAGAATCACTTTCTTGTAAAAAGACTTATGCACGTTTATCAAATAAAACCTAACGCTAACGTTTATAGTGGATAGAAACAAAACTTACAGTTTTCAACAGGTCATTTTGGTTTCACTCTTTGGCACAGCAAACCGCCCGTTGCTTCCTTCGAATTCATGTGGACCCTGAGATGATATTCGGTCGACATTCGATGAAATAATTTAGTCCTCGCCGTACATACATGTGCATGAAAACGATGTGTCCCTTTCTGTGCGGCTTGTGTTGTAACATCATCGTCTAATGAAATTGAAGATACTCGGACGTTTTGTCCCTCCATAAACACCAAATTGCCGCACATAATGTCAAGGTATAAGAATTGCAACGTCCCTTTTATACCAAACCCAAACGATTACTCTCGTCTAGAACCATTTGCACCTGCATTAAGAATGTACTGGTTATATAGTTGGGTCGCACGTGCATTAAGAATGTTCTGGCACGGTGGTTATGACGAGTACGTTTTGAACAGTTTACACGTGCATTAAGAATGTTCTGGTTTGTCAGATTTGGGCATCTCAAAGGATTTTAAGGAAAGAAATTATTGAACCATGATTCTTGTTTGATTGAAGTTCTGTTGAATTTGAGTATTTATCACATAAAGTCAATGTTGAATGTTATAAAGAGCTAGGCTGTATTTTAAGTCAGATAACATACGCGTAACCGTCCAATCGAGAAAAACAATGAACTTGCCGCTTCGCGGCTCGTCCATTCTTTTTCACGAATGAACGGTTACTTGTATGTTATCCTCAACAGAATCCCACCCCAACAATTTTATTAGTGCTCTAAATAATATGTTTACCGCTGTTGATGTTGCGAAATTAAAGCAGCTAGTTATAACTGTAAAATGTATGTTTTTAAGACGTCAGTCTTTTACTTAAAAGTATTTTTATTTTTCATTTTACAATATTCTTTTTATCTAACAAAGTATTTAACATCATTGCTATTATTATCATAACTGCTTTTAACAATATAATTTTTATTATGATGTATTATACGTTTTACTGTTTTTAACAGTGTCTCATAAGCCAAACTTTGGCTGGTTGTTAAACATACTTTTGTACTTTTATATCATGCTTGTATTTATGTATATGTTTAATTTGTGACACTTAAATAAACTATTTCTGTCTGTCTGTCTGTCTAAACGAGCTTGAATAAACAAAGTATACAAATTGGTCTTACCGATCATCAAAAGTTAATCCACTCATCAAATACTAGACCGTTAGAGATTTTAGAAGATCTATGTTTTTATTCTCTAACTGTGCCATAGTTTATTAATAATTTTGAGTTTTTACCATTTAAACATGTTTAAAGCCCAGGGCAGCGTCTGTACAGTTAAAGTAATTGATCCAACTTTCAAAATAGTAAAGTCAGAATATCCTCGTATTCATATTCTAATTTACCAAATGAACAATTACAACTTTAATATACAGTTAACTTTCCCTTTCAACTTAAACGCTAGATTCACTGTTCCTGTTGAACATCAAGTTCAATCCTTTTTCCAGCATATTTTTTTGTGTCACAATCGTAGATGTCTGACCAGGAAACTAAAATATAATGATATAACTTTTATATCATATTAATTAAAATAATATATTTGTTTTGTACTTACAACATCTATTATATAAAGTAGAAGAAAAATTGATAGAAAAGAAGAATATAGATTTAATATGTTTCTAAATATTAATCCATACTATATTGAAATATTCAATTTTCAAAGAAATAAGAAACAAGTACATCCAAACTACCGGTATCTGAGAATAACAACATGTTACTTGCAGAATGGCTTGCTGTTCAGATATATAAACTTGAACCCGTCACAAAACACTGAAAAACTCTGTCCAGAAAACGTTTCATAAAGGCCTTTATCTTTCAGAGATACTTTATGTAGGTAACCGATTGTGTATAAAATTTCTTAAATGATGATTGCAACGGATTTACTTAAATAATTGAGTATTATTATTTTGAGTAAGCAATTGGTAATAGGGTACCAAAGCGGTATAAAGTGTAGTTCAATGAAGCGTAAAAGATGTACACTGAATTCCAAAAGAAACTTTGCAATTTTTAAACTGAAATTTCGATAACGATCTCATATTTACATTTTCATTTCAGCTGGCAATGACATAGTTGAAACCCACACTTTCAAGTTTTAAACTTTTAATTGAGCAATATTCATGCATTTTTGCAGAAATGGCAAAAATGTCATAATCACGTGACGTTTCCGCTGGAACTCAGTCACGTGACAAAAAGGTTTAATAACGGTCCATAATGAATGTTTGTCACTGAAAAAGCGAAAAAAACACCTTAAAACCATTAAACGGTATAGCAAAAATGTCGCGAATCCCCTCTGAAAATTGACAAAATTGTTAAAAAACAGGCCTTTTCACAATAATCGGTAGTATTCATTCATTTCTAATGGTAACATGATCCTGCTATACAGAGAGGTTGTGAGGATTGCTGACAACCCTGAAATACAAAAAAACACTTGTTTTTTCACTGCATGATAGCCGATATCTGTGACGTTAGACGACCGCCAACGTCTTAGTGACGTCAGAGATAGCAAACATCAAAGGTCGGCATGTTGTTATGTTCTCGTGCACTTTATGAACTTGGACAGATCTAATCGGGCTCATCGACTGCTAAGTTGATAGCTATTGGTCACTAAACATCGACCCGTGACAATTTCATTCGAAGTTATAACGTCAGAATTGGCATGCAATAGCAAGATTTAATTGCGATTGTTGAGTTTTTAAACAACAAGAAACCTCATTATTTTTTCCATGTTAATTGCTTTATTTGTAAAACAAATACCGTCATCTTTAAAAAACACCAAAAACCGTTTTCATCGGTCCTCAAATAACAAAGATATCGCCCTTGAAAGTGCGCGAATTTCAGGCTGCTCAATTTGACAGTCGCAAAACGGCTTCAACCTGAATAACGATATTACCTTTACTGCGCATGCCCAGAGTGTTTTATGACTTCATATACAGAACAGAAGTGGGCATATTCAATGTAAATACAACAGACAATGGTGGTAAATAGACAGATTAAACAGGTTTTAGCAGCTCAGCTGTCCAGGTAACGTTATTTTCTAATGTTATTATGATGAAATTTGTAGACATCTTTTTACGTTATTTTGCAACGTTACAAAATCAACTTCCTGGGAACGTTTGTCTTCGACGTTATTTGTAATTTCCTTAGAACGTCATTCAAACGTCGATTTATAACGTTATGAAACCAACATCCAGGTAATGTTATTTTCTGATGTTATTATGACGTTATTTGTAGGTTCGTTATTACGTAATTTTAACGTTGCAATAGTTACGTTGTGGCAACAAATTTCTTAGACGTAATTTGGAGATTTCTTAGTACGTAATTCTAACGTCGTTTTATAACGTTTAAAAACCAACATACTAGTAATGTTATTTTCTAATGTTGTAATGACGTTAATTGTAGATTTATTTTAATGTTAGTTTATAACGTTACAAAACTAATGTTCTGGCAACGTTTTTTTGCAAACGTTAATAATAGATTCCTTTTAACGTCATTTTAACATTATTTTGTAACGTTACAATACTAACATTCAGACAACGTTGTCCTTCTTATGCGATTCAAACGTTACATTTGACGTTGTCTCAACCATTCAGACAACGTTGTCCTTCTTGTCGTCTCAACATTTCAATATAACGTCAATTTAACATTGGAAACAAACCTCCCTTGAACGTTGTAAACCTATATACTTTGAATGTTGTCAACTAACGTCCTTTTAATGTCGTTTACCAACATCGTCTGAATGTTGTTAACAAACATTAGTAAAAAATTGTTAAATAACCTGGATGTCAAACCATTTCCAAAAAAATGTTTCAATCATGTCCACTGCAGGTAATAAATTAATGTTCCTCCAACTTTGTTAACCAGACAATGAACGTTGTAAATCAAAGTCCTTTGAACATAGTAAACCAAAGTCCTTTGAACATAGTAAACCAAAGTCCTCTGAACATAGTAAACCAACATCCTCTGAACATAGTAAACCAACATCCTCTGAATGTTGTAAATCAAAGTCCTTTGAACATAGTAAACCAAAGTCCTTTGAACATAGTAAACCAACATCCTCTGAATGTCGTAAATGTCTAAACCTTCAATTCAACACATGCAAACAAGAAGACAATAAGAATAATTTTCAAAAACAAATCTGAGAATAATGGTTCAAATTGTTTACTTCATCTCCATATATCTACATTCATTCACATTTGAAGGTCAGTCAGTTGACATCTACAGAGGTAGAATACATCTTGATATTCATCGTGTACCTGAAATAAAAAAAATATGTTAGTCATGAGTTCTCATAAGAGATGAATCAAACAATTACTACTTGAACAAAAGTAAACTTTTAGTGATGCAAATTATGCAAGTGTACTTTGAAGCATTTTTAAGGACAGCAGTATTATTATTGCAGACAATATTTACTTAAATATAGGTTAAATGGTAATTGAAAATTAATGTCCATGACTGTTTCATCAACTGCCTTTTAATGCACACTTTTATTGAGCGACATTAGGAAGAACTTAGATCACAATACTCCATCTGCCATTTGACGGTCTTCACAAAACATAATTTATGATGAAAATTCATCTAATCAATGATATCAAAGCAGAGAAATATTTATACAGCATCATCAAAAGCAACTTGTGTCTGCTTAATCACTCAATGTAAGCTGTGACCAAATTTGAAAACTTAAAAATAGAGCCATGGGCTCTGTAGCTCATCAGACTATTAAATGGAAATAGGTTTTTAAGGTTTTGACCCCTGTGACCCCATTAGGGGTCATGGTGTAACCAAATCTACAATTTAGAATCTTCATTGGCCAAAGAGTCTACTCACAACTTTACAGCTCTCTAGCCATTTTGGAACTGGAGGAGAAGATGAAAAAAGGTTTTTAAGGTTTTGACCCCAGTGACACCATTTGGGGTCAAGGGGGTCACCAAACCTAAAATTTAGAATCCTCATTGGCCAAGGAGACTACTCACAACTTTACAGCTCTCTGGACCTTTTTGATCTGGAGGAGAAGAAAAAAAATAGGGTTTTACGGTTTTGACCCCTGTGACCCCATTTGGGGTCATAGGGTCACGCAATTTACAATTTAGAATCCCCATTGGCCAAGGAGTCGGCACAAAACTTTTCATCTCTCAAGACCTTTTGGAACTGGAGAAGAAAATGAAACTAGGTTTTTAAGGTTTTGACCCCTGTGACCCCATCTGGGGTCATGGGGTAACCAAATCTACAATATAGAATCCCCATTGGCCAAGGAGTCTACTCACAACTTTTCAGCTCTCTAGACCTTTTGGAACTTAAGAAGAAGATGAAAATAGGTTTTTAAGGTTTTGACTCGTGTGACCCTATTTGGGGTCATGGAGTCACGAAATCTACAATTTAGAATCCCCATTGGCCAAGGAGTCTACTCACAACTTTTCAGCTCTCTAGACCTTTTGGAACTTGAGATGAAGATGAAAATAGGATTTTAAAGTTTTGACCCCTGTGACCCCATTTGGGGTCATAGGGTCATGCAATTTACAATTTAGAATCCCCATTGGCCAAGGAGTCGGCACATTAAATTTCAGATCTCTAGAGTCATTGGTTCTGGAGAAGAAGTAAAAAATGTGGACGGATGGATGGACGCCATGCCATGCCATAAGCCCATCGGGTCTTTAAGACCTGATGAGCTAAAAATGTCTGCAATCAGGCTTTTAAAGGGTCTTTTAAAATATTCATGAGATACCACATTTATAACAAATTGAAAAGTGGTCATTTGCTGTCTGCCCATCCTGATTATCAAGCCAACATGGCTTTACAATTTACATACAAATCAAAGTCTTGTCGTGACCTTAATAATACGGTCAAGGTCACCCAAAATGACTGGTGTCTGTGTAATCCCAACATAAAGGGTTTGACCAAACTTAAAGACTGTCAGTCTTTTATATTTTGGAAAATTTGATATCTTCACTTTTTCATTGATAAATAAACATATTATATTGATAGTGTCAAAATTCTCATTACACAAAGCAATCATCCATAGTCAGAGAACAAGTTTAATAAAGATTTACATAAAGTTCATTGCCAGACATAGTCATTTTTGTGTGAACACCTTTGATTCATTTTGAGTAAGAACAAGTGTTTGTCACTGAGGTGACATAATCCCCCGCCGCAAATTATCAATCAATTATTGGCTGTGACCTCTTATTTGTTGTCAGAGGGTCATGAAATGTATAAACTGTGACCTTGAAAATAATTTGAAGGTCACCAAAATCGACTGGGCCCGGCGCCTTCCCAATAAGATGCATTGTGTAAGCTATGAAGAGAATCCAGTGAATGGTTCTTGAGATATCCTGCTGACAAGTGTAAAATGTCAAAGTCTCGTAATGACCTTGAAATGAAGGTCAAGGTCTTCCCCAGGGGAAGGTATATGTAAGATATGAAGAGAATCTAGTTGAAAGTTCTTGAAATATCGTGCTAACAAGAGTAAACATGCAAGTTCACATGTCCAAAAATTCAAAGTTCCGCTGTGAAATTGAAAATAATGTCAAGATCACCAAAATCTAAACAGCCCAAGGTCTTCCCCAGGGGAAGGTATATGTAAGATATGAAGAGAATCCAGTTGAAAGTTCTTGAGATATCGTGCTAACAAGGGTAAACATGCAAGTTCACATGTCCAAAAATTCAAAGTTCCGCTGTGACCTTGAGAATACTGTCAAGGTCACCGAAATCTAATCAGCCCAAGGTCTTCCCCAGGGGAAGCTATATGTAAGATATGAAGAGAATCCAGTAAACAGTTCTTGAGATATCGCGCTAACAAGGGTAAAATGGCAAAGTGTCCTTGTGACCTTGAAATGAAGGTCAAGGTCACGAACCCCATTTGGACAATTACTCTCACTGAGGTGAACCTATATGCAAAATATGAGAAGGATGTACAGAATAGTTCTTATGTTATTCCATTTCGTATGTACGGACGGACGTACGCTGCCAAATACTTTATCCCCTGTTCCGTCTAATCGCGCGGCGGGGGATAACAAGCAGACAGTCGTCTATATTCCAGTCATTTGGAATATTTTGAAAAATAAAACATGACTGTGAATTTTAAATATCTCCAGGTTCTGGTGTCATAAATTGTCACAACACTATTTCAAAGAAACTGCAAAAAATAACAAGTTAAGAAGCGAACATAACCTTGCTTCCGATTGTGTTTTAAAATATTCAAATAGTAACATTGATAATAATGGGTAAAGTTGTATGATAGTTAAGTACAGTCGAACTTGTATTAGCGGCCACCTCTATAGAGCGGCCACCTGCTAGTTACGGTCACCCTAAAGTCCCCCCGGGCGATTTTACGTTATATTTTACCTCTTTAGAGCGGCCACTTCTTAGATGCGGCCAGCGGCCACCCTAATTAAGTCCCGAGCGACGGCAAGACTTGTTAGTAACGACCATTTGCAATCACATGACGGTCACGTGATCGGGAAGTACGCTTGATCACTCACAGCAAGTGACCTCTCGGTGTCAATAAGCGAGCATGTGGTCGTAATTAACATGTTGATTAGTTAGGTGTCACCTAACTCGATAACAATAGCGTGAGTACACAAGCTTGTTACTTTGATATTCCCTTTGACAAATCTTTTGTTTTATCTGAGTTTATGAAGCGTGATGGTGTTTCAATAAAGGTCAGTGCAGGTAAGTTTTATTTCAATGTTCAATTATGCCTCCCAAACGAAATTGAATCACAAGATGACCATGAAGACATTGTGACGTTGTCAGATGCAATCAAACATGTGCAGAGTCTAGAACAATTTGGTCTACACCATGCAAACGAAAAGGTTTTAAGACTGGCCATGGAGTTGAAGGACACTATGATTGAGATGACTGTAAAACATACAAAACAATAAAAATAGAGCCAGTGGCTCTGTAGCTCATCAGGCTTCATATCAATTTTGCTTTAGAGTATGGCAAATGTGGTTCCTCCCTTACTTTGGACCACAGGGTCACCACATGTACAATTTGGATTCCTCCTTATCTAACTTAGGAGTTTTCACACAAAGTTTAAACTTTCTAGGCTTGATGCTTCTTGAGAAAAAGATGAAATTAGGTTAGAGTGTGTGGCCCCTGAGGCCCTTAATAGGGGCCACAGGGCCATAAAAGCAATAAATCATAATCCCCACTAGTCAAAGAGTATATTCACAAGGTTTCAGCTTTCTGGGCCTATTGCTTCTGGAGAAGGACGGTTTTAAGGTTGTGGTCCCTCTGGCCCTTAATAAGGGTCAAAGGGCCACCAAAGCTACAATTTATAATCCTCACTAGTCAAGGAGTATGTACACCAAGTTTCAGCATTCTAGGCCTTATGTTTCTGGAGAAGAATATGAAAATAGGTTTTTAGGGCGTGGCCCCTGTGGCCCTTATTAGGGGCCACAGGGCCAACAAAGCTACACTTTTTAATCCTTACTAGTCAAGGAGTCTGTACACCAAGTTTCAGCATTCTAGGCGTTATGCTTTTGGAGAAGAAGATGCATAAAGGTTTTTAGGGCGTGGCCCCTGTGGCCCTTATTAGGGGTCACAGGGCCACCAACGCTACAATTTATAATCCCCACTAGTCAAGGAGTCTGTACACAAAGTTTCAGCTTTCTAGGCCTTGTGGTTCTGGAGAAGAAGATGAAAATAGGTCTTTATGGCGTGGCCCCTGTGGCCCTTATTAGGGGTTACAGGGCCAACAAAGCTACAATTTTTAGTCCCCACTAGTAAAGGAGTCTGTACACCAAGTTTAATCTTTCTAGGCCTTATCCTTTTGTAGAAGAAGATGAAAATAGGTTTTTAGGGCGTTGCCCCTGTGGCCCTTATTAGGGGTCACAGGGCCACCAAAGCTACAATTTATAATCCCCACTAGTCAAGGAGTATGTACACCAAGTTTCAGCTTTCTAGGCCTAATGCTTCTGGAGAAGAAGATGAAAATAGGTTTTTAGGGCATGGCCCCTGTGGCCCTTATTAGGGGTCACAGGGCCACCAAAGCTACAATTTATAATCCTCACTAGCCAAGGAGTCTGTACACAAAGTTTCAGCTTTCTAGGCCTTATGGTTCTGGAGAAAAAGTCGAAATTCCACAAAGTTTACGGAAGGACGGGCCAGATGAGCTAAAAAATCAGTGACAATTTTAACAAATAATTTTTAAGATCATCATTTAACAAACTTTTAATGACGGTTATATCTTTATTGATTTTAAAAACTACATTGTAGTTTTAATTCTGTATGTGAATATGCTCTCATTTTAGAATAAAATATGATATTAGAATCTTTGTTAGTTGTCTTTGAGTATGACTGCACACCCGAACCTCTATAGAAAGGCCACCTCTATATAAAGGCCACTTTTGGTCGGTCCATTGGGTGGCCTTTATAGACAAGTTCGACCGTATACAGTTTTAAAGATGAGTCATTGTGTAAGTCATCTTTCAAATGAAAACACAAAACTAAATTCATTAATAAATTTTAGCATTAAAAGGGTACATCTAAGGATAATGGTTGACCTTTGTTTAAAATTTGAGGTAGTTTAAAATCATCAATATTCTATGAGATTTGCTGAGGAGACTAGAAAATTTGTGTCCATGGGATACAGATCCCCCCGCTAATAAAAAAGCCCTCACTGTTTTCAACCATAGAATTTAAAACAAAATAAGAGAGTGCACATCTTTAGCTTCATTTAAGTTCAAACATCCATTAAAATGTAGAAAATTAAAAACACCCAAAACAAAATATGAGATGCACACCTTTAGGATACCTATAAAGCATGTTTGAAAGATCAGCACAGTTCTTCCAGTTTTTTTAAGGAGAAGTGGATAAACAACATCCCCTATAATACCAATATGAGCTTTCACTTGCCCCAAAATTCACTTAAGTTCAACATGTCAGACATTTGAAAAAAAATAATTGAAAATTGAAAAACAAAATATGAGATGCACACCCTTAGGATGCCTATAAGCCATGTGTGCAATTTAAATTAAATCCATTAAACGGGTTTTGAGGAGAAGTGGATAAACAACACCCCCTATCAGACTACTATGAGCTTTCACTTGCTCCAATATTCACTTATGTTCAACATGTCAGAAATTTGAAAAAAATTCAAAAATTGAAGACAAAATATGAGATGCACACCCTTAAAGAGACACAGAGTATGTTGATAGGATCACATATGCGAAATTTTGAAATCGATGTTATTACATCGGGAACCACTAACTGTTCCTGAAAATAACAAGTTTAAGGTCAACCAGTACATTAGAGCGAAAATACGGCCATTCAAAGTCGGGATATTGATCGAAAACCGGACACTGTGGCTCGAATGGCGCGCGCTAATTCACCAAACGTAATTTTGAAACCTTTTCATAAGCTGACAGGAAGATATCTTCGATTTGATAGTGTTTATTAGGTATTGTAACTAATAGGTAGATTAATAGGATGCATAATTTCGAATATTAAACGTATTTGAGATGTTTTCTTGATTTTTCCATAAAATCAAGCATTTTAGAGATATTATGCATAAATGGATATACTTGCAAGTCCAGTGATGAGATATGAACTTCAATCAGCATATTAGATATTTTGTAGCTATTAAAACCAAATAAAATTTTAAGAAAGATACTCTTCGTCACTTTAAGATGCCTAAAAGCCATGTGTGCGATTTCAATTAAATCTGTTTTTGAGGAGAAGTGGATTACCAATACCCTGTATAGACTATAGAGTGGTTACGAATATACGTACGGACAACCGAGGGTAATCCAATATGCCCCGGCCATTTATAGCGAGGGCATAAAAATCCTTTTTGTTAAGTCACTTTGTAAGTTTCCCATGGAAACCACAGAAATGAAAATTTACATGTTTTACCCTCATAAGAAATCAAGGGATCATTATTGACATGTCTGGAAAGTTTGGTTGAGCGGAGATGAATACTTTATGAGATATGTTCCGGACAATGTATTTCCTCATAGAATACATTTTTTGACCATGTTTCCATGGAAACCACAAAAAAACCAAAATCATATGTTTGTCTAATCATCAAATGAAACATCTGAAGTTCATTGTTGATACGTGTATGAAGTGTGTTCAATTTAACATGTACAGTTTAGGAGATATGCTCTAGATAAAAGCCTTTGTCACCGTTTTAGTCATGTTTCAATGGATACCGCAAAAAAAAAAACAACCAACAAATCATTTGTTATTCATACCCTCAAAAAGGCACATCTAGGGTGGTCATGGTTGATAAGTGTATGAAGTTTGGTGAAGCTAGCATAGTTTGGGTGATATGCTCCGGACAAACTTTTGTGACGGACAGACGGACGGACAGAATGAATGCTATATACCCCCGCTTACATTGTAAGGCGGGGGTATAATAATTTGTTGGGCTATGTTTTTATGAAAGTTTAGGTAGAAATTGTCTATACATTACTGGATATTTTCAGAAATATGTTTTGATGCGTATTTAACACTGTTTATACCAATATAACAATATCATACCAGCTTATAAATATCATAGGTGAGATGATTTGGAGTTTAGTCTGCTTTCAAGAGTATAAGAGTATTCTGGTGGTACAGCGCTTAAATTCAGTGTAGCATTGCACCCAAACCTTACTTATTGTAGAACAGTTCTCTACTGCAGACAAAGTTGCTGAGCCTCTGGCAGGATTTGAACCCCAGACCTCTTGATCCAAAGCCAAACCCACCAACCACAGCACTTATAATCCGGGATGTCCCTGCCATTACCAAAACTATCTGTCATTTAACTTACCAAGAAGTGTTACCTTGATTTTGAGAGTTGTAATTGGGTATATAGTAGAGCATCATGCTGTCACAAGTTTCTGCTCACATCCTTCAGATGTTGTTGTTGTTTTGAGATGCCCTTTTCTCTAGCTTGACAACATGCCTCTAATGCTGAAAATTATCTATTTATACAAATTTATTTAAGGATTGAAAACAAGTTTAAAAAGAAGATGTAATGCATTCTTCATAAGAATGACAGATTGCTATCTCCATTAACTAATTAAATCTATGGGAATGCAATGATCATATAATCGAGACAATATATTATTTAATTAGGCCTTTATGTGACATTCTTAAACACATGCAAGTTAGTGACAACAATTTTAGATATTTTCGGCATCTTACATGTCAGATACTCTGAAGGAAACTTCCAATTGGATGCTCCATGGTGATGACCCGAGGTCACTTTGACCAAACTATTTTCGTCATTCATGAAACTCCATTCTTAACATTCACAAGCTGAAAGTAACCTAACGTTACGCTGAAAATAATCATGTCTTGTTCATAAGTCAGCCGGTTCAAGTGTCGACAGAAATGTTATGCATACTTTTACGGATTAATTAGCTGATTTATTTGGATTTGCGAATCATTCAGTCTCCTCCTACCAAAATCAAGCAGATATGAGGTCACTACAATGTACAGAGAATCAAAAGTAACAGCAATATTAAATTCTGAAGAATCGGCATGGTCCCAGCAATAGATTTACACAGGAACGTCGTGTCAGGCAGCTGTCACTATTTTTGTGTGCAGTGCATTCTCTGTACTTCCCTATCATTGAACCGCCAAAGTTACCTTTTGTGGTCCTAAAGCTGAGATTTGCTCCACGCCTTAGCTACACTTACAGCAGTACTCTACTGACTCTCACGTTTGAGTGCTATCAAAATTGACATATTCTTTGTTTCTCATCTTATAACAAATTTGAGAAAATAGAGCCATTGGCTCTGTAGCTCATCAGGCTTCATCATCAATTATGCTGTAGAGTGTGGCCAATGTGATTCCCCCTTTGTAGAGGCCGTAGGGCCACCAATCATAAGATTAAGTATATGGGCGACAAGTTTCAGTTTTCTAGGCCTTATACTTCAGGAGAAGAAGATGAAAATAGGTTTTTAGGGTGTGGCCCCTATGGCCCTATTAGGGGTCACAGGGCCACCAAAGCTACAATTTATAATCCTCGCTAGTCAAGGAATCTGTACACAAAGTTTCAGCTTTCTAGGCCTAATGCTTCTGGAGAAGAAGATGAAAATAAATTTTTAGGGCATGGCCCCTGTTGCCCTTATTAGGGGTCACATGGCCACCAAAGCTACAATTTAAAATCCTCACTAGCCAAGGAGTCTGTACACAAAGTTTCAGCTTTCTAGGCCTTATGGTTCTGGAGAAGAAGTCGAAATTCCACAAAGTTTACGGACGGACGGATGGACACCATGCCATGCCATAAGCCTTACAGGCCAGATGAGCTAAAAAAGCTTAAACAAAATTAAGATGCAAATTATACACACATTTGTAAAAGGAATGCAAGGAGTAAAAGGGTCAACTCCATCTTTGAGTCTAGCCACATTTCATGGCTAATTATACTAAAAGATTTTGAGATGGAAGCCAGAAAATGACACCCAGGGACAACCACCCTAATGCTATACCAAACTTTTTCAGCATTCTTTGCTTAGTGCTTGTGGGTAAGGCAATGAAAAAGAGGCAGAAGGTTTTAATTAGCAGCAACAGTGTCACCAATTCTAAAACAAAGTATGTAGCTCGTCAGGCTTCATATCAATTTTGCATATATTAAATTGTTATTAGAATCCAAATTACCTAAAGATTATGTACATACAAGGTTTCAGCTTTCTGGACCTTATGAAGATGAAAATAAGTTTAAGGACATGGCCTGTGGCCCTTATTTGGGGTCACAGGGTCAAAATAGCAATGAATCATAATTCTTACTAGTAAAGGAGTATGTACACAAGTTTCCAGCTTTCTGGACTCTATGCTTCTGAAGAAGAAAATGAAAATAGTTTTCAAGGGTGTAGCCCCTGTTCATCGGCCTGTTGTCCTTTAACAGAGGCCACAGGGTCACTAATTGACCCCTCCGCACAGAGCATGTAGCCACGCCCCCTCAGTAGCGGTGACCTAGATACCGCTTCCTTAGACAAACATAAACCAACATGGCGGTTCCTTCAACTAGTAAAGCAGCTAAGCTCTCTGATCTTCCGGCTGATTTCTCTGTCAGTTTTTTAAAGAATGCTGATATTTCTATGAAAAGTAAGCAGAAAGGGTTTAAGTATTTTAGTGAGGGATTTTTTCATTCATTAAGTATGTTTATGAGCCCAGGAACCACGTCTATTTCTGTTAGCGCCAGATGTTACCGAAGTCAGCGAACATCTGAATTACCTCATCTCCTCAACATGGACATAACATCCGATGAGATTTCTTATGCACACTGTTCTTGTCAAGCAGGGTAAGAATTCCTTTGTATTTTTTGTGTTTTAATGTGTTTAGAAACCTCCCAAAATTTTATCTACATTTTTATAGTCATTCATTTAATCATTTTATATTATTTGTCCTAGTGACCCTTATTTATCGTGGTAATCCAAATATCGTGATAAACTGATTTGCGTCTCCAAAATCATGAATATCTTTATTTGCAGAGCACATATATAGATGAATGAACTAAATAGTGATCGAGGCATCTAAATACATGCAGATTAATTTTTCAAATGTTCAGTACTATTTTCTCACATTTTCATTTATTTGAAATATTAATTAGTATCATTTTCATTTATAAAATATTATCTGCATGTGCAATTCATTCATAAACGACCCTGCCTTCACACAAACAGATATATAAGCTTCTATATTTTTTCAAAAACAATATTTTCCATGGATAGAACTTTAATTAACATATTTTAGAAATATATTTGTGCAGATTTATCAAACCAAGAGACATTTCAAACAATAAGACACACGATGAATAGGGACCACCTTCATATATTAGTACAAATGTTAATGTGTGGAATGCCTTTTTCGGATACATATATCAATAAAAATGTAATTCATAAAGATCTTAATGTGACAATATCGTTCTTGAAAAGCTATATATAAAAATTAAAAATATCTCTTTCATAATTATTGCATATATAGAATCTCACCGAAGTGCATTCTGATATCAAATATATTAAAACAAGTTGATAAAGTAACAAATGTCGGAGGCTTGCCAAGAATATTTTACTTTTATCAACAGTGTTGATATATTTGATATCAGAAGACACAAGGGTGAGATTCTATTTATCATCCAAAATAATTTTTCATCACATTTGCATGAAAAGTTTACATCTTTGAACACTTCATAGCTCTAATAAGCCTAAACCAAGTGATGTCATGGCACTGTGTCGTCATGGGTTTATGACGTCATAGCATTGTGATGATGCAAAAAGTTTGTGATGTCATGTCCCTTCTGTAGACAGGGCATTGTTCAAAATCTACTGTCAAAGCGTTATCTCATAGGATAAATAGCTTGATCTTACACAAGCGATGTCTCCCGTGGAACAGTTTTGGATGATAAATCTTTTAGTACCTCAGAAAGATTAACTGGTATGTAATTAATAATCATAATATGATGTATCTGTTTATATTTCAGTGTGGTTGGATCTTGCTCCCACACTGTGGGACTGATCATAGCTCTACAACAGTGGCAACTGATGGGCTTCACAGAGGTGCCATCCCAGCTGTCGTGCACCTCTCTACCTGAGCAGTGGAGCGTGCCTAGAGGTCGGAAGATAGAGCCGGTTGATGTCCCTCATCTCATCTTTGTTAATCCAAAACCCGAACGAAAAAAACGACCAATACAGAATACACTCACAGATTGCAGGTAAAACAGTCATTTATTTATATATTTTAATACAATGTATAAGATCTTGAAAGTGCCACAGAACTATTGGCAGATACACAACATGACCAGGTGAAGAACATTTCAACTAAATGAAAAGCTACTTGTGGTATAAATAGGCATATACAACATGCTCATATAAAATGCTTTCGAATAAAACAATTAAGCAAAACATAAAATTTACAATGAAATCTTATTCAGCATACTGAAAATTTCCTTTAAAAAATTGTGTGAACAGTGAAATATTTAAAGGTTGGTTTTAAACGATGGACATATTTCTTTACAAGGAAAATCAAAGTAGAAAAGGAGGACCTAGACCACCTACATACCCTGAAAGACTGTACCCTCAGTTACCTGGTGTCCAGTCAACAGACAACTATCGACACACATGTTGGACCAGTACCCATAGGCAGTGGGTTATCCTCACATGTAAGTACTTAGTACTAAGACCAACATGGTCTTGCAGGCTTTGAATCAAGTCATTTTTTTTTAATACAAGGTGGCATGAAATTAGTGAGGAATGAACAAACAAACCATATTTGATCAATAGCTGACATTAATGATAGAGGTATACGGCCACTTAGGATCTTAAAGCTTTTGATCCTCCTGATTGACCGCTCCACATGAACTCGATGTTTTGCAATTTTCTGTGTAAAGACAACATCATGTTGATTCATTTGAACTCCAGATTTGGCAAATGGGGGAATATTCAATTTCAAACCTGTTTCTTCAACCTCCTTTACAATGTCAAAACCTTTGTCAGCCATTATGCCATCACCACGTTTCAAATAACCCTTGTTTACAAAATTTCTTAGTGTTGATTGAAATCCAGATTTCTTGAATATTTCCTTATCTGACATTGCCCCAGCAAACAACATAGAGCTAAAGATAACTGAACCCCTGGGGTCTACAGCAACTAAAGCCTTCAGTGTGTTTGATGATTTATAATCACTGTATGTTTGTGACTGTGCTTTTAATGATGATGGCTTCTGGATCTTTATTTCTGTACAGTCAGCAATTACAAAGGTTGTTGGAAATTCAGATTTATAATCTTCAGGCATGTTTTCATACAATACATCTCTATGGGGCCAGATGGAAACTTCTCCAAATCTCAGAAACATGTAATTGATCCAAGAATTAAAAATTACTCCAATGACCTGTTGTGTTAAACCAAACCTAAAGGCCAAATCTTGCAAGTCAAAATTATTTCTCAATCTGCAAAGAGTCATAAATACCTGATTTTTTAAAGACACATTCTTAATTTGTGACAAATTACCCTTTCCAATATATGACAATGGACACTGATCATTACATGGAACCAAAAACTTAAATATGGCTAGAAACATCTCCTTTGGGTATCCTGTATAATAATTAATCAAATTGCCTTCTTCTAGGATGGAATCAACAGTAAAAGAAACAGTTTTCAAATTCTTTAGACGTTCACATTCAAGTTTCTTCTCTTCCAAAAGTCTTGAAGTTTCAACTTCTTCCAGGGTCTTTTTGGCTAGTTCCCTTTTTGTTATCTCATTCTCCACAGCAAGACCCATGAGATCCATTGGTTCCACCCCTGGAATTAATAAATGATAATGAACTGGCTGTATTCATAATCAATATTTCTATATAAACTTACTTAACTATTACAAAATCATTCTTTCAGGCAAAATTCTTTGAACCAGTTGACCAGCAACCAGTAGTTACCCAGTGTGGTAACTTGGTTTTTCCACGCGCTTCAGAACTGACAACTGAGAGTTCACCATATGTCGGACCAGTCACTACCCAGGACCAGTGTGAAGCCATTGAGGAAAACACCAGGGGTCAAGCTCAAAGCCCATTATGGAGTGAAGAAAGAAAGCATCGTCTAACAGCATCTATGTTTGGTACTATCATAAAGCGCAGATCAATAACTGATAAATTTCTAAATTCTTTGACATGTCCAAAATCTTTTACATCTAATTCAACTTCTTATGGCACAAATAATGAGAAAATTGCTATTGAAATGTACATCAAGAAAACAGGTCATCATGTTCACGATTGTGGTTTGATTGTCAATCCAAAGTTTCCATTTTTAGGAGCATCCCCAGATGGCAAAATATGTGATAATAATTGTGTGACAGGGCTTATTGAAATTAAATGCCCCTTTTCAGCACGGGATATGTCCATCAGAGAAGCTTTAATTTTGCCAACTTTGTGTTTAAAGGAAAATGTTGATAAAGAAATATGTCTGAAAACTGATCATCAATATTATTATCAAGTACAGGGTCAACTTTTAACCTCAGGTGCACCATTTTGTGATTTTGTTGTATATACAAGAAAGGATATCTTTATTGAAAGAATACTTCCCAATCATGATTTTATGCAGAAGCTATTAAATGACCTGTGTAAATTCTATTGTGACCATATGCAGCCTTATTTGAATACCAAGCCATAAGCCAATTATGAAACCCAATCTCATTATCATTTTATTGTGCATAGTGCTTCAACATTAGTTTTATGTTTCATTTATTGAAAGTTAGTAACTAAGATATTGTAATTATCATTAAGTTATTGTATCACTTACAGTTAGAAGTAGTCTGGGTCCCACAGGAAGTGTTCATGACATTGTCAATACTAGCCTCAGGCTCTTCTTCTCCAGTCTTATTCATGAGTGTGTCCTCTCTACAATATAAACAGAGATATGATAACTACATACATATGTATATAAATATATATCAGCAAATAAAATATGTTTACTTTAGAAAGACTGTTGTTTTCTATATAAGTCATATCTGAATCCCATTTAGTATGAAGGATGATTGTAATTCATAATGTTTGTAATGATAACCATCTTAAAAAGTAATTGTCTTGATTTACAAATATATTATAGCTGGTATTTTCGTCGATGATTTAAAAAAAATATTCTGAATAATAAAGAATGTTTATATATGTTCATTTTACAAAGTACAATTATTCAATGTATGTTGTGCTACAATAACATAAACTCACCTCTCAATAGCTTCAGTAGGCCTAGATATATCTGTGAAAGTTCTTTTCATGGGGGCCTTGCGTGTGAAAGGTTTTCTGTGTAAGGGATCTGCATGCAAAGGATCGGGATACTCTTCACTTGGCATGGAATTGACAAAGTGCTGAAAATTAATTTAAGAATATACACACGTGTAACTTGTCTTAAAACAAACCAAAATTTAAAATGTACATTTCATCACAACGTATAAATATGTACTGGGGGAATACAACACATATTTCAATTTGAATTTTCAGTAGTGGTATTATTTTAAGTCATGTCAAGCATGATTCCTATCGGTGTCAAAAGCAGATGTCCGACAGAAAACATTTACAAAATAGGCCACGTCTGATAACCAAGCGAGATAGTGATAATGTGATTATTATGTTGACAACTGTAAGTGGAAGCAAATGTGTCTGAAACTTAAAATATTACCTTTGTGCAGACATATCTGTTGCTGTTAATTCTTGACGGGTTCAGTTGACTGTGAGGTCTGCCACATAGCTTTATCCAACGGAGACATTTTTCAAGGTTGGTTTTGGGTTTAGGGAAGGGTATAAACTTGACACTTCCTTCTATACGCTCGGGATATCGGTCATCACTCTTACAAAGACCGTGGCTGCAACGCTTAACCATGATTTCTCGGAAAAAACTTGATAAGTGTCAAAAACCAAATTGCTGTCGGACTACTTCAACCGGTGTGTTTGTCTAAGGAAGTATTTTCCCGCGATAAAGTGCGCGCGCAGCTTTGACGTGTAACGTGCCGGTTGGTCTAACAGGTCATGTGACTGTTTCTTGCGGAGGGGTCAATTCTCACTAGTCAAGGACTAGAAGTACTTAGAAAAGGTTCAGCTTTCTAGGCCTTATGGTATTGGAGGAGAAGATGAAAATAAGTTTGAACAGAGTGGCCCCTTCTTAAGCAATATAGGGTCAAAAAAGTTATAAATTACAATCCCCACTTACTAGTCAAGGAGGCTGTTCAAAATGTTTTAGCTTTCTAGGCTTTGTGCAACTGGAGAAGAAGATGAAAATAGGTTTAAAGGGCTGCTCCCTGTGGCCCTTATTTGGGGCTACAAGGCTACTAAAGTTACAATTCATAATCCCCATTAGTCAAGGAGTCAATAGAAACGATTTCAGCTTTCCACACATTTTGGTTCTGGAGAAAATGTAGAAAATAGGTTCTTATGGCTTGACCCCATTGGCCCTACTAGGGGTCCCAGGGTTATCAACGTTTCAATTTTTAATCCTCACTAGTCAAGGAGTCTGTACACAAAGTTTCAGCTTTCTAGGCCTTATGCTTCTGGACAACATGCAATGCCGTAAGCGCATCAGGTCTAACAGGCCAGATGAGCTAAAAAATAGAACCCTGGAATTGTTACAACAACAAAAAAGTTCTAAAAACGATTTTGGGGCTCACTATTAGTTACACAGCGTTTTGACAGGGTGTCATGACTGTAAGACCCTTGTACATTCTGTATTTTCCTGAGGCGGAGCCGAAGGAAATGCAGAATGTACAAGTAAAGGGTCTTACAGTCCCGTACACCCTGTCAAAACGCCGTGTAACGAATTTATTACCCTTAAGATATTTTATTTCAACACAGTTTACTCATTTTGACCAAAATAAGTCATAACTAGACTGCGGTCCAAGCTCAGCACAGTGTGAACATCAAAAGTCGCGGTACGGAGCTAGCGGCAGTTATATAAAGGGAAATAACTCTGTGACTAAAAATATCCGAATTAAAAGTGTTGTTAAATGAAATAATTAAAGAGAAACATGTGTTCATATTGAATGAATGTAATAACACAATGGAAATTAACAATGACAGAACATTCGAATCTCTCAATTGATGTTGGTCATTGTAAATTTTGATTCTGAAATTCTCAGTCGAGCGGCCGTTTTACTTACGCATTCCATCTGAGGTCAAGGTCATCCGTATGACCCGTTTGGTATGTCACGTGACAAATTTGACGGGGTGTACACTTCGTACACCCTGCCAAATACGACTACACGGGTATGTATGCTTTGGCTATTGACCAATCAGAATTCGAGAAATTCATCTTAAGGGTAATAATATACTATACCACCCACTCTGTCATAGTAGGGGTATAATTAACTTCCATTAATTCTTTTTAATGATGAAGTATTATTATTACCATGCAAGTTATAAAAAAAGATGAAATAGAGTCATTTGAAAAAGAATCACTTAAATAAAACAAGATGTGTTTGTGAAACACGAATGCCCCCGGATGCATATGTCAAGTATCAAAGACCTAGCTCTGACCAATCAAAAGTTATGACCAAGGTTAAAGTTTGTGTGGACAAACGGACAGACAGACAGACGGACAGACAGACAGACGGACAGACGGACAGGTGAAAAACAATATACCCCGGAATCTCCGATTCGGGGGCATAACTATAATTCATGATATTGCTTGCGTAGATGATTGTAAAGAAGATTTAAATTTTCAAAAGTGACTGTCAGCCCAGTGATTGGAAAAGGCAGGGGCCATAGGCCATTTTGCATTTATTATTGTCATCAATACCACATACTATTTTCATGTGTTTTACCTTCAAGGCCTTGTCATTTCACTTTGCATTCTGCCAATAACTGAGTGGCAAGTATTTGAATTGATGAATTCATAGTCCATGTTGAATCTGTGGATAATCAAATGGCCTTAAAAAATTAAATATATAGAGGATACTTACCAGTAATGTTACTTTCCAATTTACCAGGTTTATTTCATCCAGTGTCATCATGCCAAGGTAAATTTGACATTTCACAAGTCCTCTAGCATTACTCATGAAATATCAACTGTACCAATGTCACGAGATGAAATAAACCTGGTATTTGGAAGTACTATTCTTTTCATTATATGATTTTCAATGAAAAATAGAGCCATGGGCTCTGTAGCTCATCAGACTTTTGATGGAAATAAGGAGTAACCAAATGTAAAATATAGAATCTTAATTAGCCAAAGAGTCTACACACAACTTTTCAGCTCTCAAGAGCTTTTGGAACTGGAGAAGAAGATGAAAATAGGTTTTAAGGTTTTGACCCATGTGACCCCATTTGGGGTCATGGGGTCACGAAATCTACAATTTAGAATCCCTATTGGCCAAGGAGTCTACTCACAACTTTTCAGCTTTCTAGACCTTTGGAACTGGAGAAGAAGATGAAAATAGGTTTTTAAGGTTTTGACCCATGTGACCCCATTTGGGGTCATGGGGTCACGAAATCTACAATTTAGAATCCCTATTGGCCAAGGAGTCTACTCACAACTTTTCAGCTTTCTAGACCTTTGGAACTGGAGAAGAAGATGAAAATAGGATATTAAAGTTTTGACCCCTGTGATGGGGTCCCGAAATCTACAATTCAGAATCCCTATTGGCCAAGGAGTCTCCTCACATGTTTTCAGCTCTCTAGACCTTTTAGAACTAGAGAAGAAGATGAAAATAGGATTGTTAAGTTTGGCCCTTGTAACCCCATTTGGGGTCATGGGGTCACGAAATCTACAATTTAGAATCCCTATTGGCCAAGGAGTCTACTCACAACTTTTCAGCTCTCTAGACCTTTTGGAACTGGAGAAAAAGATGAAAATAGGTTTTTAAAGATTTGACCCTTGTGACCCCATTTTGGGTCATGGGGTCACGAAAACTACAATTTAGAATCCTCATTGGCCAAGGAGTCTGCACATCAAATTTCAGCTCTCTAGAGTCATTGGTTCTGGAGAAGAAGTCGAAGTTTACGGACGGACGGATGGACGCCTTGCCATGCCATAAGCCCATCGGGTTTTTCAGACCTGATGAGCTAAAAATGTAATTAAAATGACTTTAACATTGGAAAATTTGTTCACCATTTGTTCACCGTAGTAACCTAGCTGATAGTAGTTCTGACACCTGACCAGTGACAATACAATTTAATGAATTTATCCTCACTGGTCACAGTGAAAATATAATATAGCGTCAGAGTTGCCAAGTTTACTTCACTGACAAAGCTCAGTGTTTCATCGCTGATCATACAATTAATTTGTATTTAATTAATGATCCTAGCTGATTTGATATTATAAACCAGGTTAAAGTTATGACGTGGAGATCTGATGGTGGAAAAGGTCCAAAGTTATCAGAATGTAACATTTAATATCAAGTTCGGAAATTCATTGAAATCAGAAAACAGGGATTGATAACTTACATTGTTGTAAGACTGCAAACATCATGAGTCAATGAAGCTGAATTTCAGGTTGAATATCTGTTGATGATGCCAGAATCAAATCTGTCCAACACAAGATCACTCTATTCAGTCAACAGTGAACACTGGAATGATCAATCAAAGAAATTAAGCATAAATAGAAAAATAGAAACTTCAATCACATTAACAAATTAGCAAAACTAATCTTAATTTCTTTGATCTTTTATCTGATTTCTTAAAATGACAGTCGTAATGATTTAAGAGAAGTAATATACCGCTAACTGAAATGTTATTTTTCTTAACAGGGAATCTAAGCAATGAAAATGAAACATATTGTTAACAGATATAACAAGGAGAAACTCTTGGCCATTTTAATATGTTGCATTTATTACTTTCAAAGTGAAATATAAAACTCTGCAGATGAAACAAGTCTGTACCAAACAAATAAAAAAAATATAAGTTATATCTTTATTTGGAATTGTCAAAAAAAAAGTTTGGTGAGAACCTGATCCAAGTACAATAAAACAATTGGACTGACAAAAGCGTCTCACATGATGATGTTCAGATTTACAAAAATGTCCTCTCTAGTGTTGTACCAAGAGCTGGTCATGATTGGTGTTCCTTAAAATTTGGAGAAATAGGATACTTCTACTATTGCAAGTAGAGGTGTAACGATACAGGAGGTTCGCGATATGATACATATCCCGATATGGGTATCACGATATGGGTATCACGATATGATACATATCCCGATATGGGTATCACGATATGATACATATCCCCATATGGGTATCACGATATGATACATATCTCGATATGGGTATCACGATACGATACATATCCCGATATGGGTATCACGATATGATACATATCCCGATATGGGTATCACGATATGATACATATCCCCATATGGGTATCACGATATGATACATATCCCGATATGGGTATCACGATATGATACATATCCCGATATGGGTATCACGATACGATACATATCCCGATACATATACTAGTAATCTCCTGACATAATGATCTTTTCTTAAAGAATTTACTTGAAGCATTTTTGATGTAACTGTAATATAATCAAAAATGCAAATTTTGGAAGAGGTTTTTGTGTGCATAATGAAGTATCTTTTTAATGTATATCTCAGTTTTGAGCACCTAAATTGAGATTTTATCATTATTTTATGTATCCCGATACGCACCCTGCAATACAATACGATATATTGTGGCCCATGTATCACGATACGATAATGTATTGCCGTATCGTTACACCTCTAATTGCAAGGGGACAGTGAATGCGCAAAAAAAGGTCAAAATGACCCCCTAGAAACACCGCTTCTCAACTGACAAGCAATTCATTGGTGCATAAGTAAAAAGTAAAGTGGATTAAAGGGGCAGTAGCACGTTTTTAGGGAGAATATAAGATGATGTCAGGAAATTGAAAATTAATGGTTCCTATTGAAAGACAATGTATTTAAACTAAATGGAGCAGTAAAAATTCAAATATATAACGTAAAGTTTAGCCATGCGATTACTTTTTCTTACACAAAATGAATTAAAGGTGTTCACACAAAATGGCCGCCAATGGGTTTTATGTGAATCTTCATAGTTCGTCCTCTGACTATGGATGATTGGCTTGTGTTATGAGATTTTTGAATCTGTCAAAGTAATTCATTAAGTATTAACTTACAATTATCAGTTAAAATTTTGAAACATAAAATTATCAAAAAACGTGCTACTGCCCCTTTAATAGATTTATTAATTGTGCAAAATCTAGTTGATATACAGTCCTTTCATTGAGTTAATAAACCTTTTGATTACACATGTCATATTTATTTTTACAAAGAAACATTCTATAATGAAATTTATTTTAAAGGTTGACATTAAAGAAAGATTATGATTTGATACAGTAATGTCACAATACACTTTTTTCAGGGTATACATGTAATAGAAAAACAAGAGACATCAGAAGAGATGGCTTATCACCCCCGGCCCCACCGAAGTTGATCACTTTAAGCATATATTTTGATATACTGATGGTGTGAATGTTGTATTCATACATGCAGCTAGTTTTGTTGGACTTTTAATAACCAACGTAAGACTATGATAAACCACAGATAGGTCTTTTTAATAAGTTAAATTGCTTATGTTATGCCATTGTCAAGTTCCTTATGTGAATGTGAAGAAGGATTTTAAGAGGAAAACAACTATCCTGTTTGATTAAATATACTGTGATTAAAACACCTTCATTCCTTGATGAGACACAGTTTAGAAATAAATTGTAATGTTGGAAAGAATAATGTCATTGAGTTTAACTCCCTGCAATATGGAAACACCCAAAGGCACATTTGTAAACAGTTTCATTGAATTAATGGTTTTCAAATTCTGCCCCGATGAATTCTAAATTGTGTTTCCATGGAACCTAAGCTGACAATGGAGAACTACAAATATCGCGTTCATCCAATCCATCCATTAATGTTACAGGAGAATAACCTTCAAAGAAGTTTGTTTTTGCAGACAGTATTTTAACTTTACATTGTTACACTGATTTACATGAATGCACAGATGAATGATATTCATATAAAACCTCTGTTTAAATTATTAGAGCTGTAACGATACCGCAACACAGTATCATATCGTGAAAAAGTGATCCAGGGTATATATTGTATAATTTTGAAAATTTATTGATCCAAATATTTTGTGAAAACAATATTGTACTCTACTGTGAATCGGGATTTCGTAACACCTCTTTAAGTTATACATGGAAGTGGAGCAACCTTCCAAAAACTAGCTATGCCTAGGTCATGAAAGGATCTAGAAGTGATCTTCAAAACACTTAAGAGCAGTATCATACACATGTTGTGAGTGAAAGATTATAAATAGCCTTATGGTTGAATTTCTCTAATAAGTTTTCAACGATCATACTCACTCTGTTTTAGGGCAAATGTTTTCCTTGTCTGAACATATTTGAGGGGAATTTTTCCCAAACAAACTTTACAGTTTGAAAGCCTGAGGATTGCGACTCTCTCACAGGAGAGTTCTAAAAATGTCAAATTCGATTAAAGCATTCATAAAATCTCTTCTTGAGAGCAATAATTGAGCTAATGGGAAACAGTAGCGAGTTATCTTCTCCTGCCAAAATAGAGGGCGCGTCGAATGCATTGGTCCTTTACTTACTTCCGGGTTATCAACTTGCATTACCGCGAAGGTATGAATATGATAGAAATACACAAAGAATCCACGATCAAAATGTAAAAGTACGATTACATTTGAACGTTTGCGAATGTCTGAGTGAGTGAGTGAAAGTAGAAAGGTATTTACGAAAATTATTCTGTCGTGGCTTGCAAACAGTGCACGTACAGTGTTTATGTCTTGTTTTTGTACCTCATGTTGACATAATATTTGAAAAAGATATGATTGAAAAAAATATCATTTCTAATTGTATTTTGGCGAAAACATATTTACGTCTAAATAACTTAAATGACGACTGTATCTTATAAACCAGAAGTAAGTAAACCTGTCAGCTGATTTGGTTTGTAAACACGGATATATGCGTGCCGAAAACAAAACTCCTTTTACTACCAAAAACATGAATGGCAACAGTTGACAGTTGTCATATAATTCAATTTGATCTTTTTGAATAGATGGATGAATATCAACCTCCTTAAAACTGGCCTTAAAACTATTGATTAAAACTAAATTTTATTTCAAAATCAAGATAAGATTACAGAGTACAGTTACTACAACTAAGTCTACAGTGAACACGGGGAAATGATGAGCAAACAGGCTATACGGCCTTTATCAATGCTTCTCCCTCAAAAGAATCAAGGTGAGGTGAGGTGAGATGGGGTTTATCGCCGCTTTCAAGAGTATTTCACTTATATCGCGGCTGCTAGTATTATTGCAGGGAGAAAGCCCGCAACACAATTGTGGCTATGCGTTGCGGTGAAAAGAATCAAAACAAACAATAAATTTGCAGATGCATAAGGAGTCAGGAAATACAGCAAATACCCTTTAGGAAATGAGTGACAATAAAAAACTTTTGATACTAAACTTGAAACGGATAACTTACGAAAACGTCTAGTATCGGCAATTAAATGATAAACAAATTTTACAATGGATTCGTTTTCACTTTATAACTTAGATTCGTCGCCGATAAGAATAACTTGCAAATTAATATTATTTTGAAAAAGTATTGGGTTAGGGTTAGGGTTAGGGTTATTAAAATCAATCATTGACTTAAGGAAGTAATAAAAACGATCCTCCCGAATTTTACCACAGGAACAGGCACGGTTTTCTGACAAACCTCTATCAAATAGATGAAAATTAAGATCGATGCAGCTAAGGCGCATGATAATGAGTAAAATTTACACTTTCGTTGACCAAAGGATGTTTACTTTTTAAATGTGGATTTTTTTTGGGTCGCATGAAACGAATATTTTGGATTGAGATAATGATACTATACTATTGATATCCAATATCTACACAACCTCGGTTTAGTAAAACTACTAAACATTTTAACATAATCAACAAACTAAAGACAGAAAGAAATATTTTGCACACTAATAGGGATAGTAAATTAAAATCTATTGAGAAGTATAGAAAGTGATTTCATCTTTCACCACAATCAACTCGTCCACATCAATTCTGATCATTGGCTTACATCTTAGACATTTTATTTTCATTGGTCCACTTTTCAAACGCAAATACGAGTTTGTTCAAGCTTTAACAATCTATTATATGCTGTTTTTACCTTGGTTGTACTTAAAATCAAATTTTAACATTATTCCAGGTAAATTGAGCGTTGATCTTTCAAGCCTTGTTTTTCAGTCTTCCGCGAAAGATATGATAGAGTTGCCGTTATGATGTTTTTAAAAAATATAAATTATGCAATTGAACATCCGTTTTGCTAAAAAGAATTATGACTGTCAAATTTTATTCAAAAGTTCAAGTGTCAAAAGACGTTTTTACTTTTACAATCAAAATATATGTTGGTGACTTATAAAACTTACTTACCAATGTATTATACATAAAATCGTAATTTCATTGCCTTTATACATATACATATACAACTTAAAATAACTTTCTATATACACATGCATCTAAAGACCTTTAGATTACAAAGCTGAGTTTTATCAATCATGCATGAGCTGTAAAATATTCCCTAACTTTCAAATTTCAACTTCAACTCATTTGACCATGGCAAAGCTCAAAACGGGTTTATAGATGGGGTGTTTTCGGAGATAAAGAATTAAATATATAATATAAATAAATAGAACTGAGAGTTTGCATCATTAAATAAACAAAAAGTTGTTTTCTATTTGCAGAGATACGACTGTTGTTGAAAGTGAGCTCAATATTGTGTTCATTTTTCATGTTACGTTTCTAATTTTCATTTTTCGGGGGTTAGTTTGTGTTGTTAATATAAATAGATAAAGTTTTTGATAGGAATGTTTTTTTATGCAGCTATAAAACGGTCAATCCCATCGGGATACTTTATTGTGGTAGCAAAATACTTTCCCAAATAAACATGAATGTGAAGTACAGGATTATTTCTCACTTAATTTAGAGTATGTTGGTGTTCAAGTTTTAACAATTTAGCACTCAAAATGATTAACGTTGTCAAGTAAAGCCAACCAGCGGCGAATGCATGAACTACAACGGCATATCCAAGTGTCATAATGTATTAGTTTTATTAAGAATTATTTAATAATATGCTCATAATCTATCAACCAATAATTTATTTCTTAACATTGTCAACAAATTAGCATAAAACGGTCTGGTTTGAATGTTTGGAAGATTATCTGCCAAATGAGTTTGAATTATTGCTTTCCCCGTAATTAAGCTAAATATGCCTAAATATATTTAAACTCTTAAATAGAAATGATAAACTAACCAGAAAGTCTTTCTGCATCAACCGTCTGTTATCAGTGACATGATGATAAGAATTGGCAGCAAATTAATCACCTTAAACTCAAGTTATCAATGCCTCCCTCCAAGTATTTTGAAAATCGGGATAATGTAATGTAGGCCTACATTATATTTTTGTATGTGCTGTATGAAATAGGAAATAAATAAAGTATGAACTAAATAATTTACGTACCTATACTTGTACCTACATGCATACATAAAGAAATACGAAATATACTTATATATATATATATATATATATATAAGATGTTTGAATCAACTAATATCAAGTTAATTAATGATAAACATTAAATATTCTCATATTAAATATTCTCGTATTTTTATTTATACATAGTCTATCACCATGGTATGCAGGTACCATCTCCAATTATTATGATTAAAATGTATGTAAGTATGAATTTGAATTTGTCCATTATTTAAACATGCTAAAATCTTGATGTAAAGCTTCCAACTTGAGTGAGATTCATTGAAGTGGAATTCAACTTTGATGGTTGAAGACACGATCGAACTTCGAGGATATAGATTCAGATTGAAACATCGTAATAAAACCTTCACATACCAATCTAGGATAGGCCTAATCATTCCCGTAATCTTAAAGATAAACACTGACAAAGTTTGCTGACCTTTCAGAAATATATACACAATATTGCTGAAAACACTGTCACCAATGACATGGTAAAAATTTCATAGTTTCGCAGCGCAAAACTTTTAATGCGGAAGTAAAAGAGGCCCAATACATTCGACCCGCCACCTACGCTCTCTCTCAAGGGAGGTAACTCCCCACTTTCTCCCATTGGTTTTTAAGGTTGTGACCCCTGTGACCCTATTTGGGGTCATGGGGTCACGAAATCTACAATTAAGAATACCTATTCGAAAGTGTTCCTTTTTGTCAATTACTCATGGTCAAAAGAAACATTGATGATATAGATAAAAGTATCAAAACATCTTTAAGAACTCAATTACTTGAATGTCCTGCTTTGGGCATATATACGACCTTTTTTTTGCTCCACTGACTATGGGTGACTCTCAGTTGAGATTTATTCGAAAGTTTTCCTTATTGTCAATTACTCATGGTCAAAAGAAACATTGATGCTATAGATAAAAGTATGAAAACAGCTTTAAGTACTTAATCCCTTGTATGTCCAACTTCCAGAATATATACTACCCTTTTGGCTCCACTGCCTATGGGTGCCTCTCAGTTGAGTTTTATTTCAAGGTTTTGCTTATTGTCACTTAATCTTGGTTAAAAGAAACATTGATGATATAGATAAAAGTATCAAAACATCTTTAAGAACTCAATTACTTGTCTGTCCTGATTTGAGCATATATACTACCTTTTTGGCTCCACTGCCTATGCAGGGTTCGAATGGCTAGTGAAAAAGATCCTGGGCTAGTAAAGTGCAATCATTGGTAGTCCGAAGGACTAGTTGAATTTGTTTTTAAATCAATCATATCGGTATATTTGGCTAGTCAGAATATCTTTGGGCTAGTTCTCACAGAAATACACTAGTCCGAATGGCTAGTACCCCAAAAGGACTTATTTTGACCACTGCTATGGGTGTTTTTCAGTTGAGTTTTACATTATTGATAGAACATATTTTACCAATCGAAATGTTCTTCCCTGTCCAGATAAACAAATCAGTGTTAAGACTGCAATAAAAACTTTATCTCTTGAAAATCTAATTGTTATCATAAATCAGCATATTTCTGCATTCAAGGCCATTGGTATACATGTCTTAGATGAGATCAGTTCAAACCTTTCATCCTCAGAGACCTTCCCCTAGCACAAATAACCACTTGTGTTCTAGTGAAAAACAATTAGCTTGGAACTCAAATGCTTACGGATCTAACTTCTACTTCAGTTTCATCACTAAAACTATTAATACTTAATACCAGAGACTTCAGGCATTTTTAAACTAGTTTGAATGACAACCAACCTTGCCATATTGGCCTGATTAGCTTACATGTGAACAAATTACAAGTTACTGATAGATGTTTTTCCTTTACCTGTAACGTTCTCAGAAAGGAAGACAGGGCTGGAAGATGACAGAGAGGCTGAATCCTGTGGCTTGGGGTTGATGAAACTGGCTCGGACTACAAAAAAGGAAATCTACGTTAGAAGTAACATAGTAATCTGAATACAGAAAAGTAACAGAGTCAACTGAACACTTCTTAAAGGGGGGATTTATTGAACAAGGCAATGAATATCACATTTTGACAAATCACTCAGTTTTGTTTTGGAAATTGTTAATGTTATAATCTTATGTTCAAATGAACAAGGTGTGCATAATTTGATTATTCTCATCTTAAATTTCAATGAGCTCAGACTATTTTCAGCTCTCATATAAACAGATGGAAACAATCACCAATTGTTTTATTGACTTCGCTCGGTCTGTATTACAACAAACAGGGCTATTTACAGTTAATCTCATCACAGTGCTGCTAGCATGACTTTTCCTTCAAGAATAGATTTCCATGCATCAAAGATATTATAGTGTTACCGGTATCAACTTTTCTAACGATTGTTCATTGGTGAAAGAAGAATTCAACTATTTAGAGAAGTATCTTTTAAATTTTAAATTTTAGTTCATGAGTGAAATAGGCTAGCAATGTTACTTTCTTTAAATGTTTCCATGTGATCAGATAATATGTTTAGTACAGTGGATGTGTTTCAGACAAAAGAGCTTCATTGAAGTCACTGTGTCAGTAAACCAAAAAACTAAATACATTTATGGCTTCAAATTAGTAGGTGCCACAGGGCCACCAAAGCTACAATTTAAAATCCTTAATAGTCAAGCTCAAGGAGAGCATAAAAAGTTACGGCTTTCTAGGCCTTATGGTTTTAGAGTAGACGAAGATAGCTTGTAGGTTGTGGCCCCTGTGGCCCTTTAAACTTCTCCCTGCTCTAGGCACCATTTGATGACATTTAGTGCACCTCCAGCTCACCTGAAGGCAGCGTATCATGACATCTCACGCGCTATGAGCCGTGACCCTTGACCTCATTTCAAAACAGATAATTACGGACGTCTAAAAAATCACCTGTCCATATAATTGTAACAGAACGATTCTTCACTCAAGTACAAATTCAGTGATATGCAATACTTGTTTTAAAATAAGATATTTATGTTACATTGTTTCCTAAAAAAAGTCAGTCGATGCGAAGAGAAACTTCCGGTGAAAATTGTCACATTGAAGCAACGATGAAGAAACGGCGATACCAACAAAATGTTCAATAAATTAAATCTGAAGTAGTGACAATAAAAATGTGTTTTTGTTTTATATACCCAAATGTTATGTTCAGTCAAATTTAGTCTTAATATAATCTTTGTCACAAGCTAAAGGTTAAAGGGGTCACAGCGCCACCAAGCTACAGTTTATAATCCTAACTGGTCAAGGAGTCTGTACACAAAGTTTCAGCTTTCTAGGCCTTAAGGGTCTGGAGAAGAAGATGAAAATAGGTTTTAAGGGTGGGTCCCTGTGGCCCTTATTTAAGGTCACAGGTCCACCAAGCTACAATTTATTATCTTCACAAGTCAATGTGTCTGTACACAAAGTTTCAGCTTTCAAGGCCTTATGGTTCTGGAGAAGAAGATGAAAATAGGTTTTAAGGGTGGGTCCCTGTGGCCCTTATGTAAGGTCACAGGTCCACCAAGCTACAATTTATTATCTTCACAAGTCAAGGAGTCTGTACACAAAGTTTCAGCTTTCAAGGCCTTATGGTTCTGGAGAAGAAGTCGAAATTCCACAAAGTTTACAGATGTCATTCCATAAGCCCATCAAGCCTTACAGGCCAGATATAAATCAAATAAGGCACATTTTCATGCTCACTCATTTTAAGTTTCAATGACAAAGATCTATTAATTTTGGAATGCTCCAGAAACAAAATTCTCAGATATATAAAAAAGATATTTCAATGGAAACTGGGCTGTGTAACTCATCAGACTTTTGATGGAAATAGGTTTTGACCCCTGTGACCCCATTTGGAGTCATGGGGTAACCAAGTCTATAATTTAAGTATCGTCATTGGCCAAGGAGTCTACAAGCAACTTTTCAGCTCTCTAGACCTTTTTGAACTAGAGGAGAAGATGAAATTAGGTTTTTCAGATTGTGACCCCTGTGACCCCCTGTTGGTAAGGTCTCAGTTGCCATCCTTTAACAATACATAACAAGAGAATTGGTGAGCAAGCTCACTTTTTATACCCCCGCTTCCCTAAGTGATTATAGAAACTAAGAAACTACACTCACTACAGTCACTTCTACAACAAAGAAGTCTAAAATCTAAAAACAATGAGACCATCAGACCCAAATATACAAAAGGCACATCTAGGGACCATAGTGATTACAAATATGAAGTTTTGTGACATTTGAACAAATGATATCCTAGTTATGAGCGGCCAAAAATAGACTTCCTCAAACATTCACTTCTACAACAAAGAAGTCTAAAATCTAAAAATGTAATCAGGGCATCTGACTGAAATATACAAAAGGCACATCTAGGGACCATAGTGATGTTTCTTGACATGTGAATAAATAGTATTCAAGTTATGACCGGGAAAAAAAGTGTGATGGACGGACAGACGGACATGCTGACCGCTATATACCCCCGACTACTTCGTAGCGGGGGTATAATTAAGACAGATCGTCAAGCATCGCAAGCATCTTATATCAAATTTCAAAACTGTAATGGGCAATATATGGATAATGGTCAAGGTCCTTGCCATTCCCAATTGCTGATGTCTAATCCATACACCAAGTTTCAATGAGCTAAGTCAAATAGTTTTGAAGTTATGCTCCAGATACAAAACAATTACTGACAGTCAGACGGTGCACAATATAATCCTCTGACAGAAATGAAATTTACATTAAAAGGCACATCTCTAGGAATCATACTGATCAGTATACATTAAGTGTTGGAAAGCTAGCATGCTTTGCACAAGGTCTTTGGTGAAGAGACAAAACAACACTTTACCTTCACTTAGCTGTCAGTTGCATTTTATATACTGTAGTATGCTGTTGTTGAGCATTAAAATAAAAAGGGTGAAACCTTCAGCTCTTCCAACAGCATTTCAACGCACTAGGGGCAGCAGAAGCCTTGGATTTTTTGATGCAATAATTAAATCCATAAGGTACCAGAGAGGAAAAGGTTCATAAAAGACAATTATTTATGATTCCTACAAATTCTTACTCAATCATATTATACTCTTTCTAGTTTCTAACAAGTATTCTTTGACCTACCTAGAATAAAGGATTTCCTGTTCACACTGTCAATAATCTTTCCTGTCATTCAAGTCTGCAAACCTGTAATGAGTATACAAAGTGTCAGAACAAAGTATCCCTATTTTAAAAATAGAGCCATTGGCTCTGAAGCTTATAACAATTTTGCTTTTTAGGTTGAGGCAAATGTGGTTTCCCCCTTAGAAGGGGTCACAGGGTCACAAAATGTACAATTTAGAATCTTTCTTATCTAACTAAAGAGTCTAGAGACAAGGCTTCACCTTTCTAGGCCTTAAGCTTCTGGGAAAAAAAGATTAAAATAGGTTTTCAGAGCGTGGCCCCTGTGGCAATCAAAATTACCGGTAGTTGTGCAATCAGCGACGCTGTTCTTAAATCATCATTTTGGTTACTGAAACAAGACAAAAGCATCAATTGTAATATGAACCAACCTTTCCATGCGAGAAGCCTTGTCATTTGATAAAGAAATTAAAATGTATTGAAGAACAACAGGTTGCAACACTTCGTCGAGGTAACGGACACCAGTCACCCTTCCATCAAGTCGAACAAGATTGGTCCTATAGTCGTAGGTTATGCCGCCCCATACCATCACAGATCCGCCCCCGTAGGAATCGTGTTGTTTGATGGTGCACTGATGGTGACGTTCACGAAGGCATCGCCAAACGCGGATCCGACCATCTGCAAAGTCCAAATTGAATCTTGACTCATCAATGAACATGATATTGCGCCAATGTCGATGTTGTCAAACTCGATGTTGTGTAGCCCATGATCTTCTGAGACGTCTGTGTTCTGCAGTCAGCCTTACCCAAACAACAGGACGACGTGACTTTAAGCCTGCTGCTTTAAGGGGTGCTGAAAAAATAAGCGCCCGGGCCCTTATTAGAGGAAATACGGTACACTCTAACACACATTCAAACGTGCACCCAAGCGCACACGCACATATAAATAATTATAAAAGCAAAATATACAAATAGCATAGAATAAAAATCAACTATTCAGTCGATATAATTCGTCTTCTAAGCATATTGTAGACGAGGGCGGCTAGTTTCTCTTTATTTAAGAAATATCATTTTCTCAAATGACAACATATATTGAAAACGGGATGAGCACTGGATATATCCTATAGGCCTACATGCTAGCTTAAACCAAACTTCATACACTTATCAATCATGATTCCTAGATGTACCTTTTACAGGGTTATACCAACAAATGTTTTTTGTGTGCGGTTTTCATGGAAACATGACTAATCAGTGACTCTATGACAAAGTCCTTTCTACGGAGCATATCTAAACTGTATAGGCCTATGCTAGCTTCACCAAATGTCATACACTGATGAAGTTATCAACAATCATTTCTAGATAAGCCTTTTGATGATTAGATCAACAAATGATTTATATTTTTGGAGGTTTCCATGGAAACAAAATTGACCAAAAAAGTGATTCTATGATGAATTACTTAGTGAAAATATATCTCAGCTCCACCAAACCTTCTACACATGTCAATCATGATCCCTTTATATGCCATTTTGAGGGTAAAACCAATATGTTGATTTTCTTTTCTGTGCTTTCCGTGGGAAAACATGACTTGCACAGTGACTCAACAAAACACAATCAGATGAATAGTTTTTCCAAAATAGGTTGGACAAAAAATGTCTTCGGACAGACGGACGGACGAAATTGGTATTACTATATACCCCCGACCATTAGGGCGGGGGTATAATAATCTGGTCCTCGGCACATCTCATAGAATATGTATAATAACTGCCTCAGATTTTTGACTTATGACTTATCTTTTGAACTACATTCTAAACTTTCATAAGACTTTACCAAAAATTTATCAAATTTTCTATTTAAAATTCTTTGAACAAAGAGGGAAGCGGGTATGTGACCTCTGCTGGCTTCTTCACTTGTTTAAAATCAGCAATGCCTAAACAGTGTAGATAAATTAGAATTTACAAATATTGAGTTTAACACGTATTAAAATGTTTAGCCGTTTTCAGTATAATATATTTTCTATTTTGTGCACAACCATTTTCATTATTGATTGCAAGTCAATTGTAGAAACTTCTAAGAATCATATTGCATCCATAGAAGATAGAGTGAGTGAATAAGACCTTGAAATAGTCTTGCCAATCCATTCATGTATACATTTCATGAATAAAATATGTTTAAATCAAATAGTCTTGTTTACCTTGAAACAGCCAATTAGAGCTTGGAACTATGTTGGGAGTATATGCTATTTAGACTGAGTGCCTTAACCAGTATTTATGAACTGGTGTGTTGGTTTTGTATATGGTAATCTTAAATCAGAACAGTATGGAAAATGTTGAATCCAAATGTATACCCCATCCAACCAGACAAACCAGAAAGTTGATTTATTCAAAAAATGCACATACTAAACTAGTGTCCAAAAGAAACGATACCAAGTTTTCAACGTCGTTCAAACCAAATTCTTTAACCTGGTCGAGTGTATCTAACAGACATATGTCTTCTGAAAATGAATGCTCATTTTCATTCCTCAGAAAGGGACACTTTTGATTTTGTGTCTCTTTAAACGCACATGGGGTGCATAAATCGCAATTTCAAATTGTTTTGTTGACAGAATTTTCGTCGTTTCAGTTTCAAATTGATAATGTCAGGAATTTAGGAAAGAAAACAATGTTTTCAATATAATGAACTTTATTTGACATAAATTCGTTGACGCGTCATTGCTCTACAACGTTTTAAAACAAGCAAAAGCTCCAATTACTCTCTGCTATCTCGTCTATTTAAGGAGATTCCAGATCGATGAATTTTTAAAACGCGTGTTTCTCGCAAACATGAAAAGATAATTTTCAAAATTATGCATAGAAGTATGTTGAATACAGAAAATGATAAAACTATGTTTTAGTCGTATCAATCTACAATTGATTGAGTTATCTTGCGATTTATATGGTATCGTGTCTTTTGGACACTTGTTTATTTTACAGATCCGCTTCGCTTCTCGAGATGACAATAGCCAATGGTAACTAATACAAACCAGGGATGATTAAAGTGTACAAACGAAATACCAAAACAAAACTTTTATTATGTGTTGTTCATACTTTCTGTTTTAATCAGATAGGGGAGACCGGGGCATGTTCGTCTTTTTCTGTAATTTTCGTTCGGTGGGCACTTAAACTTGAACTGATAATATCTTAGAGGCAACATTGAGCAGCTTAAAGTAGGAAAATAGGCGCTTTACAAATGAATTATTATTATCCCTCGCCACGAAGTGGAAGAGCGATATAGGTTTGGGCTCCGTCCGTGCGTCCGTCCGGCAGACTTCAAGGGGACAGCTTTTCTCAGAAACTATTTAAGATAGGCTAACCAAATTTGCTGTGTGTCTTCAGGGTATCAATACCTTGATGGAGTTATAAAATCAGAAACGCAAAATTACTTTTTACGGAGTTATTGCCTGTGTTTCGTGTTTTGGACTCTGTTCTAAGAAACTATTTAAGATAGAATAACAACATTTGCACTGTGTCTTCAGGGTAACAATACCTTGATAGTGTTCAAAAAGGTAAATGCAATTACTATTTACAGAGTTACAGCCCATTTAGGAAAATATTGGGAGCTTTGATGAAAACTTATCTGGCGGGGGATGTTGATGACCATGTCTTCTTGTTATTATTAGGTCTTCAGACGAAAGTCAAAGACCTATTGTTATTATCCTGTTTATTATTATTATTTACACAATTTTGTGGAAGCTGTAGCGCATTAACGACTGAAGCTTCTTGCATGAAACTTTCAGCACTGATAGCCTCTGTGCTGAACCCTGTACAATGGAAATCCGTTTCCGGATATCTACTTCCGTTTCCGGTCTACAGCCATTACAAATTTGAAAATTTAACATAAGAAATTTTTTCAAAATGCACGTAGAAACTTGAAATTTCACATGAAGATGCGCATCGACCTGCTGAACAAAAAAGTCAATCATGAAAAATCTGTCAGTCACGTGACTTGGCGGCCATCTTGTTTTTAGTGCATTTTTGACCATTTCTGACCCCTACCACCTTTGAAAATCTTCTCCTCTGAAGATACTTGCACTAGAGAGCTGACATTTGCACAGTTTGTAGCTGAAGCATTGTTCTTTAAAAATTCCTACTTTCAGACTCCTAGCATTTTTAGTTCGGTCACTGTGACCTTTCAAAGTTGACCGAAAACAAAAAATCGCAAACTTCAAGGGATCATAGCTCAAAAACCTAGCCGTGGAATTTCATCATTTTTGCTTGAGAGCTAGACTTGAATAAGGTCTACAAGATTCAAGAATAAAATCGATCGCGAACAGTCATTTCCGGTTTTTACAGGGCTTCAAAAATTGAAATTTCGGATTTGGAAAATTTTAACATGGGGAAATTTTTCAAAATGCACTTAGAGACTTGAAATTTCACATGAAGATGCGCATTGATCAGAGGAAGAAAAAAGGCAATCATGACGACTTCGTAGGTCACATGGTTTAGGCGCCATTTTGAATTTACTGTACCACCTTGCACATTTGAACCTGAAATGGACTGCTAAAATGCTTCTAGAGCCTTGCACATTGCTTCAGACGATGTTTAATGACGGTCCAGCATTATGATACATTTAAATGAACCTTACGAATAAAACAGCGGTCTGAAGACCGTCAGAGTTGCCTGGGCAACCCTAGTTATTATTGTTAACATGACTTTACTCCCAAGCTGACTTTAAAGTCGAACATATTTTTTGGGGGGAAGAAAACGTTTTTCATCTAGCTGAATAATTTATTCGGCTTCAGTTCACTTTGTAGTTGACCGTGTTTAGGATATGTTCTCAAGTGAGCATAAACCAACATGCCAAGACGTATATGTAACCAGGGTCATATATAACATAACTGTATATAGAGTCCCTAACTAACAAGTTATTTTGGTATGAGGGATGTGTATTTTCGCAGCTTAGAAAAAAGAGCAAACGTTGTTTGTGGGGTATGTTTGGTTATTACAGGCAGGGCACATTTGGCCGTGAGGACGTGTAACAAAAAGTTTAAGGTCCTCCTCGTAACCATTCTTCTAAATCCTAACATTGGCCGAACCAGCTCCTGAGGGAAACGGAACCTGCCCCGATGCGGTGTATGTTCGGTTTTTCAAATCGTCGTTTTAAAAGCTTAATTATTGGCAAACTAGTTACGTTAGGCACTTTCAACAATTATTGCAATTAAGTTAGATATGTCTCAATATATGTACAAACTAATAAAAGTATATTGCAAAACAACCCCAACTCATTATCTCTATTTTTGTGAAAATAATACGTACCGGCCCCTGTCTCCCCTACATGAGACATCGTACCTTTGAGCGAAATAAGCCACCGTTTGTATCCAGGTTAATTCTTAAGACATTTATTCCGTGCACCATAATATGTGTTATCATACTGTAACGATCTGTGGACTGGCAACATCAAACCGCACACTTTGAATCGAGAACATGTTTTGTTGATTAGAAAAAAATCATGATCTTTGTATTACTATTCGTTTCTGTGTGAAAATTGTTTGCATATGTTCTCGATTATTCCTGTTTGTTTTCACTGTTATTTATACGGGATTATTCCATGATGATTAGCAGCCCCGTCTAAGAACGAGACTGCTTTCAGTGTTTGTGCAGTTTCCGCCGCGTCCGCCGCACTCGTATTACAAGCTATAACTTTTTTTCTACTAAGCTTTCGAGAACTTGTATTCATAACCTACTGCTAATACCTCGCGGGGATCGATTTTGACATGTTCACTTTCAAGGTCAAAGGTCAAGGTCACGAGCTATAAAATCACTAAAAAATTCCTTGTAAACGTGATAACTTGAAAAGTGTTTGTGCTATGAAGCTCTAACTTGGTATATATCATTTTTGGAAGAGTAACAAATTTCGAAAAGGTTTTCGCTACAATCTGTCCAAGGTCAAGGTCACAACTTAAGCATGGTTTTGCGAAAATGTTTTTTTAAACTATGAACACTTTTAATTAATAGATGATTGTGTAATGAAAAGTGTTCATTGATTGTGTAACCGTGAAGGTCAAAGGTCAAGGTCATGAGATTTGTGTTAATGCAATGTGCAACTATTTTGGGTATAACCTAATCCCATTCAGCATTTCAGAACTCATAAACATGTATAAGTGTTCACACCTCTGGGGAATAAATATGACAAGTTTACTTTTTTAGGTCAAAGGTCAAGGTCACGAGCTGTAAAATTGCTACAAAATTCCTTGAAAACACGATAACTTGAAAAGTTTTTTGTGCTATGAAGTTGAGATTTTTTATATATTATCTCTTGAGAAGTAACAAAAATTTGGAAAGGTTTTGGGTACGAACTGTCAAAGGTCAAAGTCACAGCAAGGTCAACATATATTGAGAAAATGGATTATTTTAACTTTTTACACTTGAATTCGTTACATTAATGTTATGCTCAATGAAACGTATTCATTGATTGTGTGACCTTGAGTGTCAATGGTCAAGGTCACAAGAAAATGGCCAATAGGCTGAGGCGGAACAAGGTAAGGTGAAACCCCAAGTTTCGGGGCTGCTCTGCTTTTGCGGTGTCCGCAAACGCTAATTTAGTTTTACACTTATTTTCATATATGTTGATAAGGTTAGCATTTTAGTGTTTCAAGAGTGAACAATTTGGCAAAAAAACAGAATGCATCACTGCATCCTCTTGAATTTCGTTTCTACAAAAACAAGATGTGTTTGTGAAACACGAATGCCCCCGGATGCATCCTGCTCGCTGTGTCAAGGTCAAGGTCACAAGGTCAAATGTCATGGTGTCATCTGAAAGGTCTCATCATATATGTCAAGTATCAAGACCTAGCTCTGACCAATCAAAAGTTATGACCAAGGTTAAAGTTTTTGTGGACAAACGGACGGACGGACAGGTGAAAAACAATGTACCTCCGGAATCTCCGGGGGCATAAAAATCCTGATTGGACTGTTCTTTTGACTAGGATGCTAATATGTATTGTTTTATTCTTTGTATAAACCTGTGAAAAGATGGTTCACCAATGATGAGAAGACTAGGATGCTAATATGTATTGTTTTATTCTTTGTATAAACCTGTGAAAAGATGGTTCACCAATGATGAGAAGACTAGGATGCTAATATGTATTGTTTTATTCTTTGTATAAACCTGTGAAAAGATGGTTCACCAATGATGAGAAGACTAGGATGCTAATATGTATTGTTTTATTCTTTGTATAAACCTGTGAAAAGATGGTTCACCAATGATGAGAAGACTAGGATGCTAATATGTATTGTTTTATTCTTTGTATAAACCTGTGAAAAGATGGTTCACCAATGATGAGAAGACTAGGATGCTAATATGTATTGTTTTATTCTTTGTATAAACCTGTGAAAAGATGGTTCACCAATGATGAGAAGACTAGGATGCTAATATGTATTGTTTTATTCTTTGTATAAACCTGTGAAAAGATGGTTCACCAATGATGAGAAGACTAGGATGCTAATATGTATTGTTTTATTCTTTGTATAAACCTGTGAAAAGATGGTTCACCAATGATGAGAAGACTAGGATGCTAATATGTATTGTTTTATTCTTTGTATAAACCTGTGAAAAGATGGTTCACCAATGATGAGAAGACTAGGATGCTAATATGTATTGTTTTATTCTTTGTATAAACCTGTGAAAAGATGGTTCACCAATGATGAGAAGACTAGGATGCTAATATGTATTGTTTTATTCTTTGTATAAACCTGTGAAAAGATGGTTCACCAATGATGAGAAGACTAGGATGCTAATATGTATTGTTTTATTCTTTGTATAAACCTGTGAAAAGATGGTTCACCAATGATGAGAAGACTAGGATGCTAATATGTATTGTTTTATTCTTTGTATAAACCTGTGAAAAGATGGTTCACCAATGATGAGAAGACTAGGATGCTAATATGTATTGTTTTATTCTTTGTATAAACCTGTGAAAAGATGGTTCACCAATGATGAGAAGACTAGGATGCTAATATGTATTGTTTTATTCTTTGTATAAACCTGTGAAAAGATGGTTCACCAATGATGAGAAGACTAGGATGCTAATATGTATTGTTTTATTCTTTGTATAAACCTGTGAAAAGATGGTTCACCAATGATGAGAAGACTAGGATGCTAATATGTATTGTTTTATTCTTTGTATAAACCTGTGAAAAGATGGTTCACCAATGATGAGAAGACTAGGATGCTAATATGTATTGTTTTATTCTTTGTATAAACCTGTGAAAAGATGGTTCACCAATGATGAGAAGACTAGGATGCTAATATGTATTGTTTTATTCTTTGTATAAACCTGTGAAAAGATGGTTCACCAATGATGAGAAGTCTAGGATGCTAATATGTATTGTTTTATTCTTTGTATAAACCTGTGAAAAGATGGTTCACCAATGATGAGAAGACTAGGATGCTAATATGTATTGTTTTATTCTTTGTATAAACCTGTGAAAAGATGGTTCACCAATGATGAGAAGACTAGGATGCTAATATGTATTGTTTTATTCTTTGTATTTACCTGTGAAAAGATGGTTCACCAATGATGAGAAGACTAGGATGCTAATATGTATTGTTTTATTCTTTGTATAAACCTGTGAAAAGATGGTTCACCAATGATGAGAAGACTAGGATGCTAATATGTATTGTTTTATTCTTTGTATAAACCTGTGAAAAGATGGTTCACCAATGATGAGAAGACTAGGATGCTAATATGTATTGTTTTATTCTTTGTATAAACCTGTGAAAAGATGGTTCACCAATGATGAGAAGACTAGGATGCTAATATGTATTGTTTTATTCTTTGTATTTACCTGTGAAAAGATGGTTCACCAATGATGAGAAGACTAGGATGCTAATATGTATTGTTTTATTCTTTGTATAAACCTGTGAAAAGATGGTTCACCAATGATGAGAAGACTAGGATGCTAATATGTATTGTTTTATTCTTTGTATAAACCTGTGAAAAGATGGTTCACCAATGATGAGAAGACTAGGATGCTAATATGTATTGTTTTATTCTTTGTATAAACCTGTGAAAAGATGGTTCACCAATGATGAGAAGACTAGGATGCTAATATGTATTGTTTTATTCTTTGTATAAACCTGTGAAAAGATGGTTCACCAATGATGAGAAGACTAGGATGCTAATATGTATTGTTTTATTCTTTGTATAAACCTGTGAAAAGATGGTTCACCAATGATGAGAAGACTAGGATGCTAATATGTATTGTTTTATTCTTTGTATAAACCTGTGAAAAGATGGTTCACCAATGATGAGAAGACTAGGATGCTAATATGTATTGTTTTATTCTTTGTATAAACCTGTGAAAAGATGGTTCACCAATGATGAGAAGACTAGGATGCTAATATGTATTGTTTTATTCTTTGTATAAACCTGTGAAAAGATGGTTCACCAATGATGAGAAGACTAGGATGCTAATATGTATTGTTTTATTCTTTGTATAAACCTGTGAAAAGATGGTTCACCAATGATGAGAAGACTAGGATGCTAATATGTATTGTTTTATTCTTTGTATAAACCTGTGAAAAGATGGTTCACCAATGATGAGAAGACTAGGATGCTAATATGTATTGTTTTATTCTTTGTATAAACCTGTGAAAAGATGGTTCACCAATGATGAGAAGACTAGGATGCTAATATGTATTGTTTTATTCTTTGTATAAACCTGTGAAAAGATGGTTCACCAATGATGAGAAGACTAGGATGCTAATATGTATTGTTTTATTCTTTGTATAAACCTGTGAAAAGATGGTTCACCAATGATGAGAAGACTAGGATGCTAATATGTATTGTTTTATTCTTTGTATAAACCTGTGAAAAGATGGTTCACCAATGATGGGAAGACTAGGATGCTAATATGTATTGTTTTATTCTTTGTATAAACCTGTGAAAAGATGGTTCACCAATGATGAGAAGACTAGGATGCTAATATGTATTGTTTTATTCTTTGTATAAACCTGTGAAAAGATGGTTCACCAATGATGAGAAGACTAGGATGCTAATATGTATTGTTTTATTCTTTGTATAAACCTGTGAAAAGATGGTTCACCAATGATGAGAAGACTAGGATGCTAATATGTATTGTTTTATTCTTTGTATAAACCTGTGAAAAGATGGTTCACCAATGATGAGAAGACTAGGATGCTAATATGTATTGTTTTATTCTTTGTATAAACCTGTGAAAAGATGGTTCACCAATGATGAGAAGACTAGGATGCTAATATGTATTGTTTTATTCTTTGTATAAACCTGTGAAAAGATGGTTCACCAATGATGAGAAGACTAGGATGCTAATATGTATTGTTTTATTCTTTGTATAAACCTGTGAAAAGATGGTTCACAAATGATGAGAAGACTAGGATGCTAATATGTATTGTTTTATTCTTTGTATAAACCTGTGAAAAGATGGTTCACCAATGATGAGAAGACTAGGATGCTAATATGTATTGTTTTATTCTTTGTATAAACCTGTGAAAAGATGGTTCACCAATGATGAGAAGACTAGGATGCTAATATGTATTGTTTTATTCTTTGTATAAACCTGTGAAAAGATGGTTCACCAATGATGAGAAGACTAGGATGCTAATATGTATTGTTTTATTCTTTGTATAAACCTGTGAAAAGATGGTTCACCAATGATGAGAAGACTAGGATGCTAATATGTATTGTTTTATTCTTTGTATAAACCTGTGAAAAGATGGTTCACCAATGATGAGAAGACTAGGATGCTAATATGTATTGTTTTATTCTTTGTATAAACCTGTGAAAAGATGGTTCACCAATGATGAGAAGACTAGGATGCTAATATGTATTGTTTTATTCTTTGTATAAACCTGTGAAAAGATGGTTCACCAATGATGAGAAGACTAGGATGCTAATATGTATTGTTTTATTCTTTGTATAAACCTGTGAAAAGATGGTTCACCAATGATGAGAAGACTAGGATGCTAATATGTATTGTTTTATTCTTTGTATAAACCTGTGAAAAGATGGTTCACCAATGATGAGAAGACTAGGATGCTAATATGTATTGTTTTATTCTTTGTATAAACCTGTGAAAAGATGGTTCACCAATGATGAGAAGACTAGGATGCTAATATGTATTGTTTTATTCTTTGTATAAACCTGTGAAAAGATGGTTCACCAATGATGAGAAGACTAGGATGCTAATATGTATTGTTTTATTCTTTGTATAAACCTGTGAAAAGATGGTTCACCAATGATGAGAAGACTAGGATGCTAATATGTATTGTTTTATTCTTTGTATAAACCTGTGAAAAGATGGTTCACCAATGATGAGAAGACTAGGATGCTAATATGTATTGTTTTATTCTTTGTATAAACCTGTGAAAAGATGGTTCACCAATGATGAGAAGACTAGGATGCTAATATGTATTGTTTTATTCTTTGTATAAACCTGTGAAAAGATGGTTCACCAATGATGAGAAGACTAGGATGGTAATATGTATTGTTTTATTCTTTGTATAAACCTGTGAAAAGATGGTTCACCAATGATGAGAAGACTAGGATGGTAATATGTATTGTTTTATTCTTTGTATAAACCTGTGAAAAGATGGTTCACCAATGATGAGAAGACTAGGATGCTAATATGTATTGTTTTATTCTTTGTATAAACCTGTGAAAAGATGGTTCACCAATGATGAGAAGACTAGGATGGTAATATGTATTGTTTTATTCTTTGTATAAACCTGTGAAAAGATGGTTCACCAATGATGAGAAGACTAGGATGCTAATATGTATTGTTTTATTCTTTGTATAAACCTGTGAAAAGATGGTTCACCAATGATGAGAAGACTAGGATGCTAATATGTATTGTTTTATTCTTTGTATAAACCTGTGAAAAGATGGTTCACCAATGATGAGAAGACTAGGATGCTAATATGTATTGTTTTATTCTTTGTATAAACCTGTGAAAAGATGGTTCACCAATGATGAGAAGACTAGGATGCTAATATGTATTGTTTTATTCTTTGTATAAACCTGTGAAAAGATGGTTCACCAATGATGAGAAGACTAGGATGCTAATATGTATTGTTTTATTCTTTGTATAAACCTGTGAAAAGATGGTTCACCAATGATGAGAAGACTAGGATGCTAATATGTATTGTTTTATTCTTTGTATAAACCTGTGAAAAGATGGTTCACCAATGATGAGAAGACTAGGATGCTAATATGTATTGTTTTATTCTTTGTATAAACCTGTGAAAAGATGGTTCACCAATGATGAGAAGACTAGGATGGTAATATGTATTGTTTTATTCTTTGTATAAACCTGTGAAAAGATGGTTCACCAATGATGAGAAGACTAGGATGGTAATATGTATTGTTTTATTCTTTGTATAAACCTGTGAAAAGATGGTTCACCAATGATGAGAAGACTAGGATGCTAATATGTATTGTTTTATTCTTTGTATAAACCTGTGAAAAGATGGTTCACCAATGATGAGAAGACTAGGATGCTAATATGTATTGTTTTATTCTTTGTATAAACCTGTGAAAAGATGGTTCACCAATGATGAGAAGACTAGGGACACGCAATTATAAACAAATACTGAAATACAGTAACTTTTCCTTCTCACTTAAAGTACTGCTTACAAAGTAATAGTTCCTGCTTATTAAGATTTCTCGAAAAAGGGTTTTACTAAAACTTAGATTGAAAGGATTGTTTGCAATTCGTTAAAGTAATTCCATCTATAGCATGAGTGAGTGATATATATCTGTTACATACATTGCTGTTAGAACGATTGCTTGTTGTCCCTTACTTTCCTTATTACCTAATTCCTTTCTAAATCTCAGTCCGTCTGACCAGGCTGTCTATCTTTTCTTATCAAGCATTAGGTTATGTTATCCATAAGCTGCATTAATATACAAAATGTATCGGCGAAGTTGCGCGGAACTTAGATATTTTATGAATTTCTTTGAATATCACATTTCATTCAATGCTTTAAACAATATTTTATATATATTTGCATCTATATTTTATAATATGTTTTGATATATGGATCATTGTACTATATCGTGTCTCATAGGCCTATCATGGCCGGGTGCTATATATTTAACATGAAATGATTTTATGTCTGCAATGTTTTAATATTCTAAAAACGTATTACTTGTATAATGATGTAACACTGAAATAAAATAGTTTTCATCATCTTCTTCTTCTTCTTCTTCTTCTTAATTTATCTACTTGCAACGCGGAACGAGGGACCTAGTTTTCAGCGTTAACAAAATATCTCATGAAGTAATGAACTCCATGTCTTCTAATTTGGCCACAGCCAATTGGGAGATGATATGCAGATACCAGTCACTTTGGGTGACCGTGGCCGTATTTTCAATGTCACCTCGGCACTTGGACCACTTTTGAAACTGTTGTTTATGCAGTTTCTTATAAACTGTTTCACTCAATGTTTTAAAATTAGGTCACGGTATACATTGGGAAATAAAGCATTGGCTTATTGTGATGTTGACCTTATTTATATATAGATATTATATCTATAGATAGATATTGTATTAAATTAACACAAAGAAAGATAAAAAACAAAAGTCTGAAAATGAATTTTGAGTTAATTTAAATCATTACCAGTATATTGTTTTTTTATCTATTATATTTTATGTACATTTAATTATATATGGGTTGTCACACCAAACAACTGAAGACAAATATTGCTTGATAAAGAAGAACAAGTTATATGGATAGTCAACTTATACAAATTAGCTTGATATATTTAGGATCGAGATTATATGTACAAATATTTTGCTACTCCATGTGGTCTGAAGGACTTAGATTTTCCCGGCTATGAAAAACATTCGCATGAACGTAACTGAAATGTACACGAGTTCGTTGAAGCCCGTGCTGGAAAGCACATGTTGGATTCACTTTTGATTTTGGCTTTGTTGAGAGCAGTCGCGTTTCTTGGCGGCTGTCTCTCATACTATTTGAACTTAACAAATCAAGATGTTATTTTGTTCTTGTTTGTAGGCATTTGTATATGTAATTTCGAATTTGGATTTTGTTAAATAAATTCGTATTTGGATAACTTTAGAGAGTTTACATATTCGGTGTTTCTCAAGAGTTTTTGATATTTGTTTTTTCGAGTGCAGTAGAAATAAAGGGTTTCTACTTGCACTATTTGTCTGTTTGTGATACTAGCAAGGTCTTTTTAGGACAATGGTGTCATGAACAAAACTCTGTTGTAAATATTTTGTATATATTTGGGATATATTTTTGGTTTATCTTTTGTAATAAAAACAATTGAATTTCAAGACTAAAGTGCTCTGTTGTCTATTACCATGTTAAACAAGCTTCCACCATGTCATTACTTTTAAGGCTTTATTTCCAAATCTTTCGTTAAAGTATAGTACTTCTTCAAACGTCTACTCATTGGAGTTGTGTCCAGTAAAAGACGCACTGAACGTCATATCCTAAACAAAGGGCAAGTTTAGCGTTTGCGCAGGGATAATGAAAGTAACCAGTTTTCCTTGTGCGAACGCAGTGGAGCCCTTCACTCCTATACTGAGTCTAAAAAGGCCTAGTAGAGGATCGCGTCAGGACGCGTATCGAATTGACCAACCAGAACTCGGCTTACCAAGCCACAATAGTCTGCCTTCGCACGTATAACGTTGGAGGGTCATAGGTCGCAGAAAGGTCGACTGACGCGACCCTCAACTAGACCTTTATAGACTCTGTATAGGAGTGAAACGGATAATATTGAGGCTAGGTTTACTTAGAGTGTGGAGCACTTTGTCCCCACGTAGCTCAGCTCCACACACTGATGGCGTAATTTCCTTCTCCTCGTCATCATATTAGTTAGAAATGGTAATGCACAGAGTTTACCAACAGATAGGTTTAGATGAAGCAAACCTTTCGGTTAACTTATCCGTTATACTTTTTAATACATAATGTCATATATGAGCTAATATTTTCTTCTTCTTCTTCTTCTATATGAGCTGATATTTTCTTCTTCTTCTTCTTCTTCTATATGAGCTAATATTTTCTTCTTCTTCTTCTATATGTGCTAATATTTTCTTCTTCTTCTTGTTCTTCTATATGAGCTAATATTTTCTTCTTCTTCTTCTTCTATATGAGCTCTATATGAGCTAATATTTTCTTCTTCTTCTTGTTCTTCTTCTATATGAGCTAACGTCTGAAACATTTTGATTTATTTACAGAGTATATTTTATGTTATTAGCCTGTTTTAATAGTCTCCTGTAACTCTATGATGTTGAGCGGCTCGTTGCAGTTTTATTTTGCTTTACACTGAATATAAACTGCTACTGTTATGAGGTGAGACTGTAATAAACAATATGTCTGTCAGTCCGTCCATCCATCTGTCTGTTTGTCTGCGATAAAGGTGTTTGCCATCAGACCGTGAGGGAAGAAACCTAGATAGACTGAGTTAATCCTTTTACAATTAAACTCCTCAGAGCACGGTCGATTTTAGATTAAGACTGATCGCTTATGATCCGTATATATCATGTAGACTAAACAATCCCTAAATTACCATTCGTTTCAACGCCCCTAATGGCTGTAATATTGCCCAAGCGGCGTAAAACAATAACTCACTCACTCACTCACCATTCGTTTCTGAATAACTTATTCAACTCGTTCCCTATGTTAATACAATGCGCAAGTCTTCACTATCAAAATGTGCAGTCTATTTATGGTTTAAGTGTGTTTTTATTCAAGATTCGTTCGTTTATTCATGTGTCAGTAGAGAAAACAGGTAATGGGGTGAAGCCTCAAGACAGTTTCTTCTTTGATGGGCATTCTAGAAGTGTCTGCAGTGATCAACTTTAAAAGACAAACATACGTCTGTGTGTATACACGGCTTCTCATTGTGTAGGGCCTACTAGTTTGTGTGTATACAAGGCTTCTCATTGTGTAGGGCCTACTAGTCTGTGTGTATACACAGCTTCTCATTGTGTAGGGCCTACTAGTCTGTGTGTATACAAGGCTTCTCATTGTGTAGGGCCTACTAGTCTGTGTGTATACACAGCTTCTCATTGTGTAGGGCCTACTAGTCTGTGTGTATACAAGGCTTCTCATTGTGTAGGGCCTACTAGTCTGTGTGTATACACAGCTTCTCATTGTGTAGGGCCTACTAGTCTGTGTGTATACAAGGCTTCTCATTGTGTAGGGCCTACTAGTCTGTGTGTATACACGGCTTCTCATTGTGTAGGGCCTACTAGTTTGTGTGTATACAAGGCTTCTCATTGTGTAGGGCCTACTAGTCTGTGTGTATACACGGCTTCTCATTGTGGAGGGCCTACTAGTCTGTGTGTATACACGGCTTCTCATTGTGTAGGGCCTACTAGTTTGTGTGTATACACGGCTTCTCATTGTGTAGGGCCTACTAGTCTGTGTGTATACACGGCTTCTCATTGTGTAGGGCCTACTAGTTTGTGTGTATACACGGCTTCTCATTATGTAGGGCCTACTAGTCTGTGTGTATACACGGCTTCTCATTGTGTAGGGCCTACTAGCCTGTGTGTGTACACGGCTTCTCATTGTGTAGGGCCTACTAGTCTGTGTGTATACACGGCTTCTCATTGTGTAGGGCCTACTAGTCTGTGTGTATACACGGCTTCTCATTGTGTTGGGCCTACTAGTCTGTGTATACAAGGCTTCTCATTGTGTAGGGCCTACTAGTCTGTGTATACAAGGCTTCTCATTGTGTAGGGCCTACTAGTTTGTGTGTATACACGGCTTCTCATTGTGTAGGGCCTACTGGTCTGTGTGTATACAAGGCTTCTCATTGTGTAGGGCCTACTAGTTTGTGTGTATACAAGGCTTCTCATTGTGTAGGGCCTACTGGTCTGTGTGTATACAAGGCTTCTCATTGTGTAGGGCCTACTAGTCTGTGTGTATACACGGCTTCTCATTGTGTAGGGCCTACTAGTCTGTGTGTATACACGGCTTCTCATTGTGTAGGGCCTACTAGTTTGTGTGTATACACGGCTCCTCATTGTGTAGGGCCTACTAGTTTGTGTGTATACACGGCTTCTCATTGTGTAGGGCCTACTAGTCTGTGTGTATACACGGCTTCTCATTGTGTAGGGCCTACTAGTCTGTGTGTATACACGGCTTCTCATTGTGAAGGGCCTACTAGTCTGTGTGTATACACGGCTTATTGTGTAGGGCCTACTAGTCTGTGTGTATACACGGCTTATTGTGTAGGGCCTACTAGTCTGTGTGTATACAAGGCTTCTCATTGTGTAGGGCCTACTAGTCTGTGTGTATACACGGCTTATTGTGTAGGGCCTACTAGTATGTGTGTATACACGGCTTCTCATTGTGTAGGGCCTACTAGTCTGTGTGTATACACGGCTTCTCATTGTGTAGGGCCTACTAGTCTGTGTATACAAGGCTTCTCATTGTGTAGGGCCTACTAGTCTGTGTGTATACACGGCTTCTCATTGTGTAGGGCCTACTAGTATGTGTGTATACACGGCTTCTCATTGTGTAGGGCCTACTAGTCTGTGTGTATACACGGCTTCTCATTGTGTAGGGACTACTAGTCTGTGTATACAAGGCTTCTCATTGTGTAGGGCCTACTAGTTTGTGTGTATACACAGCTTCTCATTGTGTAGGGCCTACTAGTCTGTGTGTATACACGGCTTCTCATTGTGTAGGGCCTACTAGTCTGTGTGTATACAAGGCTTCTCATTGTGGAGGGCCTTTTAGTCAGTGTGTATACACGGCTTCTCATTGTGTAGGGCCTACTAGTCTGTGTGTATACACGGCTTCTCATTGTGTAGGGCCTACTAGTCTGTGTGTATACACGGCTTCTCATTGTGTAGGGCCTACTAGTCTGTGTGTATACACGGCTTCTCATTGTGTAGGGCCTACTAGTTTGTGTATACACGGCTTCTCATTGTGTAGGGCCTACTAGTCTGTGTGTATACACGGCTTCTCATTGTGTAGGGCCTACTAGTCTGTGTGTATACACGTCTTCTCATTGTGTAGGGCCTACTAGTCTGTGTGTATACACGGCTTCTCATTGTGTAGGGCCTTCTAGTCTGTGTGTATACACGGCTTCTCATTGTGTAGGGCCTTCTAGTCTGTGTGTATACACGGCTTCTCATTGTGTAGGGCCTACTAGTCTGTGTGTATACACGGCTTCTCATTGTGTAGGGCCTACTAGTCTGTGTGTATACACGGCTTCTCATTGTGTAGGGCCTACTAGTCTGTGTGTATACACGGCTTCTCATTGTGTAGGGCCTACTTGTTTGTGTATACACGGCTTCTCATTGTGTAGGGCCTACTAGTCTGTGTGTATACACGGCTTCTCATTGTGTAGGGCCTACTAGTCTGTGTGTATACACGGCTTCTCATTGTGTGAGCCTACTAGTTTGTGTATACACGGCTTTTCATTGTGTAGGGCCTACTAGTCTGTGTGTATACACGGCTTCTCATTGTGTAGGGCCTTCTAGTCTGTGTGTATACACGGCTTCTCATTGTGTAGGGCCTACTAGTTTGTGTATACACGGCTTCTCATTGTGTAGGGCCTACTAGTCTGTGTGTATACACGGCTTCTCATTGTGTAGGGCCTACTAGTCTGTGTGTATACACGGCTTCTCATTGTGTGAGCCTACTAGTTTGTGTATACACGGCTTCTCATTGTGTAGGGCCTACTAGTCTGTGTGTATACACGGCTTCTCATTGTGTAGGGCCTACTAGTCTGTGTGTATACACGGCTTCTCATTGTGTAGGGCCTACTAGTCTGTGTGTATACACGGCTTCTCATTGTGTCGGGCCTACTAGTCTGTGTGTATACACGGCTTCTCATTGTGTGAGCCTACTAGTCTGTGTGTATACACGGCTTCTCATTGTGTGAGCCTACTAGTTTGTGTATACACGGCTTCTCATTGTGTATGGCCTACTAGTCTGTGTGTATACACGGCTTCTCATTGTGTAGGGCCTACTAGTCTGTGTGTATACACGGCTTCTCATTGTGTAGGGCCTACTAGTTTGTGTATACACGGCTTCTCATTGTGTAGGGCCTACTAGTCTGTGTGTATACACGGCTTCTCATTGTGTAGGGCCTTCTAGTCTGTGTGTATACACGGCTTCTCATTGTGTATGGCCTTCTTGTCTGTGTGTATACACGGCTTCTCATTGTGTAGGGCCTACTAGTATGTGTGTATACACGGCTTCTCATTGTGTAGGGCCTACTAGTCTGTGTGAATACAAGGCGTCTCATTGTGTAGGGCCTACTAGTTTGTGTGTATACACGGCTTCTCATTGTGTAGGGCCTACAAGTCTGTGTGTATACAAGGCTTCTCATTGTGTAGGGCCTACTAGTTAGTGTGTATACACGTCTTCTCATTGTGTAGGGCCTACTAGTCTGTGTGTATACACGGCTTCTCATTGTGTAGGGCCTACTAGTATGTGTATACACGGCTTCTCATTGTGTAGGGCCTACTAGTATGTGTATACACGGCTTCTCATTATGTAGGTCCTACTAGTCTGTGTGTATACACGGCTTCTCATTGTGTAGGTCCTACTAGTCTGTGTGTATACACATCTTCTCATTGTGTAGGGCCTACTAGTTTGTGTATACAAGGCTTCTCATTGTGTATGGCCTACAAGTCTGTGTGTATACACGGCTTCTCATTGTGTAGGGCCTACTAGTATGTGTGTATACACATCTTCTCATTGTGTAGGGCCTACTAGTATGTGTATACAAGGCTTCTCATTGTGTATGGCCTACAAGTCTGTGTGTATACACGTCTTCTCATTGTGTAGGGCCTACAAGTCTGTGTGTATACAAGGCTTCTCATTGTGTAGGGCCTACTAGTTTGTGTGTATACACGTCTTCTCATTGTGTAGGGCCTACTAGTTTGTGTGTATACTAGGCTACTCATTGTGTAGGGCCTACTAGTTTGTGTGTATACACGGCTTCTCATTGTGTAGGGCCTACTAGTCTGTGTGAATACAAGGCGTCTCATTGTGTAGGGCCTACTAGTTTGTGTGTATACACGGCTTCTCATTGTGTAGGGCCTACTAGTCTGTGTGTATACACGGCTTCTCATTGTGTAGGGCCTACTAGTTTGTGTGTATACACGGCTTCTCATTATGTAGGGCCTACTAGTCTGTGTGTATACACGGCTTCTCATTGTGTAGGGCCTACTAGTCTGTGTGTGTACACGGCTTCTCATTGTGTAGGGCCTACTAGTCTGTGTGTATACATGGCTTCTCATTGTGTAGGGCCTACTAGTCTGTGTGTATACACGGCTTCTCATTGTGTTGGGCCTACTAGTCTGTGTATACACGGCTTCTCATTGTGTAGGGCCTACTAGTCTGTGTATACAAGGCTTCTCATTGTGTAGGGCCTACTAGTTTGTGTGTATACACGGCTTCTCATTGTGTAGGGCCTACTGGTCTGTGTGTATACAAGGCTTCTCATTGTGTAGGGCCTACTAGTTTGTGTGTATACAAGGCTTCTCATTGTGTAGGGCCTACTAGTATGTGTGTATACAAGGCTTCTCATTGTGTAGGGCCTACTAGTCTGTGTGTATACACGGCTTCTCATTGTGTAGGGCCTACTAGTCTGTGTGTATACACGGCTTCTCATTGTGTAGGGCCTACTAGTTTGTGTGTATACACGGCTCCTCATTGTGTAGGGCCTACTAGTTTGTGTGTATACACGGCTTCTCATTGTGTAGGGCCTACTAGTCTGTGTGTATACACGGCTTCTCATTGTGTAGGGCCTACTAGTCTGTGTGTATACACGGCTTCTCATTGTGAAGGGCCTACTAGTCTGTGTGTATACACGGCTTATTGTGTAGGGCCTACTAGTCTGTGTGTATACACGGCTTATTGTGTAGGGCCTACTAGTCTGTGTGTATACAAGGCTTCTCATTGTGTAGGGCCTACTAGTCTGTGTGTATACACGGCTTATTGTGTAGGGCCTACTAGTATGTGTGTATACACGGCTTCTCATTGTGTAGGGCCTACTAGTCTGTGTGTATACACGGCTTCTCATTGTGTAGGGCCTACTAGTCTGTGTATACAAGGCTTCTCATTGTGTAGGGCCTACTAGTCTGTGTGTATACACGGCTTCTCATTGTGTAGGGCCTACTAGTATGTGTGTATACACGGCTTCTCATTGTGTAGGGCCTACTAGTCTGTGTGTATACACGGCTTCTCATTGTGTAGGGACTACTAGTCTGTGTATACAAGGCTTCTCATTGTGTAGGGCCTACTAGTTTGTGTGTATACACAGCTTCTCATTGTGTAGGGCCTACTAGTCTGTGTGTATACACGGCTTCTCATTGTGTAGGGCCTACTAGTCTGTGTGTATACAAGGCTTCTCATTGTGTAGGGCCTTTTAGTCTGTGTGTATACACGGCTTCTCATTGTGTAGGGCCTACTAGTCTGTGTGTATACACGGCTTCTCATTGTGTAGGGCCTTCTAGTCTGTGTGTATACACGGCTTCTCATTGTGTAGGGCCTTCTAGTCTGTGTGCATACACGGCTTCTCATTGTGTAGGGCCTACTAGTCTGTGTGTATACACGGCTTCTCATTGTGTAGGGCCTACTAGTCTGTGTGTATACACGGCTTCTCATTGTGTAGGGCCTACTAGTCTGTGTGTATACACGGCTTCTCATTGTGTAGGGCCTACTAGTTTGTGTATACACGGCTTCTCATTGTGTAGGGCCTACTAGTCTGTGTGTATACACGGCTTCTCATTGTGTAGGGCCTACTAGTCTGTGTGTATACACGGCTTCTCATTGTGTGAGCCTACTAGTTTGTGTATACACGGCTTTTCATTGTGTAGGGCCTACTAGTATGTGTGTATACACGGCGTCTCATTGTGTAGGGCCTACTAGTTTGTGTGTATACACGGCTTCTCATTGTGTAGGGCCTACAAGTCTGTGTGTATACAAGGCTTCTCATTGTGTAGGGCCTACTAGTTAGTGTGTATACACGTCTTCTCATTGTGTAGGGCCTACTAGTCTGTGTGTATACACGGCTTCTCATTGTGTAGGGCCTACTAGTATGTGTATACACGGCTTCTCATTGTGTAGGGCCTACTAGTATGTGTATACACGGCTTCTCATTATGTAGGTCCTACTAGTCTGTGTGTATACTCGGCTTCTCATTGTGTAGGTCCTACTAGTCTGTGTGTATACACATCTTCTCATTGTGTAGGGCCTACTAGTATGTGTATACAAGGCTTCTCATTGTGTATGGCCTACAAGTCTGTGTGTATACACGGCTTCTCATTGTGTAGGGCCTACTAGTATGTGTGTATACACATCTTCTCATTGTGTAGGGCCTACTAGTATGTGTATACAAGGCTTCTCATTGTGTATGGCCTACAAGTCTGTGTGTATACACGTCTTCTCATTGTGTAGGGCCTACAAGTCTGTGTGTATACAAGGCTTCTCATTGTGTAGGGCCTACTAGTTTGTGTGTATACACGTCTTCTCATTGTGTAGGGCCTACTAGTTTGTGTGTATACTAGGCTACTCATTGTGTAGGGCCTACTAGTTTGTGTGTATACAAGGCTTCTCATTGTGTAGGGCCTACTAGTTTGTGTGTATACACGGCTTCTCATTGTGTAGGGCCTACTAGTTTGTGTGTATACACGGCTTCTCATTGTGTAGGGCCTACTAGTCTGTGTGAATACAAGGCGTCTCATTGTGTAGGGCCTACTAGTTTGTGTGTATACACGGCTTCTCATTGTGTAGGGCCTACTAGTCTGTGTGTATACACGGCTTCTCATTGTGTAGGGCCTACTAGTTTGTGTGTATACACGGCTTCTCATTATGTAGGGCCTACTAGTCTGTGTGTATACACGGCTTCTCATTGTGTAGGGCCTACTAGTCTGTGTGTATACACGGCTTCTCATTGTGTAGGGCCTACTAGTCTGTGTGTATACACGGCTTCTCATTGTGAAGGGCCTACTAGTCTGTGTGTATACACGGCTTATTGTGTAGGGCCTACTAGTCTGTGTGTATACACGGCTTATTGTGTAGGGCCTACTAGTCTGTGTGTATACAAGGCTTCTCATTGTGTAGGGCCTACTAGTCTGTGTGTATACACGGCTTATTGTGTAGGGCCTACTAGTATGTGTGTATACACGGCTTCTCATTGTGTAGGGCCTACTAGTCTGTGTGTATACACGGCTTCTCATTGTGTAGGGCCTACTAGTCTGTGTGTATACACGGCTTCTCATTGTGTAGGGCCTACTAGTCTGTGTGTATACACGGCTTCTCAATGTGTAGGGCCTACTAGTCTGTGTGTATACACGGCTTCTCATTGTGAAGGGCCTACTAGTCTGTGTGTATACACGGCTTATTGTGTAGGGCCTACTAGTCTGTGTGTATACACGGCTTATTGTGTAGGGCCTACTAGTCTGTGTGTATACAAGGCTTCTCATTGTGTAGGGCCTACTAGTCTGTGTGTATACACGGCTTATTGTGTAGGGCCTACTAGTATGTGTGTATACACGGCTTCTCATTGTGTAGGGCCTACTAGTCTGTGTGTATACACGGCTTCTCATTGTGTAGGGCCTACAAGTCTGTGTGTATACAAGGCTTCTCATTGTGTAGGGCCTACTAGTTAGTGTGTATACACGTCTTCTCATTGTGTAGGGCCTACTAGTCTGTGTGTATACACGGCTTCTCATTGTGTAGGGCCTACTAGTATGTGTATACACGGCTTCTCATTGTGTAGGGCCTACTAGTATGTGTATACACGGCTTCTCATTATGTAGGTCCTACTAGTCTGTGTGTATACACGGCTTCTCATTGTGTAGGTCCTACTAGTCTGTGTGTATACACATCTTCTCATTGTGTAGGGCCTACTAGTATGTGTATACAAGGCTTCTCATTGTGTATGGCCTACAAGTCTGTGTGTATACACGGCTTCTCATTGTGTAGGGCCTACTAGTATGTGTGTATACACATCTTCTCATTGTGTAGGGCCTACTAGTATGTGTATACAAGGCTTCTCATTGTGTATGGCCTACAAGTCTGTGTGTATACACGTCTTCTCATTGTGTAGGGCCTACAAGTCTGTGTGTATACAAGGCTTCTCATTGTGTAGGGCCTACTAGTTTGTGTGTATACACGTCTTCTCATTGTGTAGGGCCTACTAGTTTGTGTGTATACTAGGCTACTCATTGTGTAGGGCCTACTAGTTTGTGTGTATACAAGGCTTCTCATTGTGTAGGGCCTACTAGTTTGTGTGTATACACGGCTTCTCATTGTGTAGGGCCTACTAGTTTGTGTGTATACACGGCTTCTCATTGTGTAGGGCCTACTAGTCTGTGTGAATACAAGGCGTCTCATTGTGTAGGGCCTACTAGTTTGTGTGTATACACGGCTTCTCATTGTGTAGGGCCTACTAGTCTGTGTGTATACACGGCTTCTCATTGTGTAGGGCCTACTAGTTTGTGTGTATACACGGCTTCTCATTATGTAGGGCCTACTAGTCTGTGTGTATACACGGCTTCTCATTGTGTAGGGCCTACTAGTCTGTGTGTATACACGGCTTCTCATTGTGTAGGGCCTACTAGTCTGTGTGTATACACGGCTTCTCATTGTGAAGGGCCTACTAGTCTGTGTGTATACACGGCTTATTGTGTAGGGCCTACTAGTCTGTGTGTATACACGGCTTATTGTGTAGGGCCTACTAGTCTGTGTGTATACAAGGCTTCTCATTGTGTAGGGCCTACTAGTCTGTGTGTATACACGGCTTATTGTGTAGGGCCTACTAGTATGTGTGTATACACGGCTTCTCATTGTGTAGGGCCTACTAGTCTGTGTGTATACACGGCTTCTCATTGTGTAGGGCCTACTAGTCTGTGTATACAAGGCTTCTCATTGTGTAGGGCCTACTAGTCTGTGTGTATACACGGCTTCTCATTGTGTAGGGCCTACTAGTATGTGTGTATACACGGCTTCTCATTGTGTAGGGCCTACTAGTCTGTGTGTATACACGGCTTCTCATTGTGTAGGGCCTACTAGTCTGTGTGTATACACGGCTTCTCATTGTGTAGGGCCTACTAGTCTGTGTGTATACACGGCTTCTCATTGTGTAGGGACTACTAGTCTGTGTATACAAGGCTTCTCATTGTGTAGGGCCTACTAGTTTGTGTGTATACACAGCTTCTCATTGTGTAGGGCCTACTAGTCTGTGTGTATACATGGCTTCTCATTGTGTAGGGCCTACTAGTCTGTGTGTATACAAGGCTTCTCATTGTGTAGGGCCTTTTAGTCTGTGTGTATACACGGCTTCTCATTGTGTAGGGCCTACTAGTCTGTGTGTATACACGGCTTCTCATTGTGTAGGGCCTACTAGTCTGTGTGTATACACGGCTTCTCATTGTGTAGGGCCTACTAGTCTGTGTGTATACACGGCTTCTCATTGTGTAGGGCCTACTAGTCTGTGTGTATACACGGCTTCTCATTGTGTAGGGCCTTCTAGTCTGTGTGTATACACGGCTTCTCATTGTGTAGGGCCTACTAGTCTGTGTGTATACACGGCTTCTCATTGTGTAGGGCCTACTAGTCTGTGTGTATACACGGCTTCTCATTGTGTAGGGCCTACTAGTCTGTGTGTATACACGGCTTCTCATTGTGTAGGGCCTACTAGTTTGTGTATACACGGCTTCTCATTGTGGAGGGCCTACTAGTCTGTGTGTATACACGGCTTCTCATTGTGTAGGGCCTACTAGTCTGTGTGTATACACGGCTTCTCATTGTGTGAGCCTACTAGTTTGTGTATACACGGCTTTTCATTGTGTAGGGCCTACTAGTCTGTGTGTATACACGGCTTCTCATTGTGTAGGGCCTTCTAGTCTGTGTGTATACACGGCTTCTCATTGTGTAGGGCCTACTAGTTTGTGTATACACGGCTTCTCATTGTGTAGGGCCTACTAGTCTGTGTGTATACACGGCTTCTCATTGTGTAGGGCCTACTAGTCTGTGTGTATACACGGCTTCTCATTGTGTGAGCCTACTAGTTTGTGTATACACGGCTTCTCATTGTGTAGGGCCTACTAGTCTGTGTGTATACACGGCTTCTCATTGTGTGAGCCTACTAGTCTGTGTGTATACACGGCTTCTCATTGTGTAGGGTCTACTAGTCTGTGTGTATACACGGCTTCTCATTGTGTAGGGCCTACTAGTCTGTGTGTATACACGGCTTCTCATTGTGTCAGCCTACTAGTTTGTGTATACACGGCTTCTCATTGTGTATGGCCTACTAGTCTGTGTGTATACAAGGCTTCTCATTGTGTAGGGCCTACTAGTCTGTGTGTATACACGGCTTCTCATTGTGTAGGGCCTACTAGTTTGTGTATACACGGCTTCTCATTGTGTAGGGCCTACTAGTCTGTGTGTATACACGGCTTCTCATTGTGTAGGGCCTTCTAGTCTGTGTGTATACACGGCTTCTCATTGTGTATGGCCTTCTTGTCTGTGTGTATACACGGCTTCTCATTGTGTAGGGCCTACTAGTATGTGTGTATACACGGCTTCTCATTGTGTAGGGCCTACTAGTCTGTGTGAATACAAGGCGTCTCATTGTGTAGGGCCTACTAGTTTGTGTGTATACACGGCTTCTCATTGTGTAGGGCCTACAAGTCTGTGTGTATACAAGGCTTCTCATTGTGTAGGGCCTACTAGTTAGTGTGTATACACGTCTTCTCATTGTGTAGGGCCTACTAGTCTGTGTGTATACACGGCTTCTCATTGTGTAGGGCCTACTAGTATGTGTATACACGGCTTCTCATTGTGTAGGGCCTACTAGTATGTGTATACACGGCTTCTCATTATGTAGGTCCTACTAGTCTGTGTGTATACACGGCTTCTCATTGTGTAGGGCCTACTAGTCTGTGTGTATACACATCTTCTCATTGTGTAGGGCCTACTAGTATGTGTATACAAGGCTTCTCATTGTGTATGGCCTACAAGTCTGTGTGTATACACGTCTTCTCATTGTGTAGGGCCTACAAGTCTGTGTGTATACACGGCTTCTCATTGTGTAGGGCCTACTAGTATGTGTGTATACACATCTTCTCATTGTGTAGGGCCTACTAGTATGTGTATACAAGGCTTCTCATTGTGTATGGCCTACAAGTCTGTGTGTATACACGTCTTCTCATTGTGTAGGGCCTACAAGTCTGTGTGTATACAAGGCTTCTCATTGTGTAGGGCCTACTAGTTTGTGTGTATACACGTCTTCTCATTGTGTAGGGCCTACTAGTTTGTGTGTATACAAGGCTACTCATTGTGTAGGGCCTACTAGTTTGTGTGTATACAAGGCTTCTCATTGTGTAGGGCCTACTAGTTTGTGTGTATACACGGCTTCTCATTGTGTAGGGCCTACTAGTTTGTGTGTATACAAGGCTTCTCATTGTGTAGGGCCTACTAGTCTGTGTGAATACAAGGCGTCTCATTGTGTAGGGCCTACTAGTTTGTGTGTATACACGGCTTCTCATTGTGTAGGGCCTACTAGTTTGTGTGTATACACGGCTTCTCATTGTGTAGGGCCTACTAGTCTGTGTGAATACAAGGCGTCTCATTGTGTAGGGCCTACTAGTCTGTGTGTATACAAGGCTTCTCATTGTGTAGGGCCTACTAGTCTGTGTGAATACAAGGCTTCTCATTGTGTAGGGCCTACTAGTCTGTGTGTATACACGGCTTCTCATTGTGTAGGGCCTACTAGTCTGTGTGAATACAAGGCTTCTCATTGTGTAGGGCCTACTAGTCTGTGTGTATACAAGGCTTCTCATTGTGTAGGGCCTACTAGTCTGTGTGAATACAAGGCTTCTCATTGTGTAGGGCCTACTAGTCTGTGTGAATACAAGGCTTCTCATTGTGTAGGGCCTACTAGTCTGTGTGTATACAAGGCTTCTCATTGTGTAGGGCCTACTAGTCTGTGTGTATACACGGCTTCTCATTGTGTAGGGCCTACTAGTCTGTGTGTATACAAGGCTTCTCATTTTGTAGGGCCTACTAGTCTGTGTGAATACAAGGCTTCTCATTGTGTAGGGCCTACTAGTCTGTGTGTATACAAGGCTTCTCATTGTGTAGGGCCTACAAGTCTGTGTGTATACAAGGCTTCTCATTGTGTAGGGCCTACTAGTTTGTGTGTATACACGTCTTCTCATTGTGTAGGGCCTACTAGCTAGTCTGTGTGTATACACGGCTTCTCATTGTGTAGGGCCTACTAGTCTGTGTGTATACAAGGCTTCTCATTGTGAAGGGCCTACTAGTTAAAGAGACTGTCCTATACTCGTGGCACCAATTAATGACTTCACTTGTCGTTGTTGGTTTTATTTATAACCTAGAGCACGCTCTTCTGTATCTAATTGTCGACTCTAAATCGACAAACCTGTTTCCCTCAGTGAAATGATTCATAAAGCTGGCCTACACACATTGTAAATATGACAGCTTTATGAACTTCTGGTTAATGTGTCGTTATATAGTCTGAATTATTTACTATCTACCACCCAATGTCAGATTGAACTTTGAATATGACAGCTTTATGAACTTCTGGTTAATGTGTCGTTATATAGTCTGAATTATTTACTATCTACCACCCAATGTCAGATTGAACTTTGAATATGACAGCTTTATGAACTTCTGGTTAATGTGTCGTTATATAGTCTGAATTATTTACTATCTACCACCCAATGTCAGATTGAACTTTGAATATGACAGCTTTATGAACTTCTGGTTAATGTTTCATTATATAGTCTGAATTATTTACTATCTACCACCCAATGTCAGATTGAACTTTGAATATGACAGCTTTATGAACTTCTGGTTAATGTGTCGTTATATAGTCTGAATTATTTACTATCTACCACCCAATGTCAGATTGAACTTTGAATATGACAGCTTTATGAACTTCTGGTTAATGTTTCATTATATGGTCTGAATTATTTACTATCTACCACCCAATGTCAGATTGAACTTTGAATATGACAGCTTTATGAACTTCTGGTTAATGTTTCATTATATAGTCTGAATTATTTACTATCTACCACCCAATGTCAGATTGAACTTTGAATATGACAGCTTTATGAACTTCTGGTTAATGTTTCATTATATAGTCTGAATTATTTACTATCTACCACCCAATGTCAGATTGAACTTTGAATATGACAGCTTTATGAACTTCTGGTTAATGTTTCATTATATAGTCTGAATTATTTACTATCTACCACCCAATGTCAGATTGAACTTTGAATATGACAGCTTTATGAACTTCTGGTTAATGTGTCGTTATATAGTCTGAATTATTTACTATCTACCACCCAATGTCAGATTGAACTTTGAATATGACAGCTTTATGAACTTCTGGTTAATGTTTCATTATATAGTCTGAATTATTTACTATCTACCACCCAATGTCAGATTGAACTTTGAATATGACAGCTTTATGAACTTCTGGTTAATGTTTCATTATATAGTCTGAATTATTTACTATCTACCACCCAATGTCAGATTGAACTTTGAATATGACAGCTTTATGAACTTCTGGTTAATGTTTCATTATATAGTCTGAATTATTTACTATCTACCACCCAATGTCAGATTGAACTTTGAATATGACAGCTTTATGAACTTCTGGTTAATGTTTCATTATATAGTCTGAATTATTTACTATCTACCACCCAATGTCAGATTGAACTTTGAATATGACAGCTTTATGAACTTCTGCTTAATGTTTCATTATATAGTCTGAATTATTTACTATCTACCACCCAATGTCAGATTGAACTTTGAATATGACAGCTTTATGAACTTCTGGTTAATGTTTCATTATATAGTCTGAATTATTTACTATCTACCACCCAATGTCAGATTGAACTTTGAATATGACAGCTTTATGAACTTCTGGTTAATGTTTCATTATATAGTCTGAATTATTTACTATCTACCACCCAATGTCAGATTGAACTTTGAATATGACAGCTTTATGAACTTCTGGTTAATGTTTCATTATATAGTCTGAATTATTTACTATCTACCACCCAATGTCAGATTGAACTTTGAATATGACAGCTTTATGAACTTCTGGTTAATGTTTCATTATATAGTCTGAAATATTTACTATCTACCACCCAATGTCAGATTGAACTTTGAATATGACAGCTTTATGAACTTCTGGTTAATGTTTCATTATATAGTCTGAATTATTTACTATCTACCACCCAATGTCAGATTGAACTTTGAATATGACAGCTTTATGAACTTCTGGTTAATGTTTCATTATATAGTCTGAATTATTTACTATCTACCACCCAATGTCAGATTGAACTTTGAATATGACAGCTTTATGAACTTCTGGTTAATGTTTCATTATATAGTCTGAATTATTTACTATCTACCACCCAATGTCAGATTGAACTTTGAATATGACAGCTTTATGAACTTCTGGTTAATGTTTCATTATATAGTCTGAATTATTTACTATCTACCACCCAATGTCAGATTGAACTTTGAATATGACAGCTTTATGAACTTCTGGTTAATGTTTCATTATATAGTCTGAATTATTTACTATCTACCACCCAATGTCAGATTGAACTTTGAATATGACAGCTTTATGAACTTCTGGTTAATGTTTCATTATATAGTCTGAAATATTTACTATCTACCACCCAATGTCAGATTGAACTTTGAATATGACAGCTTTATGAACTTCTGGTTAATGTTTCATTATATAGTCTGAATTATTTACTATCTACCACCCAATGTCAGATTGAACTTTGAATATGACAGCTTTATGAACTTCTGGTTAATGTTTCATTATATAGTCTGAAATATTTACTATCTACCACCCAATGTCAGATTGAACTTTGAATATGACAGCTTTATGAACTTCTGGTTAATGTTTCATCATATAGTCTGAAATATTTACTATCTACCACCCAATGTCAGATTGAACTTTGAATATGACAGCTTTATGAACTTCTGGTTAATGTTTCATCATATAGTCTGAATTATTTACTATCTACCACCCAATGTCAGATCGAACTTTGAATATGACAGCTTTATGAACTTCTGGTTAATGTTTCATTATATAGTCTGAATTATTTACTATCTACCACCCAATGTCAGATTGAACTTTGAATATGACAGCTTTATGAACTTCTGGTTAATGTTTCATTATATAGTCTGAAATATTTACTATCTACCACCCAATGTCAGATTGAACTTTGAATATGACAGCTTTATGAACTTCTGGTTAATGTTTCATTATATAGTCTGAAATATTTACTATCTACCACCCAATGTCAGATTGAACTTTGAATATGACAGCTTTATGAACTTCTGGTTAATGTTTCATTATATAGTCTGAAATATTTACTATCTACCACCCAATGTCAGATTGAACTTTGAATATGACAGCTTTATGAACTTCTGGTTAATGTTTCATCATATAGTCTGAATTATTTACTATCTACCACCCAATGTCAGATTGAACTTTGAATATGACAGCTTTATGAACTTCTGGTTAATGTTTCATTATATAGTCTGAATTATTTACTATCTACCACCCAATGTCAGATTGAACTTTGAATATGACAGCTTTATGAACTTCTGGTTAATGTTTCATCATATAGTCTGAATTATTTACTATCTACCACCCAATGTCAGATTGAACTTTGAATATGACAGCTTTATGAAATTCTGGTTAATGTTTCATTATATAGTCTGAAATATTTACTATCTACCACCCAATGTCAGATTGAACTTTGAATATGACAGCTTTATGAACTTCTGGTTAATGTTTCATTATATAGTCTGAAATATTTACTATCTACCACCCAATGTCAGATTGAACTTTGAATATGACAGCTTTATGAACTTCTGGTTAATGTTTCATTATATAGTCTGAAATATTTACTATCTACCACCCAATGTCAGATTGAACTTTGAATATGACAGCTTTATGAACTTCTGGTTAATGTTTCATCATATAGTCTGAATTATTTACTATCTACCACCCAATGTCAGATTGAACTTTGAATATGACAGCTTTATGAACTTCTGGTTAATGTTTCATTATATAGTCTGAATTATTTACTATCTACCACCCAATGTCAGATTGAACTTTGAATATGACAGCTTTATGAACTTCTGGTTAATGTTTCATTATATAGTCTGAATTATTTACTATCTACCACCCAATGTCAGATTGAACTTTGAATATGACAGCTTTATGAACTTCTGGTTAATGTTTCATTATATAGTCTGAATTATTTACTATCTACCACCCAATGTCAGATTGAACTTTGAATATGACAGCTTTATGAACTTCTGGTTAATGTTTCATTATATAGTCTGAAATATTTACTATCTACCACCCAATGTCAGATTGAACTTTGAATATGACAGCTTTATGAACTTCTGGTTAATGTTTCATTATATAGTCTGAATTATTTACTATCTACCACCCAATGTCAGATTGAACTTTGAATATGACAGCTTTATGAACTTCTGGTTAATGTTTCATTATATAGTCTGAAATATTTACTATCTACCACCCAATGTCAGATTGAACTTTGAATATGACAGCTTTATGAACTTCTGGTTAATGTTTCATCATATAGTCTGAAATATTTACTATCTACCACCCAATGTCAGATTGAACTTTGAATATGACAGCTTTATGAACTTCTGGTTAATGTTTCATCATATAGTCTGAATTATTTACTATCTACCACCCAATGTCAGATTGAACTTTGAATATGACAGCTTTATGAACTTCTGGTTAATGTTTCATTATATAGTCTGAATTATTTACTATCTACCACCCAATGTCAGATTGAACTTTGAATATGACAGCTTTATGAACTTCTGGTTAATGTTTCATTATATAGTCTGAAATATTTACTATCTACCACCCAATGTCAGATTGAACTTTGAATATGACAGCTTTATGAACTTCTGGTTAATGTTTCATTATATAGTCTGAAATATTTACTATCTACCACCCAATGTCAGATTGAACTTTGAATATGACAGCTTTATGAACTTCTGGTTAATGTTTCATTATATAGTCTGAAATATTTACTATCTACCACCCAATGTCAGATTGAACTTTGAATATGACAGCTTTATGAACTTCTGGTTAATGTTTCATCATATAGTCTGAATTATTTACTATCTACCACCCAATGTCAGATTGAACTTTGAATATGACAGCTTTATGAACTTCTGGTTAATGTTTCATTATATAGTCTGAATTATTTACTATCTACCACCCAATGTCAGATTGAACTTTGAATATGACAGCTTTATGAACTTCTGGTTAATGTTTCATCATATAGTCTGAATTATTTACTATCTACCACCCAATGTCAGATTGAACTTTGAATATGACAGCTTTATGAAATTCTGGTTAATGTTTCATTATATAGTCTGAAATATTTACTATCTACCACCCAATGTCAGATTGAACTTTGAATATGACAGCTTTATGAACTTCTGGTTAATGTTTCATTATATAGTCTGAAATATTTACTATCTACCACCCAATGTCAGATTGAACTTTGAATATGACAGCTTTATGAACTTCTGGTTAATGTTTCATTATATAGTCTGAAATATTTACTATCTACCACCCAATGTCAGATTGAACTTTGAATATGACAGCTTTATGAACTTCTGGTTAATGTTTCATCATATAGTCTGAATTATTTACTATCTACCACCCAATGTCAGATTGAACTTTGAATATGACAGCTTTATGAACTTCTGGTTAATGTTTCATTATATAGTCTGAATTATTTACTATCTACCACCCAATGTCAGATTGAACTTTGAATATGACAGCTTTATGAACTTCTGGTTAATGTTTCATTATATAGTCTGAATTATTTACTATCTACCACCCAATGTCAGATTGAACTTTGAATATGACAGCTTTATGAACTTCTGGTTAATGTGTCGTTATATAGTCTGAAATATTTACTATCTACCACCCAATGTCAGATTGAACTTTGAATATGACAGCTTTATGAACTTCTGGTTAATGTGTCGTTATATAGTCTGAAATATTTACTATCTACCACCCAATGTCAGATTGAACTTTGAATATGACAGCTTTATGAACTTCTGGTTAATGTGTCGTTATATAGTCTGAATTATTTACTATCTACCACCCAATGTCAGATTGAACTTTGAATATGACAGCTTTATGAACTTCTGGTTAATGTGTCATTATATAGTCTGAAATATTTACTATCTACCACCCAATGTCAGATTGAACTTTGAATATGACAGCTTTATGAACTTCTGGTTAATGTGTCGTTATATAGTCTGAATTATTTACTATCTACCACCCAATGTCAGATTGAACTTTGAATATGACAGCTTTATGAACTTCTGGTTAATGTGTCGTTATATAGTCTGAAATATTTACTATCTACCACCCAATGTCAGATTGAACTTTGAATATGACAGCTTTATGAACTTCTGGTTAATGTTTCATTATATAGTCTGAATTATTTACTATCTACCACCCAATGTCAGATTGAACTTTGAATATGACAGCTTTATGAACTTCTGGTTAATTTGTCATTGTCTAGTCTGAAATATTTACTATCTACCACCCAATGTCAGATTGAACTTTGAATATGACAGCTTTATGAACTTCTGGTTAATGTGTCGTTATATAGTCTGAAATATTTACTATCTACCACCCAATGTCAGATTGAACTTTGAATATGAAATTGTCTATTCATCAAATCTTGTATACGTTGTTAAATTATTACTTGTATATACGTGTTATGTCTGGAATTGTTATTCTTACATGTGCTTTTTCTATATGGAGTTTTGAAAAATAAAATAATTATCTAAAAAAAGGATTCAACGGGGTTGTGTTATGATTTTGTACTTCTAACATATTTATGTACACTGTAATGTGGGGGTGGGATAGCGCAGTGAGTGGTTACCGCGTTCGGCTTCGGATCAGGAGGTCCGTGGTGTCTGCAGTAGAGAACTGAGAGCAGAGCAGAGGGGCAAACGAGGAGCAGAGCAGGAGCAGAGCAGAGCAGAGCAGGAGCAGAGCAGAGGAGAGCAGAGCAGAGCAGAGCAGAGGAGCAGAGCAGAGCAGAGGAGCAGAGCAGAGCAGAGCAGAGCAGAGCAGAGGAGCAGAGCAGAGCAGAGGAGCAGAGCAGAGCAGAGCAGAGCAGAGCAGAGCAGAGCAGAGCAGAGCAGAGCAGAGGAGCAGAGCAGAGCAGAGCAGAGCAGAGCAGAGGAGCAGAGCAGAGCAGAGCAGAGGAGCAGAGCAGAGCAGAGCAGAGCAGAGCAGAGCAGAGCAGAGCAGAGCAGGAGCAGAGGGGCAAACGAGGAGCAGAGCAGAGCAGAGCAGAGGAGCAGAGCAGAGCAGAGGAGCAGAGCAGAGCAGAGCAGAGCAGAGCAGAGCAGAGGAGCAGAGCAGAGCAGAGCAGAGGAGCAGAGCAGAGCAGAGGAGCAGAGCAGAGCAGAGCAGAGCAGAGCAGAGCAGAGGAGCAGAGCAGAGCAGAGCAGAGCAGAGCAGAGGAGCAGAGCAGAGCAGAGCAGAGCAGAGGAGCAGAGCAGAGGAGCAGAGCAGAGCAGAGGAGCAGAGCAGAGCAGAGGAGCAGAGCAGAGCAGAGCAGAGCAGAGCAGAGCAGAGCAGAGCAGAGCAGAGGAGCAGAGCAGAGCAGAGCAGAGCAGAGCAGAGCAGAGCAGGAGCAGAGGGGCAAACGAGGAGCAGAGCAGAGCAGAGCAGAGCAGAGCAGAGCAGAGCAGAGCAGAGGAGCAGAGCAGAGCAGAGCAGAGGAGCAGAGCAGAGCAGAGCAGAGCAGAGCAGAGCAGAGCAGAGCAGAGCAGGAGCAGAGGGGCAAACGAGGAGCAGAGCAGAGCAGAGCAGAGCAGAGCAGGAGCAGAGGGGCAAACGAGGAGCAGAGCAGAGCAGAGGAGCAGAGCAGGAGCAGAGTTTTATAGACTTCATTTCACTTAACAGAAATCTATTAGGAATATAATATTTATATAGTTAAATGCAGTTCTTAATGATTTATGTTTATCTTAATTCTTATTTAATGTGTACATATACACTTCATGTCACATATCATCATTCTTTTCTTTATTTAATTATTACATTATCACTTTTTATTATAATAGGAAGTAGGGAGTTTTTATCATTTTAAGGAGGGTGTTTAAGTAATATATCTGTGGGGATGATCTCTCATATTTATAATTTGTGTATTATGATTTATCTGATACTAATATATTCAATTAGGTAAAAGTCAGCGCTACATTAATTAATATTCAAATTATTGAAATCCTTAAATAAATACAGCGGGAGTATCTTTCATTTAAAAGTTTTGTTTGTTTTTGCTCACTAGCTATTATTTATGAATACATCCATCCAAGAGAGTACACCTCATATCTTTGTATACATCTATCTTACATCATTAATTCCAGGAGGAGTTTGATTCAATTTATATTGTAAACATTGTAAATCCTGTTTTTCAACACACACAAATGTCTGTTACACCAGAAAGATGAGTCAAGTGGACAATGCTATTTGCGCCTTTATGATAAGCACGTTCCCTAGATAGAGCTGACCAGGAAGTAGGTCAGACCTGGTTGTTTTGTTTTTTGGCGGGCTTCATGGTCGCTCAAAGTCTTGTGAATGGACGAGTGTAAATTATCTAGTATACTTTGCATTGACTTAAGACTCCTTTTGCCTGCGTCCTACATCTTCAAAACCTTTATATAAATGCACATCTATTCATTATGCTATCTTATTTGTTTGTTTTCAGGTCACTGATGAATGGTAATGTATATAATAAACAAAATCAATGAATTCATTCGTTTCATTCACTTCAAATTATTATTATAATATATAATATAATATTAACATTTATCATCTTGCAAAGTCATCCCATTATGAATATTTTAATTAAAGTATGTGATGTCACAATCTCATCAGTATATCGGATTTGTGACGTCATCATCTATTTACATCATTTCCGGTTTCAGACATTGCACATTGCATAAGGAGCATCTTGCGTCCACCTTCTATACTACTAACGTTTAACGTAACTTTTGCTAGAAAGTGTGAAAAATGAAATTCTACAGTATTATGATTTTTCAAAATTAGTTTTTTTATACAGAAACTGAAGAAATGTTTTTCAAATATTGGTCTACTTTCCACTTATTGTTTAGAAATAATCATGTCTGCTGAAGTAATGAGATTATCAGCCACTAGGTCGAGAGGCTCTACCTACAACCCCACTGGATAGAGCGACTATGGTTAAAACAGGGTGGCAAAGCGCATACAGTAATTTATAGCGATAACCAGACAGGGGAGATAACCAGGACAACTTTCTCGCAGGCCTAAAAAGTTGGTTAGAAATCGGGGTCAAAACAGGGGGGTGCTTTTACGTATTTTCGTACCGTTGCCTGTTATTGCACAAAAAATCGATATACTACAAAAGAAAATAGGATAACAAACCCAGAGACACTTATTTTTAGATTTTCATTTATGTGACGTCAAATGTTGACTTTGTAAGGATAAAAACTTCAGAAATGTAAAAAACGTATTTTCGCAAAGCGCACATGTCTACAAAGAATTCATGATGTAGAATAATTCTTCAGCTACAATTTGCACTATCTATCGGATTTTTATCACGACGTACTCACATCAAATTAAATAAAAGAATGACCATACCGTCTCAATCGGAGTATCTCCCACATGCAATCGCCCGCTTTCAGTGGCTGTCACGATAAAAGCGTGAGCTAAGATTGTCTTTGTAATCATCGTTTTTACGACTAAATATATGGTAAGGAACACCTTGCTCGAATCTAATGTGCTGTTTCATGAGTATATAGACGGATTAAAACTTAAAATAAAGCTTTAATAGTTTTAACTTATATTTTTCAACTACTCAGATATAATAAAGGATGAGTAAAGATTTATATAACCAACATATGACACAATAACAAACTGTTTTTGTACTTTTTTCCCCAACAGTATTTGGGTTTTTTAGGGCACAAATGCGAATTTTAATTTGCTGTTTCATAAATCACATACATAAAATTAAGTTAATTAAATTCTTTTTAAAAAATCGATTTTCTAGGTATTTAATATATCGGAAATTTCTTATTTCACATTTCAAAGTTTTTTAAAGTTTTAAAAAGGTATTTCGATAACTTATACTTAAATTTGGCAATACATGATACTCCTGTTTTGTTAAAGCTTATCAAATTTGAGGCATCGCTCGATATGTACATGGATCTTGAGACCTTTAAACTGCAAAGTTGAGTCTCATCTTAAATCGGTTGTAAAATATTCTGTGTTGACTTTAATTTCACATTTTTGGGCTAGACAGACTCGGATGACAATGACAGTGACCATGACAACATAGTTTGTGGAAAATTTAAATAATTATTAACAATATTCAAGAACAAAATAAGACATGTTAAAAAAACGTGATGAGGGTACTCCCCTTGGAGGGTAAAAATGTTGTACCAAATGTGGCACTTAATTTTTTTGAATAGTCATAATTGATAGACAAGAGAACAACGAAGACATTGAACACTCAACAGTATTTTTAGGATGAGTAGAAATATTTTTATAAGACCCTAACCAAAAAAAAACGATGAAAAATAATTTTATTTTATTTTTTTCGAGGGTGGGTGTCTTTGAAATTAAATATCTTTTTAACGAAAATTTTTATTTTGAAAACTGAAATTGCATGTTATTATTGAAACTTTGTTCTACCCACACACCAAGTTTGGTTAATTTTGGTTGGTTATTAAAAAATGACTGATTATGCCTACAGTAATGTATGCGCTGTTTTTGCTATATTGCGTTACTTTCCCATGTGACAAAAATGTTCTAAGTATGCTTGATCGATTTGAATCCCTTGCAAGAATTGTTTTGACATATTTTCAATGTCGATAAAAATTGCTCGTTTTCTTTATCCGCTCGCGAAATCTTCAAGCGTTCGGCCGACTGAAACATCAACAAACGCCGCCATCTTGTAAGTAGCGGGTGTACTCATCGACCAATCAAATTGCGTCAAATGTTCTAAAAATAGATACAGCGTGGCGCTAATTTATGCATAGTGACCTTGGATGCTGACGTCCAAAGACGACGCAATGAACAAGAAAGCCCGCGCGACATCGAACATGATTGCTTCTTATGAAACAATTGAGACTGAGAAAAGAAATTAAAAGTAAACATTATTGACCATTGTTCATTTTTTTTTCTCATGAATAATTGCCAGTCACTGTGGATTTCGTAAATTCAATTTATTTTTGACAGCAAGATGTTTTGTCCAAAGAACGATGAATTAGTCAGTATCGTGTGGTGGACATTGCGTTACCTGATGTTGTTTTACATGGAGGCCGACAATTCCAGGCTTTAATATCATTTGTCATATGTTTTCTGTCGAAGTGAGCTTACTGGCATTGCAATTAAGAAAATGTTACTAATAATTGGTAAAAAAGAACAACAGGCGATTGAGTCATGATTCATACGATCTTAACCGGATTTGTGCGACACAGCAGATACAAAACCCGTTTTCTGGATAGGTATTAGATTTCATCAACGTGAATGTTGTAATTTATATGCTCTTATTAATCTAACTGAAAAAAAGTCGAATGATATATGAAGTTGAACAAGTATGTGTGCGAAAATAATGTATTTCCTTGCTAGGCTATGAATACAAACCGCAAAGTCGGTACAACATTGTTGCAAATAAGAACAAAGTGAACACATTCTACGGTTCAACGTAAAACTCAGAGACCTTAGACATGGTCTTTCAAATTTCTATAATACTCTGCAAGCAGTATCAAAAAGAATTAAGTATTCAGTTTATACCATAACGTAAAAAGCACGATATTTTTATCATTTGTACTGCGATAGTTACGCTAATATAGACATGTATATTTGATAATATTGTTAACTGACGTTGATGATATAATACATATATAACTTAATTAAATATTATTGAAATCATTTCCATTGCAATTTATGTACATCAAACACTTAGATGAATGTGTTGAAAAACCTCTTGAACATAAAATTTAATCAGCCACAAATCCAACAGAGCACGATATTTTGTAACTTGCATGTCTCATCTCCAGTAAGATGACGGGCCATTCATTACGGGAATAATTCAGCCATGCAATTTTTCGCAATGCCAGATAAATAAAGTAAGCTAAACAAGAAAAGCCTTTAAAAAGGCATGCTTGGTGCCACATAGGCAGATGAAGGAGATAGTGATTTGTCAACCAATTTTGGTGATTAGTGAAATATTAAACACTGGACAATAGCACTAATATTAACACGAGTATTAATCAGTTAATAAGTTAATTCCACAAAATTTCTATCACACGAGTTAATGAAAGTTATGAATATTTTTACATTTATCAACGATTGTTGGTATATTTCATTTCAAAAGACACGAGGGTAATATTCTTATTTATCATCCAAATTCACTCTTTTTGACACCTCAGAGAAAAAGTGTAAATCTCTGAACACAACAACACTAGATTTTCAAGACAGTGCTGTCATTGCATAGTGACCTCACTATGTTTATGCAGGGACGCTATATACAGATATATATATATATCGGTATATAGCGTCCTGGTTTATGTTATGACATTGTGATGCAGTTACATGATGACGTAAAATCACTATGCTGCCATGTAGCAGTGACAATGACAGGAAATTGCGTAAAACGTACTGCCAAAACGATATCTCCTAGATTATTAACAGTAGTATTACAGATAATAAACAAATAATTTCCGATGATCTGACGGGATTTTTACCTAACCCGCTGAACTAAGCCGGCCGTATGGAACCAACGATATATGTCATATTCTAAATAAAGCACGAGTCAATTTCAGTAGCTCTGATAATAAATACATGTTTTCAACGTAAACATTTAGTGACATCGTTAAGTATGACTTGTCACGTGGTCGTAAGTGATCTACCTATTAGTAAATATAAGTCTTTTTTCGATGTCACCATCGTTCTTACACAAACATTACTTTTAAATCGCCAGGCGAACCCAGCCTGAAATTAAATCGCGTGGGTTATAAAAAAGTGGATTCTGCGATTATTGAATGCGAAATAATGCTCTTATCTGGAACAAATGCAGACTCTTCATCAAATGAAGATGTTTTTGATTGAGTCTGTTAACATTTATCTCTAGTTCTCCGGTAGTCCAATATCAAAGTGACTCAAGACTCTCGAAATTCCCATTGACTTGCATGTTATTAGGTGGTTAGAATATTTTTCATTAATTGATTTATGGCCAAATTGTTGCCAATATGTATTGATAACATTAGAAATCATCTCAGCTAGAAATACATAATTTTCATTTAAAAATCGGATAATTATTAACTAATTAAGACAATTGCAGCAAACATCATTTATATACAGCAAACTCAAGATTCAACATGGACATCAATGGAACAGTCGCAAGAATTTTTGTGTATTTGTTGCTTAAATCAGTCGACATTCAAGAATTAATCAATGGGAAAGTAAGAGGAAATTATGTGACTTCAGCTGAGATGGTTTCCTAGCTTTGTGAAATTTAAATCTATTATCACTATGAATGAAAATTATTCTTGCAACAGGCATTCAACATGTAAGTCTATGGGCATTTTATATATCCTCATTCGACATTTTCCAAATACAATAGTGTGGTTTGGTACCCTTTATTAAAATAAACTACTGAAACATATCATCATCTCCAAAGAGGCACGATGATTTATGCAGCATAAGAAATAAACTTTTCAATCTTCAGGTTAATTAAAAAAAAACTGAAACAACCTTTTTATCCCACCGGTATGTAATACCGTGGGATATAGTCATCGCCCTGTCCGTCTGTATGTCCGTCCGTCCGTCCGTCCGTAATCATTTTGTTTCCGGAGCAGAACTCAAAAACCAGTCCACATATCTTTCTGAAACTTTACATGTGTATTGCCCACCTACTGAAGTGGTGCCTTTTGATATTTTCAAATTACTGAAAATTTTATTTTTTATTATTTCCATGGAAACGGCTCTTATTTGGACTCTGTTCATGAAAGGATTTGTTTCATATATATAAAACCGGTCCACATATCTTTCTGAAACTTTACATGTGTATTGCCCACCTACTGAAGTGGTGCCTTTTGATATTTTCAAATTACTGAAAATTTTATTTTTTATTATTTCATGGAAACTGCTCTTTTTGGACTCTGTTCATGAAAGGTTTCGTTTTATATATATAAGCTTATACTATTATGAACCTTGCTTGAAAAATTTACAATTATCTTTCAAAGGTTTACATCTTACGATCATGTGGAACCAGTGGGATATGTCATCTTCTGATGACTCTTGTTTATTAAAAACTATTCAAAAGAGAAACAATATTTAGAAAATTTCAATCTCAATGGAACCCTTTTATTCCAGTACTTACTTGACCAATATGACTTTTACTTGCATCATATTTTTTTAATGCGGCTCGATATGCGAGGATACAGCATTCGGCGACAGAAGTTTCGGTCTAATCAGCCACCTGTGTTGATCTATGTATTTGCTCATATATGCTGTTTATGTATTATGTTCAATTTGCCTCTAACACAAAATATGGAAAATATAAAAAAAATAATAACGTTTGAAATGTCCAATTCTCAAAAACTTTGAAGATAAGAAAATAAGCAACAACCACCTGGGTGTATAATAAGCCGTAAGCTTTATTCCAGACCTATACATTATCAATCAGAGTTGATGAAAGCAACCAAGAACAGGTGTCATTTGATTAGTTAAGGAGAAAGTTTAGTGTTAAGTTAATTTTTTTAATCAGAAATGGGTTAAGTATTCGACAATCACTGTATTCACAGGCCATTAAAAGACTCACATTTTCCAGATGGATTTTTTTCGAGACGACCCATTGGTTTCAACGCCTCTTAGTAACACACCATGAAGAAAAGTGGTCTATTATTGACCTATGTGTCAGTGGGTGTAATACTCAAATGAATATTGAAAAAAATAGTCTCCTGAGAAAACACGCGTAGGCTATTTACGCTGAATACAAGGGTCTACGAAACTGCTTGCATCGGCCCAACTCAAAGTGGTGCGACCTATATGATTTGGTTATGACCATTCTCTGCTGTACCCTCCGTGAATAATTTCAGCAGACAAATCCTTACAATGATCACGCAGGTCTGAAGTGAACATTCATGTTTTGTCATTTATAACACTATGATCAGAGTTAGTGTTGGGGTTAGTGTTGGGGTTGTGGTAGGAATAATAATAATAATAATGGAAACTTGTATTGCGCCTTAGTCCATACAACAAGCATGCTCAAAGCGCTACATAAAAAGAAAAAGAGAAAATATGTACATGGATATGTACATGAAGAAATTTGAGTTAGGAGATTTACAATGGATATGCAATATTGAATAGGTGTGTTTTGAGGCGAGACTTGAATGTGTCAAGTGTTGGAGACGCATTGAATGAAGCTCTCATAAAATACTTACCCACTCTGTCCATACAACCATATGCTGATGTTGTATACACTTACCTCTGTAAATTTTGCAAATGTACTTGCCTAATCATGTAACTTGTACAAATGCTTTGAAATGGAATAAAAAAAAAATAAAAAAAAAAAAAAAAAAAAAAAAAAAGTGTTGGAGACGCTTTTAGTGATTGAGGGAGACTGTTCCATAGAACAGGACCAGCAACTGGGAAGGAGCGTTCACCAAATTGTTTGAGGTGGACACGTGGGACACAGAGTAGACTGCTGTTGTTCGATCTGAGGGTACGGACTTGGCACTGTGCTGAGAGGAGTTGTGATAGGTATGGAGGAGCCATATTGTTCAAGCATCTGAACACAAGGCAGAGGATTTTGAACGAGATCCTAGATTCAACCAGTAACCAGTGCAGTGACTGAGGACAGGTGTTATGTGTGCCTTTTTCCTAGTACGGGTCACAATCCTAGCAGCCATATTCTGGACTCTCTGTAGGCGTCCTAAGAGGTGTTTACTGATGCCATAAAGGAGACTATTACAATAATCAATCCTTGAGTGAACCAGTGTTTGCACAAGAGTCTTTGCTGCGTCAGTTGTAAGTTGGTTGCGAATCTTTCCTATAACACGAAGATGGAAATGGCAGATTTTACAGAGGTATTCAACTTGGTTCTCCATGGTTAGAGTAGAATCGATGAAAACACCAAGATTCTTGACACTCTGAGAGATCTTTATGACAGCATTTCCAATAATGATGTCTGGGGCTGAGGTTTTCTTTAGACGTTGAGATGTGCCAACTAACATCACCTTGTCTTGTCGGGGCAATCTTTACATTGATTATTTTGATGAGATGGTGTGTGAGTTGTTTTGCTCTGAGGTTTTTTGGCTGCAAACTTTTGATGTTTAAATTATTCACTGTAAATTGGATGTTGTGTGCTTTTTTTTCTGAATGTTTAACCTAGCATGATATAAAGTCTGTGAGGAATCTTCGTCATATAAATAATGTATTACACGTGATCTTATTAGGTTACCTGTGGCCATGCTACGGTGCGTTCAGAATATCTCGATCACTTTGATTCACTTAGACGTGGATTCAACTTCTACTTTTTCAGTGTAATGTGTTGAATACGCATTACGCCTTGTGCACTTCGCATTACGCACTGCGGACACATGGAATGCCGACCTTAGGCCTTACTGGTGATATATTGAACAGTCAAAGCAGACACTCAAATCATCCCAAACGTCGGCAATATAAGTGACTCGTAGATCATACAATGTATAGTTCCTTATATCAGTAAGAGACACAATGGTGTCGACACTGTACACAAAAACCAGTCACATTGCATTAAATTATTTTAAATCTCCTTTCAATGGTAACTTATTTGAGTGGCATATTAGAAGTTTAAACGACAGAAATGAAGAGTAGTAAAGTACATTTACTCTTTTCATTAAGTTGTTTTTACTGTTTACTGTATTATTTACTTAAATATATGCCCCTTCTTTATTACTCTTCCTCTGCTTGAGAACGGCACATGAATCGAAACGTCGCATACAATGAACAAAGAAGTTGTAATCCATATATTCCTCTGCATTAATCTTTCACCGTTATTTATCAGTTTCGAGATAAGGGTGTATCAAAAAGATGCCCACAGTCTTAGGTCAGCTGTTTTCAACCATCTATTTTTCTAATTTTTTTTGCAAACTAACTCTTTTTACGTCTTTTTATTGGTTAGGACACGAATCCCTTCTGTCTGATATGATTAATCTCCCGGAAGTGACCTTGACCTAAAGGTTCAAGGTCAAGGAGTGCCCGTGACCCTTACAGCATCCAGTTCGACCCAATCCTGAGCAGGATTACAGTCCGTCGTTATCTTGATCGTGTTCGTCTTGAAGGTTGTGGTCTGTGCAGAGAAAACAAGAAACAGATTTCAACTTGTGTTCTAATTTGAGTCCATTCTGATTATTGCCTGACTATTATCAATACGTTATGCAATATTTTCAATACGAGCACATGTGCACATATAAATTTTTCCAATTATTGTGGCCCCTTTTACCATTGTTCGTGACGTCACAGTAGCTTGGCGTCGCAAGGGAAGGATGAAGTTTTGATGATGTTTCAAAGAAAATGAATAAAATTGGCAAAATAGAGCTTTTAACCTCCGGAGGTGTGTCATATGACTTTTATGACTATTTCTCGCTCGGAAAATTCATTATCATTTCGTAAACATCAAATGACACACCTCTCTGGTAATAATATCCATATATCAACCGTGTTCCAAGGATTAAAAGTTTTATAAAGTTGACTCTTCCCCCCCCCCCCCCCACTGAACTCACAACACAAACCCTTACTCCTAACTCTCTTTCCGTAAGGCGAACTTCCACCCATCTTAATATTTGACTTTGTAAGCAAAAGGCCAATCAGAAAGTAACTGGAGGTTGCTAATAATCGCCTGTAGCGGCGCTGATATGAGCACAGAAAATTCAAGGTTCGACAGCAGGGCATTAAACTGACAGTTCGGGAACTAACGTTTCAGACTTTGCGTACGAATATGACAAAGAGTAGGTTGGATTACAATTTCTTTATTGTAAGTGGCCACTCTATAGAGGTAAAATATAACGTAAAATCGCTCGGGCGGACTTTAGGGTGGCCGTAACTAGCAGGTGGCCGCTCTATAGAGGTGGCCGCTAATACAAGTTCGACTATTGTTTATTGTGGAATAGGAACTGCGAAATCCCGCTTGAGATCAGATTATTTATTTCAACCAAGAGTCTGAAACGTCTTTCTTAATCACTGTGTATAACCGTACACCGGAACTAGCGAGGTGTACGGCGAAGAAATGTTGCTAGTGAGGAGCGTGATCGCAAACAGGATCACTTAAAAAGCAATCATCGCCGTTTCATCAACTTTTTCATGTTATTATCATGTCAATAGCTTTCTGAGACATAACTATTTAATGTCATATCCTGTTCATAATCAGAGATAGCAAATATGTTACTAACAACAGCATTACTCGCAACTGTTATTTTAACTGTCCCTATTGTATATGCATACAACGTTTCAAGGCAACTCCGTGCTCCTTTATCACTTACCTGATAAAGGGGCACGGAGTTGCCTTGAAACGTCGTATGCATATACAATAAAGAAATTGTAATCCAACCTACTCTTTGACATATTAACTATCAACTTCTATAGGCCTCTTAAGAATTTGCGTACGAAGATGAGGCAAAATATATAGGGATCTCTTATACCGGAGATCATTGGCAGATTTCATCGTAGATTTGCCGCTATTTCTTCGTTAGAGAGCAGTAAACACCAATGATATGACAATCAAGTAAGCAAGGAAAAGGGTTCTAGTACAAGTGGTAATTTGCAGAACAGTTAACATTCCATAGACATTATCAATATGTTACTACTGACAATATCTGTCTCGTGGTACTCACGGCAAAAGATGGCGAGAAGATCCGACTGGTTGCTATGACGACGACGTCAGGGACCTGGTATAAGGTGACCAAGTTGGAGCCCGGGTCGAGCACCTGGATGTGTTTCACCCCGCCAGCGTTGTACGTCTCGTAGATCTCGATCTGACTGATGTACAGGGCCGTTGCGATGGTAACCTAGCACAGGTGGAGAAGCTTAAGATTGTACAATTCATGTTCAATTCGGGTAGAGCATGGGGAGAAACAATAAAAGGCTAGGTATATATTTTTTTCATTCACCCCGACATACTATACAGTCTGATCAAAATTATCCATATTCCGAAGACAAATTTTTTTTTTTTCAAATATCATACGGTACGCTATCAGAGAGTTTCCTCACAAAGTCATTCAAGCCAATCACAAGGTTCTTTAATCCAATGGCAAGGTCATTCAAGTCAATCACAAGGTTATTTAATCCAATCGCAAGGTCATATAAGCCAATCGCAAGGTTATTTAAGCCAATGGCAATGTCATTTAAGCCAATTCCAAGGTTATTTAAGCCAAAGTTCAGGTCATTTAAGCCAATGGCAAGGTTATTTGAGCCAATGGCAAGGTCATTTAAGCTTTTCACAAGGTCATTTAAACCAATCGCAAGGTCATTGGTGAAACCTTTTATGCCAGTAGTATAGATACCACCCAGCTTTCTCAAGCGCTGTTTGGTCCGCCAATGCAAAAGTCTGCGCTAAACTGGCAGTTCTGAGTTGTATTTAAGACGGGTACTTCTTTGACCAGAGTTTAAAATAAACTCTGTACTTAATGTAAAGATTGATATGCCAAGAGATGTCAAATTTTGTATGCTTCTTGACTTTCTGAATTCTCCATTGGCCAATTTCTGGTTTTGGTGATGATGCGAACATAACATCTTCATTTCGATGCTGTATTGAGTAAATCGCTAAACGAAAAGGTTGATATTTTTTTAGACTGGACTGTCTGAATTCTCCATTGGCCAATGTTGAATAAGAATGATACCTGAATGAACTCCTCACGATCCCAGTTGAACGGCGCCCAAGCCTCTTGAAAATCGCCATAAGATGGGTATACATTTAAGGCGCCAAGAATCTGCGTTGCCGCCCATCTGCAAATCAGATCAATGTGTAAGCATAAGATGAAATAATTTCGGTGTCAACAGAGATTATCACCCGAGGGAGTGTGCCATATGACTTTTACAAAGTGTCAATTTTTGTTTTACCCGAGTGAGAGCGATGGTTATACATTAATTTTAACAAGTTTCTGTATTATGACAAATCGTCGAGAGTAGAATAATATTTAAAACCCCTTCCTTTTAATGATATTCTCGCAGAGATATTAAGAAAACTGCCAGACATACTCTCTGTACACTAATAAAATGCTTCTCTGTCTTAAATGTAGAAGCCTGTCATAAAGGTTACTTGTCTTACCCAACATTCCGGAACTGGGAGGAGTAATCCACGACAGAATCCAGCCATAGACTCACGGGTGTCGATGACGTGGACGTGGTCGTGGTCGTTGTCGGTGACGTGGTCGTGATTGTGGTTGTGGTCGTTGTCGGTGACGTGGTCGTTGTTGGTGACGTGGTCGTGGTTGGTGACGTGGTCGTTGTTAGTGACGTGGTCGTGGTTGGTGACGTGGTCGTGATTGTAGTTGTTGTCGTGGTTGCTGACGTGGTCGTGATTGTTGTTGTGGTCGTTGTCGGTGACGTTGTCGTGATTGTGGATGTGGTCGTTGCTTGTGACGTGGTCGTGGTTGGTGACGTGGTAATGATTGTGGATGTGGTCGTTGTCTGTGACGTGGTCGTTGTTGGTGACGTGGTCGTGGTCGGTGACGTGGTCGTTGTTGGTGACGTGGTCGTGATTGTGGTTGTGGTCGTTGTTGGTGACATGGTCGTGATTGTAGATATGGTCGTGGTTGGTGACGTGGTCGTGATTGGTGACGTGGTCGTGATTGGGGTTGTGGTCGTGGTTGGTGACGTGGTCGTAGTCGGTGACGTAGTTGTTGACGTGGTCGTGGTCGTTGTCGGTGACGTGGTTGTGATCGTGGTTGTGGTCGTGATCGATACCGAGGAGGTCATATCTACTGATGACGTTGTTGATGACGTATAAGCGATGGACGACAGTACTGACGTAACGGAAGTTGAGCTAGCTGACGTGACGTCGGTGATTTGAGCAGTTGACGTCATAACCAATGTTGACGTCACATCAAATGACGTCACCCCCATTGTTGACGATAATTCATGTGACGTTGATAAAGGTGAGAATGACGAGACTGAAAGAATGGAAGTTGAAGTAGTTGATGGTATGCGGAGTGATGTCAAGGATAAAAAGTGTTGACATCACCTCTGCTTTAAGTTACCACATACAGTTCAATAGATATAACATTGCTTCATTGTAATATGAGATCACAATCTGCAATAGAACCTTGTACCCTTAAAGGGCCATTTCCCACACCCTCATAGTCAGGCATAACCGCTAGCATTGACCTACCAACTCGTCCATTTCGCCTCGACGATTATCACAGGATTTGGTATCGACCTTATGAAAAGAATATCGATCGAGGAGGAAGTCCAGGGTCAATATTGTCCATTCGGATCAATAAAACGATCGAACTCGGCAGAATGTCGTTATCTTTTAATATAGGTTATCTTTTGATCATATTGTTTCCTTTGTTTTTGCCTGCAGTGATTAAATCAAAGAAATATTGATGATGGATGTGACCTAGTGAGCTATAAACAAAGTGACGGACCAGATAGTATCTTGTGTATGTAGGGAGACGTAGTGACGAGCCAGGGGACTCTGCCTTCGGGAACTCATTGAGAATTTGATTCAAACAATGTTATAGATAAAATTGCCCCGCTTTCACAACGTACCCGATGAAGCCATATTACGAAATATTTCACATTCAGATGTATTTAGAGTTTAGACTAATGAAAATTCATTGTCATTCGTTAAAAGTTTTTGAATTTTGTAAATGATTCGGAGCTGCAATTTTCCTCCGTATCATGACATTCTTGAGAAAGTTTATATTTGTCAATTCTTTTACGATTCAATCTCCGAATTGAAGTAACGTAGACGCCTCATGAACTATTCGTAAACAAATCGTATGGTCCGTAATCATTTTTTTAATAGTTCTTGGAAATCCACGGGTTTTAAATTTTGGTGCTCTCTGCCCGAATTTTTCAAGACTCATTAACATTACAGAAAAAAGAGTACGATGTAACCAATCAATTATAACCAACGTTTTTTTTATTCCTGGAAATCCTTAATAAAATCATAGTTTTTCCTTATCTATTTTGAATAATTCGTTGATAGCTAAGTTTTCGTTACAGTGTAATTACTGTATACCAAATTGCCGACTTTTCACAAACAGACATTCCCATTCGATTCTGGGATTATTCTGGTCGTGGTGAGAACGGGGTGGAGGCGACAAACCTGTTGGAGCCTCTATCAATGCTGCACTTGGCGACAAACTGACTGATGTTCCTTCCAGTGAGGATTCCTCTAGTACTGTTGATGACGTCACGATGGTCGGCGCGCTCTCATTCAACCATCCACCCCAGTTATCTGCAGGCGAAGAATGCAGTTCGGATTTTGAAATATGGATCGATTTGGTCCTGTATTGCAATGGTGTTTGAGAAGCTTGGACTTTGAAATATGGACTGATTTTGGCCTGTAGTAAATTATACTTGAGAAGCTCCGATTATGAAATTTGGACTAATTTGGGCTTGTACTGTAATGATATTTGAGAAGCTTGAATTATTAAATATGGACTGATTTGGGGCTGTATTGCAATGATATTTGAGAAGCTTTTATTATGAAATATGGACTGATTTTGACCTGTTTTGCAATGATATTTGAGAAGTTTAGATTATGAAATATGGACTGTATTGCAATGATATTCGAGAAGTTTAGATTATGAAATATGGACTGATTTGGGGCTGTATTGCAATGATATTTGAGAAGCTTGGATAATGAAATATGGACTAATTTGGGCCTGTACTGTAATGATATTTGAGAAGCTTGGATAATGAAATATGGACTAATTTGGGCTTGTACTGTAATGATATTTGAGAAGCTTGAATTATTAAATATGGACTGATTTGGGGCTGTATTGCAATGATATTTGAGAAGCTTTTATTATGAAATATGGACTGATTTTGACCTGTTTTGCAATGATATTTGAGAAGTTTAGATTATGAAATATGGACTGTATTGCAATGATATTCGAGAAGTTTAGATTATGAAATATGGACTGATTTGGGGCTGTATTGCAATGATATTTGAGAAGCTTGGATAATGAAATATGGACTAATTTGGGCCTGTACTGTAATGATATTTGAGAAGCTTGGATAATGAAATATGGACTAATTTGGGCTTGTACTGTAATGATATTTGAGAAGCTTGAATTATTAAATATGGACTGATTTGGGGCTGTATTGCAATGATATTTGAGAAGCTTTTATTATGAAATATGGACTGATTTTGACCTGTTTTGCAATGATATTTGAGAAGTTTAGATTATAAAATATGGACTGTATTGCAATGATATTTGAGAAGCTCCGATTATGAAATTTGGACTAATTTGGGCTTGTATTGCAATGATATTTGAGAAGTTTGAATTATTAAATATGGCCTGATTTTGGCCTGTATTGCAATGGTATTCGAGAAGTTTTGATTATGAAATATGGACTGATGTGGAATATATATTGTCGATTTATATATAAAAACATATTTCTGTAAATATATCAAATTCTCTAGCTTTAAACCTTTTATATATGGGACAATGTTTAGTAATAACGAAGTGAAATAAACTTTTTAAACTTTAACAACGAGTTTGGTACAAACAAAGTCCTTACGGATGAAGCAAAACAATATATATATATAAACAGACAGGGAGATATATAATGGAACGCAGTCTATTGATATTCATATGCTGGCAACTACAATGTGAATGGTAAACGTTCAATGTAATATATAACAATGGTATTCCTTAAACGGTCGTCTGACTTCCTTTGAAAGTTGAAAATAATTGATTCACATTCCTATTTACTGATTGCATATCTAGAGATGGATATTCAATAAGGACTTGATCATATACAGTCTAACCTCGCTAACCAGGACCGAAAAATCGAATTCTTTGAACAATAAAAGTAGTTTGTCTCTGCTTTCCGTCCGCTTCTGGTTCAAACCCCCGCACCATGCATCGTGCCCTTTATAGATGCTTACATCGGCGAAGATTGGAACTTGATTTCCGTAGCCTCAAACAACATTGGGAGTGACATGGACCCAGAATGCAACTGGTATCACTTTATGTATGCCTTTAAATAGGATTTTCCGTAGTGATAAGTGAAATGAAGTTTAAATTGATTTTTTGTCTACTTATGTTGAAACCTTCGTTATTTCTATTTAAAAAGATTGTCAAGTAAACAAAACAATCGTCTGTCTGTAATGACAAGTAACATTTGTTTGGCTTTGCAAAGTGAAACGAATATTTTCCTAATGTAACATTTTACCCGGATCCATCCAGTCCAATCAGAAAACCAAACTTTATTAATAAAGTTTCATATGTCCGAGAGAGTTTATAATCACATTATGTCAGGTGCCAACACAGGTTGCTCTAGAAATCCTCGGTCACTTTGATAGGACCCGAAATGTTTCACCAGGTATAATTTATCACATGTGCCGAACGTTTTTAATCAGATATCAGATGATTATATATTGAAGCTCCAAAAACATTTTATTTTTGGAAAAGTTTTAAGGTGTCCCAGATGGTTATTTCAGGTCATATTGCTGTTTTTGTTATGTCTTGTGTCCGAAACATCATACTTCTGTCTAACCTTTTGTCAGAAAGATCTTACTTTTAACATTTGTCAGAAAGATCATACTTTGAGCCCTTTTTAAGATTTACTATACGTTTAACCATTGTCGGGCAGAGCTTACTTTTCACTTCGTCAGAAAGATCTTACTGAAAAGTACAGAACAGATACAGATACGAAATTCATTTGTATATGGGGCCACACGGCCCAAAGTACAATAAAGTTATAGTATTGAAACGGGATCCCGCGTGACATATGCCTGTAACTTAAAAAACATTCTTAAAATATGGCAACACTTTTCATTGTTTTGACATCTTTCGTATTTGTTCATATTTGACATTGGTGGAAAGTATTTCATACGAAATTCTCATTATAAATTACGATATTTCAAATCCAAGATTTCAGCAAAATAAAACAAAATGGAAGCAATTTTGCAACCAAAAATAGTACACGCTCATGTGAATGAAATTTAGTGATTTGATTAAAAGGCTTTAGGACACGAAAATTGCTTTTAAAAAAACTGATGCTATTACTGATCAAGCCTTAGACCGTTTAAAAGCGGGTGAAAATGTCAAAACCAAATATTTATAACAAGTACTAGCTTTCAAATTTTCTTTACCAATTTTTCATCTCAGAGTTCATGACATGTACTATGATACCATCACGGAAGACAAAAACATTACTCCTGTTCATATGATCTTCAAATCCCCTGGTCTGAAAAAATTATATATCAAACTGCTTTTGTAAGCCATTCATACAAAACGAAAAAGTAACAATGTCATCTGCTAAAAGTAAAAGTAAAAGCTCCTCAATTTCTTCAGTTACAAAACTACCATGGTTACAACCTTTGTACATGTCTAGGACAAGTTAATTGATGAACAATGTAAATGGAATGGGACTAAGCATCCATCCTTGTCTAACACCCATATTTGTAAAACTTATCTGAGTTTTACCTTTTAACGTCCAAACACAGGTCCTGACTGATTGATGCATAATTTTGAGAATATTGTATATTTTACCATAACAACCTTTCATAAGGAGCTGAAATAATATTATTTTCCTGTCTACAAAATCAAGACTTTTTAAAAGTCAATAAATGAACAGAAAAGGCGTCCACCACTTTTAGATAAGTTTTTTGAAACACAATGATTGTAATATAAAGAAATTGTCTATTGTAGAACAGAACTGTGAAAGATGGCTTGAGATCCGTACCGTTGCTCCTGCTTTCTATCTCTTACCATGCCTTTCTTTCCGTCTTTTACCTTATCCTGTCGATCCCTTTCTCTCTGATCTGTCTACTCTCTTTTGGATGGCAACATCCACGTGTTTAATAACTGAAATATTGTTCAAAACACGTTAAACACCAACTCACTCACTCACTCGTTTATTCAACCAAGAGTCTTTAATAGTTGTAAAGATTTTGCCAGTAGTAGTGTAAAGTAGTGATATCTCCCCCCCCCCCCCCCCCCCCCCCCCCCCGATAGCTGTAAGGGCCACTTGTACTGCCTGATTTGAAGATCATTCAAACATTGCATGAACTAGGGAAATTTCCTATCTCTAGTCATATTTCAAATAGGTGTGTTAAATCTTACTTTTCACCTTTGTCAGATAAATCTTAATTCATACTTTGTCAGAAAGGCCCTTCGTTTAACCTCGAGATACGAACTACTTATTACCTTTGTAAGATGAATTCTTATGCCAACCTTTGTCAGATAGGTCTGACAATTCATTGTAAGATATATCCTACTTTCAACCTTTGTCAGACAGGTATTTATTAACCTTTTTTCAGGTAGGCCTTTGGTAGATATGTATTAATTGTAACCTTGTCAGATATGTACTACTAAAAGCCCCTGTCTGATTTTCTGAAACCAGAGGAAGTGATTAAACACATTCATTACAGGTCGAAAGTTAGTAACAATATGCTCTGAAAATCATGTTCATATTTTGGAGGTCGAAGTTTAATGACGACATCACGCTTTTTTATAGTCCATACTTAAGAGGTTATGTTTATATGTGTTTATATTTTGGCGGTCGAAATCGAGTGACGATTTTGTCTAAGTGATATGTTAATACCTCGGATAAATCTAGCAGTTACCTTTGAGGTTATGTTAATGTTTTGGATTTTTAAGTCGCATGACAATATCGTCTAAAAGATTTTGTTTATTGAATGAATGATGTCAAACCTGGGACACCGATAACAAGTGTCAATATTATCTAAATGATCATATTAGGTTCCAAGCAGAATTTTAGCTACGATGTAATTGACGAAATCGTCCTTAGTATTCAGGTCTTCTTGGAAGATTACTCATTCAGTCCATACCTGGGAGATTACTCATTCAGTCCATACCTGGAAGATTACTCATTCAGTCCATACCTGGGAGATTAATTATTCTGACCATAGCTGGGAGATTACTTATTCAGACCACACCTGGAAGATTACTCATTCAGTCCATACCTGGGAGATTACTCATTCAGTCCATACCTGGGAGATTAATTATTCAGTCCATACCTGGGAGATTACTTATTCAGACCATAGCTGGAAGATTACTCATTCAGACCATACCTGGAAGATTACTCATTCAGTCCATACCTGGGAGATTACCTATTCAGACCATACCTGGAAGATTACTCATTCAGTCCATACCTGGAAGATTACTCATTCAGTCCATACCTGGGAGATTACTCATTCAGTCCATACCTGGGAGATTAATTATTCTGACCATAGCTGCAGTATGAATTATTCTGACCATATCCGCAAAAGTAATTATTCAGACCAAAGCTGCAGTATAAATAAGTCCATAGCTGCAGGGAGCTTAATTATTCAGACCATATCCGCAAAAGTAATTATTCAGACCAAAGCTGCAGTATAAATAAGTCCATAGCTGCAGGGAGCTTAATTATTCAGACCATATCCGCAAAAGTAATTATTCAGACCAAAGCTGCAGTATAAATAAGTCCATAGCTGCAGGGAGCTTAATTATTCAGACCATATCCGCAAAAGTAATTATTCAGACCAAAGCTGCAGTATAAATAAGTCCATAGCTGCAGGGAGCTTAATTATTCAGACCATATCCGCAAAAGTAATTATTCAGACCAAAGCTGCAGTATAAATAAGTCCATAGCTGCAGGGAGCTTAATTATTCAGACCTTATCCGCATACCTGGGAGATTACTTATATTTACCATACCTGGGAGATTACTTATATATACCATACCTGGGAGATTACTTATATATACCATACCTGGGAGATTACTTATATATACCATACCTGGGAGATTACTTATATTTACCATACCTGGGAGATTACTTATATAGACCATACCTGGGAGATTACTTATATAGACCATACCTGGGAGATTACTTATATTTACCATACCTGGGAGATTACTTATATAGACCATACCTGGGAGATTACTTATATTTACCATACCTGGGAGATTACTTATATATACCATACCTGGGAGATTACTTATATATACCATACCTGGGAGATTACTTATATATACCATACCTGGGAGATTACTTATATATACCATACCTGGGAGATTACTTATATATACCATACCTGGGAGATTACTTATATTTACCATACCTGGGAGATTACTTATATATACCATACCTGGGAGATTACTTATATAGACCATACCTGGGAGATTACTTATATTTACCATACCTGGGAGATTACTTATATATACCATACCTGGGAGATTACTTATATATACCATACCTGGGAGATTACTTATATATACCATACCTGGGAGATTACTTATATATACCATACCTGGGAGATTACTTATATATACCATACCTGGGAGATTACTTATATATACCATACCTGGGAGATTACTTATATATACCATATCTGGGAGATTACTTATATATACCATACCTGGGAGATTACTTATATATACCATACCTGGGAGATTACTTATATAGACCATACCTGGGAGATTACTTATATAGACCATATCTGGGAGAATAAATAGTCATACCGTACCTGGGAGATTACTTATATAGACCATACCTGGGAGATTACTTATATATACCATATCTGGGAGAATAAATAGTCATACCGTACCTGGGAGATTACTTATATATACCATACCTGGGAGAATAAATAGTCATACCGTACCTGGGAGATTACTTATATATACCATACCTGGGAGATTACTTATATAGACCATACCTGGGAGATTACTTATATATACCATACCTGGGAGATTACTTATATATACCATACCTGGGAGATTACTTATATATACCATACCTGGGAGATTACTTATATATACCATACCTGGGAGATTACTTATATAGACCATACCTGGTAGATTACTTATATATACCATACCTGGGAGATTACTTATATATACCATACCTGGGAGATTACTTATATATACCATACCTGGGAGATTACTTATATTTACCATACCTGGGAGATTACTTATATAGACCATACCTGGGAGATTACTTATATATACCATACCTGGGAGATTACTTATATATACCATACCTGGGAGATTACTTATATATACCATACCTGGGAGATTACTTATATAGACCATACCTGGGAGATTACTTATATAGACCATACCTGGGAGATTACTTATATTTACCATACCTGGGAGATTACTTATATATACCATACCTGGGAGATTACTTATATATACCATACCTGGGAGATTACTTATATAGACCATATCTGGGAGATTACTTATATAGACCATATCTGGGAGATTACTTATATAGACCATATCTGGGAGATTACTTATATATACCATATCTGGGAGATTACTTATATATACCATACCTGGGAGATTACTTATATATACCATATCTGGGAGATTACTTATATATACCATACCTGGGAGATTACTTATATATACCATACCTGGGAGATTACTTATATATACCATACCTGGGAGATTACTTATATAGACCATACCTGGGAGATTACTTATATAGACCATACCTGGGAGATTACTTATATATACCATACCTGGGAGATTACTTATATATACCATATCTGGGAGATTACTTATATATACCATACCTGGGAGATTACTTATATATACCATACCTGGGAGATTACTTATATATACCATACCTGGGAGATTACTTATATAGACCATATCTGGGAGATTACTTATATATACCATACCTGGGAGATTACTTATATAGACCATATCTGGGAGATTACTTATATATACCATACCTGGGAGATTACTTATATAGACCATACCTGGGAGATTACTTATATATACCATACCTGGGAGATTACTTATATATACCATACCTGGGAGATTACTTATATTTACACCCCTTGGGCGGTTATATCCCTTCTTTTTTCAATTGGTTTAAACTAATAACTACCTTCTCATGGGTGTTTTCTCTTTACACCCCTTGGGAAGTTATTGCCTTTATCTAAGTTGAATGTTGTATGCCGTGAGCTCCATCCGCGTAGGTTGGTTATCTCATAACCACCTTGGTCGGTTATAAGATTGTAAACAATCGCAAACAATTGGACTTGTAAAATTTGGATTTTTAATCAAATAAGAAATTTAAGATTTACGAACAACGAAAGTGGGATTCGAACCAGGGACCTCTATGTTGCCATGCAGCGCTCTTACCTGTTGAGCTACCGAGGATCCATGCCAGTTGATGTAAATTTTTGTGTGTTATGTTTGTTTTTTATTTTTCCCTATAAATATATATTAATGTTGCAATAAAAAAGTTTTTAATGTACGGAATGAAGTTTTAAGTTCTAAAACCGTAAGCAGGGGGTATTGTAAGTAGTTTAAAATAGTATTCTTATCAAGACGTGTCAAAATCGCAAAATGGATCACTAAAACGTTTTTTTCAATTATATGTATGTAAACCAATTTAGTTGAAACACCATTATAAAATAGTTTTTATTGTAAGAAATCAAGCATATATTTCTAAAACCCTAATCTGGGGGTATTTTAAATATCTTTTCTTGATAAACATGATAAACTCGCGAATGATATCAGTAAAACGTTTTAAAATTAACTGTATATAAACAAATTAAGTTGAAACCATTGCAGGAGTCTTCCGCGGGAGTGTAAGTCAAATAATAACCCGAAAACCTCGGGTTATGGAAATAACCTCTGCTCGGGCTACGCCCTCGCGAGGTTATTTTCCATAACCCCTCGGTACCGGGTCATTATTTACTACATACCATACCTGGGAGATTACTTATAAAGACCATATCTGGGAGAATAAATAGTCATACCGTACCTGGGAGATTAATTATTCAGTCCATACCTGGGAGATTAATTATTCAGACCATACCTGGGAGATTACTCATTCAGTCCATACCTGGGAGATTAAATATTCAGTCCTTACCTGGAAGAGTTTAATTCAGTTCATACCTGATCTAGTCCATACCTGGGAGATTACCTATTCAGTCCATACCTGGGAGATTACATATTCAGTCTGTACCATCTGGGAGATTACATATCTAGCCCATACCTGGGAGATTACATATTCAGTCCATACCTGGGAGATTACATATTCAGTCCATACCTGGGAGATTACATATTCAGTCCATACCTGGGGGATTACATATTCAGTCCATACCTGGGAGATTACTTATTCAGTCCATACCTGGGGGATTACATATTCAGTCCATACCTGGGAGATTACCTATTCAGTCCATACCTGGGAGATTACATATTCAGTCTGTACCATCTGGGAGATTACATATTCAGTCCATACCTGGGAGATTACATATTCAGTCCATACCTGGGAGATTACATATTCAGTCCATACCTGGGAGATTACATATTCAGTCCATACCTGAGAGATTACATATTCAGTCCATACCTGGGAGATTAAATATTCAGTCCTTACCTGGAAGAGTTTAATTCAGTCCATACCTGGGAGATTACCTATTCAGTCCATACCTGGGAGATTACATATTCAGTCAATACCAGCTGGGAGATTACATATCTAGCCCATACCTGGGAGATTACATATTCAGTCCATACCTGGGAGATTACATATTCAGTCCATACCTGGGAGATTACATATTCAGTCCATACCTGGGAGATTACATATCTAGCCCATACCTAGGAGATTACATATTCAGTCCATACCTGGGAGATTACATATTCAGTCCATACCTGGGAGATTACATATTCAGTCTATACTTTGGAGTTTTATTATTCAGACCATACCTGAGACGCCGAAGGTTAATGTATTTAACTTTTAATTATCATGTTTAACGAGCAAGTGATGTCATACCTGGGAGATTACCTATTCAGTTCATACATGGGAGATTAAAGGTCAGTGTAATTAGGAGCAAGTGATTACGTACTCAGTCCATACCTGTGAGATAACTCATTCAGTCCATACCTAGGAGATTACTTATTCAGTCCATACCTGAGAGATTACATATTCAGTCCATACCTGGGAGATTACATATTCAGTCCATACCTGGGAGATTAATTATTCAGACCATACCTGGGAGATTAATTATTCAGTCCATACCTGGGAGATTAATTATTCAGTCCTTACCTGGAAGAGTTTAATTCAGTCCATACCTGAGAGATTACATATTCAGTCCATACCTGGGAGATTAATTATTCAGACCATACCTGGGAGATTACATATTCAGTCCATACCTGGGAGATTACATATTCAGTCTATACTTTGGAGTTTTATTATTCAGACCATACCTGAGACGCCGAAGGTTAATGTATTTAACTTTTAATTATCATGTTTAACGAGCAAGTGATGTCATACCTGGGAGATTACCTATTCAGTTCATACATGGGAGATTAAAGGTCAGTGTAATTAGGAGCAAGTGATTACGTACTCAGTCCATACCTGTGAGATAACTCATTCAGTCCATACCTAGGAGATTACTTATTCAGTCCATACCTGAGAGATTACATATTCAGTCCATACCTGGGAGATTACATATTCAGTCCATACCTGGGAGATTAATTATTCAGACCATACCTGGGAGATTAATTATTCAGTCCATACCTGGGAGATTAATTATTCAGTCCTTACCTGGAAGAGTTTAATTCAGTCCATACCTGAGAGATTACATATTCAGTCCATACCTGGGAGATTAATTATTCAGACCATACCTGGGAGATTTCTTATTCAGTCCATACCTGGGAGATCAAAGGCGACCCAGCCGACCTGAGGGGTGAGTGAGAGACCAGACACGGGCTGTGAGTGGAGACGACAGGAAGTCAACCCCGGGTGGTAGAAGACAGCTCGACACTCAGCCCTGTTGTAACACGTGACCACACACTCCGCTCTCAGGGACAGTGACGTCACGAGTATGACATCATCTGAAGCTACAGTGTCCATCACCAAACCCTGAAGTGATTTGTCCATCTCCAGACATGACTGCGACGGGCGTATAATTCCAATAGTTGCGAGGAGTAACAAAGCACACACAAGTTTGGACAACATTGTTAAATGTTCTTCGCCAATATTATCACAAATTGCCTTATTACGAGAGAGATTATTTGACATTATTGACCAGCCCCTGTATGAGTATGAGCGAGTCACTATAACGACGGGTCGCGCCCGGTTAACCTATGTCCGCTAATCAATGTCTTCTACAATCCTCTTATGATTCTTTCAATACTTTTCATTGGTTGAGAACAGCGCGGGCGGACGTCTCTCCAATATCTGACCCTATTTTAGATTGTTTTACTCATAATGATTAATATCTTAAGATGTTTTGAGGTTATATTGTGGAAATTATAAACATTCCATTCTTTTTCATTTTATGTAATAAAAGCATTTATTTATCATGTTGAAACAGCCGGCGTGTTGAATTATCGTCATCTTGATCAACTTAAGGCTGTAATTTACAACACAAAAGATGCAAAAAGATGTTTCTAAAACATTTTACAAAGAGCTGAAAGTTTTGATTGTTTAAAGAAGAATATATGTTGTATCGATTTCAATATTTTGTTTACCAGATCAAGACCATTGCTGGAAGTCAGTTAAGGACTCTACTACTTGATGTATATGAACTCAAACAGCCACTTCGAGATCGTATTCTAT